>JACEFZ010023063.1:135000-337311 GCA_014155875.1 Cepaea nemoralis | reverse complement strand
AATTTTCAGGTTTTCTGTTTTTTCCCTCCAACAATCTCTTGTTGTTTGATTACTGTTCTTTTATATTTTGCTGAGATGGCTTGAGAGAGATGTTTGCTTCAATTGTTTGTTCTCTCTCTGCTGTCTTCCTGGCATCTTCAACTTTGTCCTCCAAACTTTGTAGTTCTTCAGTCCAGTATGGTTTGTAATTTTTCCTCGCTCCTCTTGGAATGGACTCAGTGGCTGCCTGTATTATCGCTCTGTTTAGACTTTCCACCATTTGCTTTATGTTGCCATATCGTGTATTTATGTTTCACAATATTTGTCTGTTAGTATGGCAAATCTATCCCAATCTGCTCGTTTGTAATTCCAGGCGGGGCAAGGGCTTTTGCTCCTGTGGAACATACTCCATATTCATTTCAAGCTTGATTGGTCTGTGGTCACTGCCTGCTAATTGGTCCAGCACATGGCGATCGATTTTGTGGAGGATGTCTCCTGTGCAGAAAGCTAAGTCTGGAGTAGAAGTGGTAAGCCATCTTCTGGAGTAGAAGCTCGGTGTGTCATCCGCTTTGTTGAGTAGATGGAGATTTGAGTCTATTTCCCAGTCCTCCAATTCATCTCCTCTTTTGTCAGTATCTGGGTATCCCCATCTTTCTGAACGGCTATTAAAGTCTCCGACAATAATGCAGTTTGTGTCAGTTATTTTCATGTTTGAGAGTGTAAGGTCCTTATCTGCTGGGCTATACAGATTGTAGATTCTTATTTCACGTCGTTTATCATTATATCAACACCTATAATTTCCGTTTGGTTGTCAGAGATCACAGATACTTCGCTGCAAGGTATTGTATTTCGTGTAAGTATTAGAACTCCTCCTTTGTGTCCTTCGCGGTCGAAACGTGTGGCCTGATATCCTCTGACTGAGAATTTGTGATTGGCGTTGAGGTGTGTCTCTTGAATGCATGCCACATCTATTCTATCTTTATGAAGACGCTGTGTTAGGGAGTCTTTCTTCTTGTAAACTCCTTCGGCATTCCACTGTAGTATGTTGAGTGTCCGGGGTATTTGGTCAATAGCTCTTAACCTACTCCTCTGTGCCTTGACTCCACAGCACAGGGGAAGGTGACCACCAGTAGTCATGGGTGGACCCCCTCGAGGCAGGGGGCCCGGCACTATCACCGCCTGATGGGACTTCACGGGATTAGCACCATATCGATTAATTTTGATTTGTGACATCATGAATTAAGTTACGTTGCACTGCTTTGTCAAGCCTGTGGCTCAGTACATCCGATTTCGACAAGCATTTATTCGGGATGCTTCCCTAGCCTTTGACTGTCCCCAGTCTACCTACAAGGCAGCAGGTTTCACGTTGCACTGCTTTGTCAAGCCTGTGGCTCAGTACATCCGATTTCGACAAGCATGTATTTGGGGTGCTTTCCCTAGCCTTTGACTGTCCCCAGTCTACCTACAAGGCAGCAGGTTTGTGTGTCTCTTCGTCTGGTCCCTCTCCCTTGACCTGTCCGACATGGGTGGCCCTACCAGTAGCTGTGCTACCGTCGGCATAGCTCTTGGGGTCATTGGGACGCACAAGCCCCTCTACCTCGTCACGGTGGACACACAGCAGAGGGGATATTCTGTCTCATTAATTCAGTCTCTCACTGTGTTGTCCTATTGCCATAGTCTGTCTCATTAATTCAGTGTCTCACTGTGCTGTCCTGTTGCCATAGTCTGTCTCATTAATTCAGTCTCTCACTGTGTTGTCCTGTTGCCATAGTCTGTCTCATTAATTCAGTCTCTCACTGTGTTGTCCTATTGTCATAGTCTGTCTCATTAATTCAGTCCCTTCACTGTGCTGTCCTGTTGTAATAGTCTGTCTCATGCATTCTGTCTCCCCTGATGATGGGATGTCAGTTTTTGTATCTGTTGTTATTATGTGAGACAGATGATACAGTATTGATAGTAGTTAATAAAACAGATGTGAGGTAGACATATGTACCTCTAAGCCATGCCCTCTCCTCACAATATCAGAATCTTTGTTTCTCCAGGAACTGAGACAGGAGCAATCCTGATGTTTGATGTTCCATCAAGGGGAAACAATATCACGTTGATCGATACTGTTTGCAGTAAGTGTTATAGCCCTTTGTATTATTTATAAACACAGGTTTGTATTTCTTAGATGGACAGGACAGCTAATGCTGCCATTAGTCTCACAGGCTGCCATCATGCAGGAATATTCACCGTACTTAGACAGCAAGTGTGATGGCTTGACCTTCTATCCCCTGCATGTCTTGGAAGGACAGGGCACCTAATGACTCCAACAGTCATACAGGCTGGCATCACCTAGTACATAGGCAGCCGAGAGTGTGATGGCTTGCCCTTCTATCCCCTGCTTTTAGCAAACATTTGGGAATCCACAGCTATGGGCAAGGATGTGTGCAGTTCTGTGTGTTGTGTGTGTTTTCTGATGAAGTCTCAGTGTAATCATAGCTACCACTTTTCTCTATGGGATTATGTCACTCTCATGATTATCTTATCATCACAAGTGCCAACTCCACGCTGAAGGTTGGCTGTCATGATTCTCCAAACCCCTCTATCCTGTATTGTCATTTGACACTTAAGTGTTTCTCCTCCAGTCCATCTATTGATATTGTCCACCCACACGTAACACTGTCTTCCCCTTACATTCCTCCCCCACCCACATGTAATGTCTTCACCTGACATACCTCCCCCACCCAAACATAATGTCTTCCCCTAACATACCTCCCCAATCTACACATAATGTCTTCCCCTGACATACCCCCCTCCCCCCACACACACACATAACAGTATCTTCCCCTGACATACTCTTCCCCCCACACACACACATAACAGTGTCTTCCCCTGACATACACCCCACACATAACAGTGTCTTCCCCTGACATACCCCCCCCCCCCCCACACACATAACAGTGTCTTCCCCTGACATACCCCCCCCCCCACACACACACACACATAAAAGTGTCTTTCCCTGATATACCCCCCCCCACCACACACATAACAGTGTCTTCCCCTGATATACCCCCTCCCCCACACACATAACAGTGTCTTCCCCTGACATACCTCCCATCCCCACAAACACATAACAGTGTCCCCTGACATACCCCCTCTCCACATAAAAGTGTCTTCCTCTGACATACCCCCCACACATAACAGTGTCTTCCCCTGACAACCCCCCCCCCCCCCAACAACAGAGTTTTCCCCTGACAACCCCCCCCCCCCCCCCCCCCCCACACACACATAACAGTGTCTTCCCCTGACATCCCCCCCACACATAACATTGTCTTCCCCTAACATACCCCCCACAAATAACAGTGTCTTTCCCTGACATACCCCTCCCCCCACACATAACAGTGTATTCCCCTGACATACCCCCTCCCCCACACACATAACAATGTCTTCCCCTGACATACCCCTCCACACACACATAACAGTCTCTTCCCCTGACTTACCCCCACACATAACAGTGTCTTCCCTTGACATACCCCCCCCCCCACACATAACAATGTCTTCCCCTGACATACCCCCCCCCCACACACATAACAGTGTCTTCCCCTGACTTCCCCCCCCCCACACACATAACAGTGTCTTCCCCTGACTTACCCCCACACAAATAACAGTGTCTTCCCCTGACATACCCCCTCCCCCCCACATACATACACCATAACTGTCTTCCCCTGGACATACCCCCACCCCCACACACACACATAACAGTGTCTTCCTCTGACATACACCCCACACATAATAGTGTCTTCCCCTGACAACCCCCCCCCCCCCCCCCCCACACACACAACAGTGTCTTCCCCTGACATACCCCCTGTCACACATAAGAGTGTCTTCCCGTGACATACCCCCCACACATAACAGTGTTTTCCCCTGACATACCCCCCCCCCCCCTCCACACACACACACACATAACAGTGTCTTCCCCTGACATCCCCCACACATAACATTGTCTTCTCCTGACATACCCCTCCTCACCACACATAACAGTGTCTTCCCCTGACAGACCCACTACACACATAACAGTGTATTCCCCTGACATACCCCCTCCCCTGGTGCTGTTTTAGATGAATCTTTTTTCTTTTTTTTTTCTTTTTTAGTTATAGTCAACACCTCTGTTTTACTTATGCTAATTTTCATGTTAAGTTTCTTACATTTAGACCATTCATGTGGATTTATATTCATATTTCTGATCATGTCAGTGTCCCACATTTATCATGTCCTGTCCCACATTTATTGTGTCATGTCCCACATTTATCATGTCCTGTCCCACATTTATTGTGTCATGTCCCACATTTATCATGTCCTGTCCCACATTTATTATGTCATGTCCCACATTTATCATGTCCTGTCCCACATGTATCACGTCACTGTCCCACATTTATCATGTCCTGTCCCACATGTATCATGTCACTGTCCCACATTTATCATGTCCAGTCCCACATTTATTGTCATGTCCCACATTTATTGTGTCATCTCCCACATTTATCATGTCCTGTCCCACATTTATTGTGTCCTGTCCCACATTTATTGTGTCATGTCCCACATTTATCATGTCATGTCGCACATTTATCATGTCTTGTCCCACATTTATCATGTCCTGTCCCACATTTATTGCGTCATGTCCCACATTTATCATTTCCTGTCCCACATTTATTGTGTCATGTCCCACATTTATCATTTCCTGTCCCACATTTATTGTATCATGTCCTGTCCCACATTTATCATGTCCTGTCCCACATTTATCATGTCCTGTCCCACATTTATCGTGTTCTGTCCCCAATTTATTGTGTCATGTCCCACATTTATCATTTCCTCTCTCACATTTATCATGTCCTGTCTCACATTTATTGTGTCATGTCCCTCATTTATCATTTCCTGTCCCACATTTATAGTGTCATGTCCCACATTTATTGTGTCATGTCCCACATTTATTGTGTCATGTCCCACATTTATTGTGTCATGTCCCACATTTATCATTTCCTGTCTGACATTTATCATTTCCTGTCCCACATTTATCATGTCTTGTCCTACATTTATCACATCCTGTGCCACATTTATCCTGTCTTGTCCCAGAACACGAGGCCCCTGTCTCAGACCTGACCTCTGAGAGAGATGTGTTGGCCAGTGCCGATGACCTAGGAACTATCATCATGTGGAAGTTTAATGGCACCAAGCTGTCGCCAGTGACCAGCATTCGAGGAACTGGGTACTGTTGTTGTTAACAGTCTTGTGTACATCAGTTGTGTTACCCTGTTGTTGTCAACAGTCTTGTGTGCATCAGTTGTGGGAACCTGTTATCTTAAAGACAGTTTACAGTGTGTCTCATCACTGCCAGTCAAACAGTTTATAATGTCTCATCACTGCCATTAGACATTTTATAGTTTGTCATTGCTGGCTGTAAGACAGTTTATAGTGTATCTTATCACTGCCAATCAGACAGTTTATAGTGTATCTTATCACTGCCAATCAGACAGTTTATAGTGTATCTTATCACTGCCAATCAGATAGTTTATAGTGTATCTTATCACTGCCAATCAGATAGTTTATAGTGTATCTTATCACTGCCAATCAGATAGTTTATAGTGTATCTTCTTCTTCCAGTAAGTTAAGTCATGTCTCATTACTGGCAGGAAGGAAGTTTATATTGTGTTCCAATCAGGTCTTTATTACATATGACTGAGCTACCATATGACAGTAGATGGTACTACCTCGTTTCTGTTAGCGCCGAATGTTGGGCGGCACTCACCACACCCGGTACCCTACATTGTGCCAAGGGCTTTGGACGGGGGAGTGTAGTTGAGAGGATGTAAGCCTTATCCTGATGCAAGGATATACAACCTAAAGACTAAATGTCATGATAGGGCAGACCAAATACTAAACCTTTGTTGGCAACTAGTCTAGGATCGAAGCTCCAACAAGCAGACAGTTAGAGTATTGCTTTGCTGATCCGACAGCTTCAGCAGCTTGTTTTGTTCCATACGTACTGTTACCTTTCCCCTGGAGTGAACTAGGCAGGCTGAGAGAGGGATCATGCTGCATGGGCAACACATGGTCTCTACAGTTCAGCCCAGGCTTTGTGCTATGGAGAGGTATAGCTCCATCTCTGGTCTTATCGCCACGGGTTGTCATTATGTCTTTTATTTAAAGCACAGTGTACCAAACTATTGTCTGTCAAGACGGCAAGGTGCCAGTAATAGTGTGTCTCATAACTACCGGTAAGACAACCTAAGACTGTTAATAATGTCTTGTCAGTACTAATAAGATAATTAGTCTGGCAATGTACTGTGTATACAACATGTGGATGCAGTAGTTTTCAACCCTGTCATGCCTGACCGCGTCCATTGTGACCTCTACATCTTGCAGGTGGCCTTGCAACAGTTTAGGCTTGTGGAAAAGCGTCCTGATTGCTGGGTTTGCCTCTGGTCATCTCCGAGTCTACAATGCCAACTCTGGAATCTGTGGAGCAGAGGTCTTAGCCCACGCTCGCACAATCAATGCTGTAAATGTTTCCAAAGAAAATGGAATGGTGAGTTTCTTCTGAAGTCTTAGCATATGCTTGTGCAGTCAGTGCTGTAGATGTTTCCATGCACATTCTAACACAAGAACTGTTTTAGATTTGAACAGTGGAGTCACAAACACAAGTTTGCACAGTTTCACTGCATCTCGTCAAGTTTATATTGCAGAATTCACACAACATAAACTAAAGCAACAAAATAAATTCAAGCTGAAATATAAAATCTTCACCTGCAAATATGAACACGACCACCAGACTGGGAGTTTGATGTTCTAATTTGTCTCTCTACATTTAGAAAATTGTCTTAAATACTTAGAAAGGTTGCGTCTTATTTGCTTTGAAAAGTCAGGGCTTGTAGACTAAGAAACATCAAGTTTTATAAAGGTAGATAACTCCAGCCTTCAACACAGGAGAAACATTCGCCTGGTCTATTGTAGAAGTTAGATTCTACATACAGATTCGTTTTGCTTTTAAATATATAAATAACATGGACTGAAGTCCTGACAGCTGCAGGTTACTGGGTCACTCTCCAAAACCAGAGGGAAATAAACACATAAGATGTTTGGGACAATCAACAGAACAGGGTGGAGAACAGGGCCTTGGAAAGGAAGTGCTAGCCATGACTAGGCATGGGAGACAGGGAAAGATGTTGGGTTCAGACAAGAAGATGAACATCATGGGACGGGGTATGGGTGCACGCGAATGTCCCAGTGCTGTGATGTTGCTTCTTGACTGCTTAACTCAACGCTACTCACCTTGTGTGAAGGCTTCTTCCTGTTGTAGCCACTTGTGTGAGTTCTTGTTCTCTGTTGTAGCCATTTGTGTGAGTTCTTGTTCTCTGTTGTAGCCACTTGTGTGAGTTCTTGTTCTCTGTTGTAGCCACTTGTGTGAATTATCACTGAAGTGTTATAATCATTACATTTGTATTACATTTAAGTGATCATTCAGTTATGCTAGCCTTATTTTCCCAGGTATTATCTGTCAGTGATGACACGTTCTTCAGGGTGTGGCGTCTCAAGGCCTTGAATGTCCCCCAGGTAAGTGTCACATTTTTCATAAGTCAGTGACAGGAGCTCATTTAGCTCATGTCATGTTTTATGTGTGCCGAGTGCTTTGAGTGATTTGCACACTTCAACTGAGCCCAGGGGAGAAAGGGCTCTTGAAAACGGGACATTCAAGCTGAGACCATTGCAGGAAATGCACGGATTAGAAGACGGGCTGGCTATGGCAAATAATAATTTGCCGCTATTTGACTATAACTTTAGAATATGTTTTAAGTAATCATTACCCTGGATGAGTGTGAAGTATATTTATTGAGAATATGATTGTCAGTTTAATTAGACAATATATTATATGACACATAACGGTGTCGTGTGAAGTATTGTTATAGTTAGTGTTTTGTTCATGGTTCTAAAATGGAGGAAGAAGTGAAAGGGCCCACACGGTGTTTGAATGACAAATACAGTGATAACTGTAACCAAGCCCTGGAGGAAAGCAGATCAGATCCCTGGACAACAATGGTGGAGTTCTGTTGCTAGTAGGAGTGGATCTGCAGAGGTTAAACAATCCCGACCTTGTACACTCTGATGCACTAGGAGAGCCCTGAATCTAACCAGTGATCATGCGCTCATGACTCCAAGCTGTACAGAGGGCGGAAACAACCCCAACCAGCAGCATTGTCAAAGCGACCTCTGACAGTAATAGTGAAATATCTTGTAAGTGTGAAACGTCCCTCAGGTTATGGTGAAATGTTCCTCAATATATGCGAAACGTCCCTCAGGTTATGGTGAAATATTCCTCAATATGTGCGAAAAGTCCCTCAGGTTAGTGGGAAATGTCCCTATGGTGATTTGTGTGAGCCCTTGTGTTAAGCCTCAGGAACTTTCATGCCTTCATGTCAGCAACCAGTGCCCTGAAATGTGTGTTGAATATCCCCTGAGGTGACAACATGTAGAACCAGTGCCCTGAAGAGTGTGTGTAGGAGTGGACTGCAGCAACAATCCCGAACATCTGATGCACTGGGGCCCTAAAGTGTGATCATGCGCAACCAAAGCTGACCTTCCCTTGACAGTAATAGTGAATATCTTTAGTGCGAAACGTCCCTCAGGTTTTGGTGAATGTCCTCAATATGTGCGAAACGTCCCTCAGGTTATGTTAAAATATTCCCTCAATATGTCAGAAAGTCCCTCAGGTTAGTGGGAAATGTCCCTGGTGTTTTCAGCACCCTGGAAATGTGTGTTGAATATGCCCTGAGTGTGACAACATGTCAGCAACCAGTGCCCTGAAATGTGTGTTGAATATGCCCTGAGTGTGACAACATGTCAGCAACCAGTGCCCTGAGTGTGACAACAATTGACTAACAGCAATTCAGGCCCAGGTGATGTGATCATCTACATGGATGGCACTGTACTTAGAGGCAATATAAGTGCCCGGGGACTCATAGCAACGTTTAATAGATGGTGTTTAAAGCAGGAGAGCATGGCATATGATACCAAGTTATCTGGTCTGAGGTGGAGGCAGTCACTGTGGCATTGCGTTGGCTGAAGGACAAACAGCACACACAAGCCGTGAGTCTAACGGACTCATAGACCATGCTGAGAAGGATGAAGGCAGGCAGGCTTAAATTCAGAATTCAAAGATATGGAGCATCTTTTGGATCTGTTTTCTTAGGATATGTTGGTGAATTAAGAAACGAACAGGTGGACAGATTGGCTGGGTCACACCAATGGGTGGGGTACTGGTGCATGAAATGGCAGATATGGTCAGGGTCCTCTGAGAACGTGTGTACAGAGTGGAGGAACAGATAAATCATCATGGCTTTGACAGAATGGTGTGGCAGGCAGTGACCGATACTCAGTTCTCTGGGGAAAGACCAGAAGGACACATAATCAGATTGCAGCATTGCTTGGCTAGCAAATCCATTGCGTGGAAAGTCCAAATCAAAAGCTCATTGTGTGGGTGTCATCAAAGACGGAAAAAGTGTCCTAGTGGCACGAAATGGAATATTGCTTGGATAGCAAATCCATTACGTGGAGAGTCCGAATCGAAAGCTCACTGTGTGGATGTTATCTGCAGACTGCATTCTTCTGGTTTCCGGCGGAACAGCTTGTGGTGAACGGAGGGCCCAATATACGGAAGTGAGGCTAAGCAGCCATGTGCAGGGCGTGACGATTCCTTGGGTGAGCCCAGTACCAGAGCGCTGTGTGTCGGCTCTGCAATTATGGAAGCCTCCTTGGATGGCAGGGAATGCCCATGGTCTACCCCTGCCTTCTCTTGAGGGCTGACCATTATGTCTTTGGCTGTTCTAAATGGGCCAGCTGGGATGGGGGAATAACACCACAACAGTGAGAGTCAAACGTCTTACGAAACTCCCGGGAAGGTTAACCCGGTCAACAAATGCCTGCAGAAGTCGGATGTGTCGGCCTAACGGCGCAAGAACACAGCTCTGCTGTAAACAGGCACAACGCAATCTTGTCCGGAAAAAAAACTCCGGATGAACGAAGAAGAAGAAGAAGAAGATTGCTGCTGGTACCATTAGTGTTTGAATTTGTTGCTGCTTGTTGAAGATCTGAATACGACACATATGGGAATGTTCCGAGTGCTGTGTTGTAGCTTCTCTACTCAACTCAACTCAACCCTGAGTGTGTATTGAAGATCCCCAAAAATGTGTGTGGAATATCCCTTAAATGGTGTGGGGAATGTTTCTGTAGTCAATAATGAAAGTCCATTAAGTGTGTGATGAATGTCTCTAAAGTGTTTATGGAATGTCCTTTAAAGTGTAGGTACTTCATTTTTAATTCACCGCAAACAAAGCAATCCCGAGAGTTCCCGGGAAATCGCTTGACATCAGGGTGATTCCATAATGGGTCTAGGGGTGTCACTACTGGTTGAGTATGTGGTGGACTGCTAGATCGATCGATAGATGCAATAAATGTTTCTGGGCCCGGAGGGCCCTCAATGTCGTCGGAGTATATATCCATATCTTTTGCTACTCATAAACACACTTCTCGACAGACGACGAAGTGAATCACGATATCCCTATTCTAAAAATCGATGATCCCACCAGATCTAGGTCAGTGCTAAAAATAACTAGCGGTGAATTAAAAATGAAGTACCAAAGTGTATGTTGAATGTACGTGCAGTCAGTGATGAAAGTCCCCCAAGTGTGTGATGAATGTCTCTGAAGTGTGTGTTGAATGTCTATTTTTCATTCTTTTGTTCAAGTTTAAAACCTGTGTGTCATGTCTGGTGTTGCCTCCCAGCTCTCTCTCTAAAGCTATGTTTGAATATGCTCTCACTGTCTGCTGTTATTGTCTTGCTTGATGCGGTTGTCCTCTGCCGCCCACAGATTGAGTTCTGCCACGGGGAGTGTGTCAAGAATGTACAGCTTGTGGGTGGCCGCTTTGTGGATGGACAAGGGAGAGCACTCTGTGTAACAGGTTATGACAGCAATGAAATTGTCTTCTTTGTCCAAGTGTAGCAATAGATTGTCATTACTGATGGGAACTGTGGAAGTGGAGCTGCTGTGTCACAATGACCATCACACTGGTCTTCTTGTTATATGGTCTTTTAATCGTGTGGTCCTGTGATCATGTGGTCTTTTGATACAGGATGCTAGAGGAAGAGGGAATAAATCTACCTGGATAATTTTGTCATACACTTTCAGTTTATGTCTCTTCCTTTGAAGAGGGGGAGGGGGCTGAGTGGTCTCGGGGTATGGTGTCCACCTTGAGTGCTTGAGGTCCCGGTTCAAGCTCCGGTGAGGCCTGGGATTTTTTCACATGGACTTCTAGTAACAAAATTTCCCCTGGTCTATGGGTAGTGAAATTGGATGCCCGTGTGTATCCCTTGGCAGTCTGACATTTCGAGTTCACAATCAACCCAAAGTATTTCAGGATCCTCGCTGGTGCTAAGGAGTTTGTGCACTGAGCTGAGATTTTCTGGACTCAGTCTTGAGTTAGGAGTAGAACGGAGCACTTATGGGTTACACCCTTGTGCCATGATGTTGATCCGTCGACTAAACTAAACTAACTAATGTGAATTCTCTCTAGCTGTAGAACTATAAATGTCTTAGATGATGCCTTTACGAAAATAAACTTGTATGTGAACACATTATATGTTGGCTTCATCATGTATTGTTCATACATACAGTGCTGTGATGTTGTTATTATTTAAACCTCTTTATTTCTGGTAAATGCCGGTCTCCCTGGCCGGGGAGTTAGCAGCTTTCTCCGTAACCCCGAATACTCTCGTGGTTAACATGAGCGCATGAGAATTGGAAGCGGTTTGAGTCGTGCCAGTGACGTATGAGAGTATGGAGCCGGTCGCTTAGAAAGTCGTGGCATGCTGATGAGCTTAATTTTAGCCTAGCAATCAACATACAGCTGAAAGATGCTGATGTTGACCGCAATATCCTGAAACAGGATGGAAACGCGGGGGGAAAAAATTTCTGGTAAATAATTTATTCTGTTTTGTGATTCCTGCAATAAAAAAATTCTAAAAGCATACATACACGTGAAATAAATGACTGCCACTCAATCAGACTGAGATAACTTGACTGCTGATTGTCCTACAGCACGATTGTGGATAAAGTGCTTGAATGTCCTACAGCATGACTGTGGATGAAGTGCTTGAATGTCCTACAGCACGAGTGTGGTAAAAGTGCTTGAAAGTCCTAAAGAACGACTGGGGACAACATGCTTGAATGTCCTACTGTGGAAAAAGTGTTTAAATGTCCCACAGCACATGTGTGTATAATTGTCCTGTATTGTTACTCCTGAGAGGTCACTGTACCAGCAGAGATGTGATAATTGTCGTGTGTTGTAACTCTATAGAGGTCACTGTACCAGCAGAGATGTGATAATTGTCGTGTGTTGTAACTCTATAGAGGTCACTGTACCAGCAGAGATGTGATAATTGTCGTGTGTTGTAACTCTATAGAGGTCACTGTACCAGCAGAGATGTGATAATTGTCCTGTGTTGTAACTCTATAGAGGTCACTGTACCAGCAGAGATGTGATAATTGTCCTGTGTTGTAACTCTATAGAGGTCACTGTACCAGCAGAGATGTGATAATTGTCCTGTGTTGTAACTCTATAGAGGTCACTGTACCAGCAGAGATGTGATAATTGTCCTGTGTTGTAACTCTATAGAGGTCACTGTACCAGCAGAGATGTGATAATTGTCGTGTGTTGTAACTCTATAGAGGTCACTGTACCAGCAGAGATGTGATAATTGTCGTGTGTTGTAACTCTATAGAGGTCACTGTACCAGCAGAGATGTGATAATTGTCGTGTGTTGTAACTCTATAGAGGTCACTGTACCAGCAGAGATGTGATAATTGTCCTGTGTTGTAACTCTATAGAGGTCACTGTACCAGCAGAGATGTGATAATTGTCGTGTGTTGTAACTCTATGGAGGTCACTGTACCAGCAGAGATGTGATAATTGTCGTGTGTTGTAACTCTATAGAGGTCACTGTACCAGCAGAGATGTGATAATTGTCGTGTGTTGTAACTCTATAGAGGTCACTACCAGCAGAGATGTGATAATTGTCCTGTGTTGTAACTCTATAGAGGTCACTGTACCAGCAGAGATGTGATAATTGTCGTGTGTTGTAACTCTATGGAGGTCACTGTACCAGCAGAGATGTGATAATTGTCGTGTGTTGTAACTCTATAGAGGTCACTGTACCAGCAGAGATGTGATAATTGTCCTGTGTTGTAACTCTATAGAGGTCACTGTACCAGCAGAGATGTGATAATTGTCCTGTGTTGTAACTCTATAGAGGTCACTGTACCAGCAGAGATGTGATAATTGTCGTGTGTTGTAACTCTATGGAGGTCACTGTACCAGCAGAGATGTGATAATTGTCGTGTGTTGTAACTCTATAGAGGTCACTGTACCAGCAGAGATGTGATAATTGTCCTGTGTTGTAACTCTATAGAGGTCACTGTACCAGCAGAGATGTGATAATTGTCCTGTATTGTTACTCCTGAGAGGTCACTGTACCAGCAGAAGTGACGTAATACCAGATTCAATCATCAGCAGCAATTTTCTCAGTTTTCAAGGTCAACACCCGGCAGTTGTTCAGTTATTCTGTGTTTCTCTCCCTTGAACGCCCCCAGGCACTAGCTTGATGCTGTTCACTGAGACTCAATGTTTCCTTATATCGCTTGTCATGTCGGAGAAAATAAAATGAGTGGAACTGTGGAAATGTAAACAATATAAAATAACACAACAGAACAGAATTATGAAACATAGGAAGTTGCAGCGACTAGTCTTCATCAGCAAACAAACACATATACAAAACACAGCTTAGACCCTCTAGTGCAGTGGTTCTCAACCGGTGGGGAATTCCCCCCCCCCCCCCCAGGGGGGAATTTTAGGGATTCCAGGGGGGGGGGGGGGAATGAAGACCATTTCAAGATCGCATTAATACAAGAACCAATTACTTGATATTGTTTTTCCCTTCATAGTTTATAGTTATGTACGTCTTATTCTTCTAACATTCATTTTATAAAGTAAGTAGACTCACAAATCATGTTTTATGTGGACGTCTAGACTTGTTTTAGTATATGCTATTGCTTGCTTGCTTGTGTTCGTTGGCTTGAGCTCCAACGCAAAGTCCTGTATGTCGGATGAAGGCATCCTGTTGTCCAACATCAGTGTGATGTCATACAGGACTTGAGGTTTGCGTGAGTATCCGTTGTCCCATGTCTGGCTTATTGGTGTGCAGACTGGTGGTTCCTCGCCATACAGGCAGACACTCTCTGACTTCGGAGGAATCGGTGATCCTATTGACTTCAGCCAGGACCCCGTAGGGACCTGTTGCCCAGGATGCTCGGCGAGGACGCGTCAATAGGTCTTGGCCAGTATATAACCCGGCCCTGGTGCCTTGGAAACACCTCTGCGTCCCAGTATATGCTATTAAATTTACCTTCCATTTTTTCGTATACTGTGTAGGGGTGGGGGGATTTTTAGATAGGAAATATGAAAGAGGGGGAATGACGTTCTGAAAATACGGTGAAGGGGGCATGGGCCACATTTTTTATAGGAAGGGGGGAATGACGTTCTGAAAATATGGTGAAGGGGGCATGAGCCAAAAAAGGTTGAGAACCACTGCTCTAGTGACTACATTAAGGCGTGAGAATTATTTGTGACAATATTGCCCATGTCAGCTCTGGACCAGGCGGCACTGGGGGGGGGGGGGGGGGGGGGGGTGTGTATTGTAAATGTTGCACCAACCACCTTTACTTGTCCAGATATTTCCTTGTATCCACTATAGCAACCACTTTAGCAAGATGAAAAACATACTGACCAATAAAAATATGTCAGTTGAAACGAGAAAAAGAGTGTTGAAGTGCTACATAGAACCTGTACTCTTATATGGATGTGAAGCTTGGGCAATGAGCAATAAGGCTGAAAAACATCTGGAGGCTGTAGAAATGTGGTTTCTGAGGAAAATGCAAAGAATACCATAGACAGCCAGAAAGACCAATGAACAAGTCCTTCAAGAAACAAATGAAGATCGTAAACTGATTAGAGTCATTAGACGTAGACAGTCACAATGTTTTGGGCATGTTATGAGAAGAAATGATCTGGAGAACTTGGTAACAACTGGTCAGATCGAGGGGAACAGACCAAGGGGAAGCAAGTACCTGGATGGCTTGCCCTTGTGGCATGGTCGAGACAGAAACACGGAGCTGATCCACGACTTTGGTGATCGAATGAGATGGCAGAATATGACCGCCCACGCTTACCGGCATGGCACATGATGGATGGATGGATCCACTATAGGCTGCGGCTGGGTCGACCTGGAGGACTAGATCACTTGTCAACATCCGTGTAGTCGCGAACTCCAACCCCTGACCACACTAGGCCATCCGATGAAGCTAACGGTGTTATGTGCATCCAGTCAAGGGACGTGATTATCTCAAGCAGTCTTAGATTACTTGTCTGGGTTATTTCCCTTATAACGCTAGTGAATCGCCGGGCGGACGGACACAAGTGGACCCAGGGAAATAAACATGTACAGACCAAATAACACGGCTATTTGTCAGTGTTATGGCGAACATTTAAGTACAATTTGAGAGGAACTCGGCAGACACAAAACATACACTGCCTGATGTTCGACAGAAGTTTGGTCAACGAATCAAGAAACACAACACACGAAACAGGAGAACACTTGGATGAATAAGCCACGCCAAGGGAGTTTTCTGAACATGCCACTCTTACAGTCAAGTTTGCCACCATAAACTTATTCTAGTCACTCTGCCAGGTCGTGTTGTCATCTGTTCATAAACTCATATCTGGAAAAGGTAATTCCGAGGGTTTTCCCTGGACTTCCTTATCCTTGTGAGTGTTGTATAGCCACCGTCTTTGGCATCAATGTTCAGTTTTCAGGACATGTGAGCTCCCTGCTCTGGATAAGTGAGCGCCCTGCCCTGGATAAGTGAGCGCCCTGCTCTGGACAAGTGAGCACCTTACTCTGCTCAGTGCAGTTATTTATACGTGGTGCTTATGGCCAACCTTTCCTGCTCCCTGTGCGTTGCCCATCTTCTGGCCCTAGGATGTTCAGTTGGGGTGTCATCAAACTGAGACCGTGATGCCTCATACTCTCTATAACTGTCATCATCATCATCATCATCACTTGCATTTCTCCCAGAAGCCATATGTCTGCCACCATAAGATATTTCTTGACTTATCTGCTGTTGTCATGTCTCGCGTGTGTACAACAGAACAGGAGGAGCTGTGAAGAAAAGGCAGGACAGAAAAATCACTGCAGGAAATCCTCCTCCAGAAACGTCAAGCATTCTTTGCCCACATTGTCAAAGAACATTTCGAGCCAAAATAGGCCTTATCAGCCATCTTAGAACTCACGGCTCCACACCTTCAACCCCACTGGATGAATTGAATGGTCGTCATCATTCTTGATGGACAAACAACATGTAGCAGATGAATGTACGTTTTATCTGTGTACGTGAGTGTGTTGTGATTGTCACTGACAAACCCGCATGACAATGGGGGTGGGGGTTGTTATTGTTTCGTTCCTGTTGTACTGTTGATGAAGACTTCTGTCGAAGCGTTTGCCTTTACCTGTGTGTTTTTCCACCCGCCGAGCTCTTCAGTCATGTTTTGTGTGTTTATTCGGACTACGGTATCAGCTGGGCACCGGTAGAACTCTAGTGTTCAATACCCGTGTGGATAGTGTTTCTACCTGCCAAGACATTGGTCCTGGTTTAATCCCCAACAAAAGCAGGAATTGTTATTATATTGTGTTTCTTTGTTTCCAGAATAGTACCTTCTGGAGTTATCCCAGCCTCATAAAGATGGGTGGCTGACAACTGTCAGAATTGTCTGGAAAGGAAAGGCGACGAGGACGGGAACTGACCATCCCAGCTCATGATCAAGACCTAGAATATGGGAAACTCTAACATCCCCCGCCCCAACTGTTGTATCTGCTTTAGCGATTGTCTGTACTTGTTCTCCTTCTTGCAAAAATCTATCGTTGCCATGGTGATGTTGCTCTAATTTGGGCAAGTGTTGGAGAAGATAATCGCTCTCAAGATGTGGAATATTTGGAACAGGAAATGCTACTCCCAAGAGGGCTGGGAAGTTACCGGCCAAGGAATGAAACATGGTCAAACTGCCAAGGAATGAAACATGGTCAAACTGCCAAAGAATGAAACTTGGTCGAACTGTTAAGGAAAGAAACTTGATCAAACTGTTAAGGAAAGAAACTTGGTCAAACTGTTAAGGAAAGAAACTTGGTCAAACTGTTAAGGAAAGAAACTTGGTCAAACTGTTAAGGAAAGAAACTTGATAAAACTGTTAAGGAAAGAAACTTGATCAAACTGTTAAGGAAAGAAACTTGATAAAACTGTTAAGGAAAGAAACTTGATCAAACTGTTAAGGAAAGAAACTTGATAAAACTGTTAAGGAAAGAAACTTGGTCAAACTGTTAAGGAAAGAAACTTGGTCAAACTGTTAAGGAAAGAAACTTGGTCAAACTGTTAAGGAAAGAAACTTGATCAAACTGTTAAGGAAAGAAACTTGATCAAACGCAGCAACATTTGCTGTTGATCTGTATTAGTGGTTGTAGATTATACCAGAAAGACGTGGCAGCAGCACTGGGTCTTGGGGGTGTGTATAACAGTGTCAGATACAATCTCTTGATGCACACTTGAGGAGACATATAACAGAGACAAATACCATCTCTTGATAAACACTTGAGGAGACATATAACAGAGACAAATACCATCTCTTGATAAACACTTGTATGGAGAAAGGTGTTAGTCCCTGGGTGGTGAAATGGAAAACTGTCACCCTACACTCTCGCAGGATTGCTCTCCGCCTAGGTTTATGGACCTCGGAGACGTGCATTATTACCCCGGGATTATCATAAAGATCTGCAATATCTCTAGTGCTAATCAATATATACACAAGCAAGACTGCAAGCATTGAGGCACCTGGGGTTGGAAGGGTACTGACATTTGTAGATGATGTGCTTGCGTATAGGCAGGGGAGAGACAGGATGCCAATAGTGCAAGAGTGGCAGAATTCAGCACACAAAGTGATCGACTGGTGCAACCCAGATAAAGCGTGTGTGTTACGGTGCTCGCCTGGACAATAAGATTGTTGTATTTGAAGTCCAAGATTTAATAATAAATGACACAAATGTTAAGTAAGAGAGAGGGTAGACCTGTGAATCACTTTCGACTGTTCAAGGGTCATGTGGAAGGAGTTGTTACGAAATTTAAGAAGGGACTTGGTAAGCTGAAGATTGGGGCAACAATAGACATGCGGGTCTGGTCTGACCTCTTCCATTGACTGATGTCCTGGTATCTGGTATTTACACACATATGTCCTGATATCTAGTGTTTACACACATATGTAAATTTTCTAGTAGCAGTTTCCTGCTAGAGTCTATGAGAGCAGGGAGAAAGAGGAGACCATTTTTCGCTCGCTGTGACACAGTATCAGGTGTTTGTTATGTTAACTTCTTGTTTCTTGTTGTCTGCTGTCTTCTTTCGTGTAATTCTGTCCCGACGTCTAGGTATGCCAATTTATCCGCTTGTTTCTTATTGTCTACTCTGTTGTCCGTCGCCTTCTCGTGTCATTGTCTCCACTCTTCTACATCTAATCAACACATGACCTGCTTTCACCCACCAGGTTTCCCACCGGTCGGTCTGTTTCCTGTTGTCACACTGTCCCTGAGTCACCGAGTCAGTGACCGGCCCACAGACTCAACTGTTGTTAACACGAGTACTACCAGGTTAAAACATGAATGAAAGTAAATTATGATAAATATTCACGTCTGGGTGTAGAACAGTCACTGTAGTGTTCCTCCATCAAACAAACATTATCTCAAATTGACTCGCGTATCTACAATGAACATTCATTGTGCAGAGCTGGTCTTTGACACGATCCAACCGTCACTCGGCTTTGAAGACAACATCCAGGCCTTGATGTGGTTTAATCCTGACATGTGTGATTGACACATATGAAATGTAGGTAGTGAGGGGGAGAGAGGGCTAGTCACGACTGTGACTTCAGGCCCCTGTGCTTCAAACAACTGCACCTTTCCTCTTTGATCTAGAAAATGCCTTGTCTTTTTACCTGTACTATTGTCCATATCACAGGCATTCCTGAGGCGTTAGTCAGCCAGCCTGGGAATAGGGGACACGCATTTTGCCGATGAGCTCTGTGTGCTGTCTGTCACACGCATCGGGTCATTTCTGTTGCAACATTCATTATACGTCTTCGCACAAGTGTAGTAGTAGGTCCGTACACATGTCATTAGAGTACATGGATGACATGGTTAGGTTCACGCACATGTCATCTGAGCACATGGAGGAGTGGTGTTAGAACCACACACATGTCATCTGAGCACATGGAGGACGTGGTTGGGATCTGACACTTGTTATTTCAGAACATAGTGTACACGGCATTTGGATCACACATATGTCATTTCATCACATGGTGTACATGGCATTTGGATTATACACATGTCATTTGATCACACGGAAGAAGAGATGTTAGGGCACACGCATATCATTTAAGCACACGAGGGGCATGTTATTCTGACTACACACATGTCATTTGAGCAGATGAAGGACATGGTATTATGAAGCTACACACATGAAGCTACTACATATTACAAGCTGCACGTGGTCCGTTTGAAGTTACTTTTTGTAGTATTGTCAAGTGTTCTATTGTCATATCTGGGAGTTCACGACATAATAGACCAATTGTTATATTCACATATTTAGTAGATCACGGCAGAACCAGATGAAATGTGTGATTGTCTTACTTGATAAGTCAGGACAGAACCAGATGAAATGTGTGATTGTCTTACTTGATAAATCAGGACAGAACCAGATGAAATGCGTGATTGTCTTACTTGATAAATCAGGACAGAACCAGATGAAATGTGTGATTGTCTTACTTGATAAATAAGGACAGAACCAGATGAAGTGCGTGACTAGTTAGTTAGTTAGTTAGTCGACAGATCATCCTCGTTGCACATCGAACCATTCAGTCCATAAGTGCTCGGATCCCCTCCTCAGCAAATCCCGCAGCGTGTAGCGGCTAACGACGCCAGTTCTGTGTTGGTTTATCAATCTTCCTTGGCTTCCTGCGTAGTGTTCTTGTTTGGCCACCCCTCTTTTAATTTGCTGCTCTAGCAGTCTGGCCATTGTTGTAGATTCACAGTCATCACTTGGTTCTCGCAAAAGTCTCACTTCTCGTAGAGCATTCAGAATGTCAGCCTAGTCCATGGCGCGTCCGCCCTCCACAGTAGCCTCACCTGCGAGCTTGTCAGCCCGCCCATTTCCTTGTACCCCCGCATGCCCTGGCACGAAGATGAAACTAATCTTTGCCAGCCGAGACCGCTTCAGAGGCAGCAACCATTCTCTTCGGATCGACCCCTCCTCTAATATCTTGATCATGTTCATTGAGTCGCTAAGGAAACAAGCCCTAGTGAATGTCTGTGTCTCGAGCCATGTTATTGCTTTACTTACTGCCATGACTTCCATGGTCAGGCTACTTGTGGTTTCAGTGAAAGCACCAGAGTCCTCCTTCACAATTCTCCCTCCGGCCCGAGCTGTAAAGGCCCATGAGCTTCTCACATGTCGGACGACCGACCCATCTGTGTAGATGACCGCGTCACCGTCTAGCGAATTCTCGAAAATCAACGCTTGTACTTCAGCCTCAACAGCAGCCGGATTTTTTGTCTGCATTTTCTATCTAGTTGGATGCAAACTGAAAAGGATGTGCAGAAGTCTGTTGGCACTTGCACCCACTCCTCGCCAGGTTCTAAGTCCTCAAGTGAACACACCTGTTGAAGAATGTCTTCGGCTTGACCCATCCACGACCGTCCTCTTTTTAACCTGCTGCCCTTCACCTTCCTAATTTCACTATGCAGTGAATGTTGTGTGTTTGCGTTAATTCTGAGGTAGGCGCGTGCCCTGCAAACTTGTATTCTCTCTTCAATGGTTGGAAAATCAAGAAGGTAGCGCATCGCCCTGCATGCTGTATCTCTTGTACATCCAAGAATAATGCGCATAGCTTTTAGAAGAAGGAAATAGAGATTAGAAGACACACTAGACAACATACATTTTGAAAGCTATAACAGTTACCGACCGGGATCGAACCTGTCGTCTCCAAATGACGACGGCCGCGCTGCAGGAACAAGTTTACTTCGTAGTTGGTCGTGCGTCGAATTACACTTGTTCCTGCAGCGAGGCGTCGTCGTCATTTGGAGACGACAGGTTCGATCCCGGTCGGTAACTGTTATAGCTTTCAAAATGTATGTTGTCTAGTGTGTCTTCTAATCTCTATTTCCTTCTTCTTCTTCTCAGTTATCAGTTGGGGTATCTTCGTTGCACTCCGGACATGTCCATAGGTGCTCAGATCCTCCCCCCAGCATATGCATCAGAGTCCGGTGGCTAATAGTGCCAGTTCTGTGTTGGTTGACGATGCGCTTTGTTTTCCCGATGTACCTCTCGCGTCCGGCTGTGCCGATTCTTACTCCCAGGTCTTTCATCCTGGACAGCGATGTGGAATCACTGACGTCAAAGTCCTCTGTTCTCGCCAAATCTTTAAGGACGTTAATAACATCGGCACGATCCATGGGCTGGCCATCTACAGGGGGTGCAGAGCCAGACAGTTTATCAGCTCGTTCATTTCCCTCGACTCCCGCATGTCCCGGGACGAAGATAAAGGTGACTTTACGGACAACAGACTTCCGCAGCGATTCAGTCCACTGCCTACGTACAGATCCAGCTTCGACCTTCTGAATCATGCTCATTGAATCACTTAGTACACACACGTTGGTATAATGCTGTGATTCCAGCCATATGAAAGCCTGTGTAACTGCCATCACCTCCATCGTCATGCTGCTCGTGGTCATAGAGTGGGCACCACTGGATTCTTGAACGGTTCGGCCCGCTGAACGAGCTGTAAATGCCCACGCACTTCTCTGCTGCTTTACAACAGATCCATCTGTATAGATGAGCACTTCGGGGCTATCTGAGTGTTCATAGATGAGCGCGTTAACCTCTGCATTGACAGCGGCAGGGTTCTGCTCTCTGCACCGTCTGTCGAGTGTGATAATGCAGGAGAAAGTGCACTTAAAGGCTGGAGGCACCGAACCCATGCCTTGCCGGGGTTGATACTGGTAAGACTGCAGACCTGTCTGACGACATCTTCCGCCCGACCCATCCATGATTTGCCCCTCTTTAGCCTGTCACCCTTTTCTCTGAATATAGCGTCATGCAGAGGGTGCTGCTCATCTGCACTTATTTTTAAGTATGCACGAGCTCTCCAGATCTTGATCCTGTGTTCCATTGTCGGGAAGTCAAGGAGGTATCTCATTGCTACACAGCTGGTGTCTCTCGTGCAGCCCAAAATGGTGCGCATGGCTTCGCTTTGTACTTTTTCGAGTCTTCCAATCTGTGTAGGGCTGACAGTGAGGATGGCCAGGGCATACTCGATGCGTGAAAGTACAAGTCCTTGGAACAGAAGTATTAGCAGTCTTTGCTCGATATTGGCAGTCGCCATGACTTTCTTCTGTGAGCGCCAAATAATACCATGTGTGTCTGTTTATATAATCGCCTTAGTGGCCTCAATGGTTCTCCCCATTTATCTCTCACGTATTCAACTACGGTGTCTTTATAGCTGTGTAACGCTCGTTGTCCCGCCTGCTGAGAGCCACGTGACTGGGGACAACAGCTGACTACATCTACAGCCATGTGACTGAGGACCACAGCCATGTGACTGAGGCCCACAGCCATGTGACTGAGGATAACAGCTGACGTACATCTACAGTATCTACGTCCCAAGGATACAGTTGTTTAGATTCTACCGAATTTGTTAAAGCCATCACCACTAGACAAAGTGAGACGGCGGGGATATGAACTGTCTATTGCAGCTCATAAAACCATGTCTTGATATATGTAAAGGTATATCACTTTAACTAGAACATTACACACAATAATAAGAGACTGCAGAAAAGCATGGCGAATGGATAATGCTGTTGGTAGTGCTAGAATGTAGGTTACAGCTGAAGTTAGTTTTTGACACGTGGATGCTGTTGGCAATATCAGAATGTTGGTCACAGATGAAGTTAGTTGTTGAAACGGGAATGCTGTTGGTAATGCTACAATCTTGCTTACAGCTGAAGTTGGTTGTTGATACGTGCATGCTGTTGGTAATGGTAGAATGTTGGTTACAGCTGAAGTAGGTTGTTGGTACGTGGATGCTTTTGGTAATGGTATAATGTTGGTTACAGCTGAAGTTGGTTGTTGGTACGTGCATGCTGTTGGTAATGGTAGAATGTTGGTTACAGCTGAAGTAGGTTGTTGGTACGTGGATGCTTTTGGTAATGCTACAATCTTGCTTACAGCTGAAGTTGGTTGTTGATACGTGCATGCTGTTGGTAATGGTAGAATGTTGGTTACAGCTGAAGTTGGTTGTTGATACGTGGATGCTTTTGGTAATGGTATAATGTTGGTTACAGCTGAAGTAGGTTGTTGATATGTGGATGTTGTTGGCAATGGTATAATGTTGGTTACAGCTGAAGTTGGTTGTTGATACGTGGATGCTTTTGGTAATGGTATAATGTTGGTTACAGCTGAAGTTGGTTGTTGATACGTGGATGCTGTTGGTAATGGTAGAATGTTGGTTGCAGCATATGTTAGTTGTTGATACGTGGAAGATGTTGGTAATGATAGCATGTTCGTTACAGCTGAAGTTGGTTGTTGATACGTGGATGCTGTTGGTAATGGTAGATTGTTGTTTACAGCTGACGTTGGTTGTTGATACGTGGATGCTATTGGTGATGGTAGAATGTTGGTTGCAGCCTAAGTTAATTGTTGATACGTGGATGCTATTGGTGATGGTAGAATGTTGGTTGCAGCCTATGTTAGTTGTTGATACATAGATAGATGCTCTTGGTGATGGTAGAATGTTGGTTACAGTTGAAGTTAGTTGTTGATACGTGGATGCTGTTGGTGATGGTAGAATGTTGGTTGCAGCCTACGTTAGCTGTTGATACATAGATGCTGTTGGTGATGGTAGAATGTTGGTTGCAGCCTAAGTTAGCTGTTGATACGTAGATGCTGTTGGTGATGGTAGAATGTTGGTTACAGTTGAAGTTATTCGTTGATGCGTGGATGCTGTTGGTGATGGTAGAATGTTGGTTGCAGCCCAAGTTAGTTGTTGATACGTATGTCACAAAATAAAACCGTGTGTTTAACCGGTTGATTATTATAGAGGATTTTCTGATTAACCGGACTATCTGCAAGCAACAAGTGTTTCAACTAATACAGAGAAAACATTCATAGTTGTGGTGGCACGTGTTTCCCAACAGGTCGGGCATAAATAACAGTTGTACTTGTACATCTGGTTGACGGATTGGCCACCCTCGGAAGGGAGGGAGCCGAACCCCGACATCGCCTTGACAAGTTTGTCAACATTTGAATACAGATGGAAGCAGTGGGGTCATAGTGGCAATCGGATGTTGGCCATCACCTGTTGGACAAAATTAACAAGGGGAAGATGTATACAGGAAGTGAGTGCGCTGAATCATACATCTCGTTGACAAGTCAATAACATATCAGAGGGAAAACGGAAGTACTCAGCACGGAGGTAAACAGTACCTCTGTCAATTCTTAGTTTCCGGAACATCAAGAAGACTGGCAGCTTGTTGGGAAAAACTGTTGTTGGGATCATACAGTAACTCGTTAGGTGGTTGGGGGAGTAGAAACAATTGATGACAACTTTGACAGTGACTAAGGAAAGGGAGAATCGATTCTTGACAATGGCTGATATGAAAATAAATAACACCTGCAGGACGTCACCCATATCACGTGACCAATTTTAGGTTTTGCCATAAACCATGATTGGGAGAAAGGGAGTTGACAAAAACCGTGGATTATGATGGACGTGTTTGTGGGAGAGCTCTACAGTGCTAGATAAATTTAACATTAACTAGCATGTGTCGTTATGGCAAAGTGTAGTAGCCATCCCGGGAATGAGGCGGTTGTGCATAAGGTAGTCAATATAGTCAATTAGTTCTAATTAATATAGGCTGTAGGCTTGTTAAAACTATAGTGTGATGATTAGCACTGTTAGTGGAAAACTAACTAGAGTAGGGAAGTGATACTTGGCTCTGTTAGTGAAAATAGATTAGTGAAGTGTTGATAAGCTTTACTAGTTGAGAATTGAGTAATGAGGGATAATTGGGATCTTCCCGTAAGTGTCCCTGGTGGGCGGGGTTCCGCATGCTGTTTGTTGATTTTTTTTCTTGTCTTGGCCTGATGATAACATATGTGTTCAGTCATCTGTCCATGACAGAGTAGGTTCATTATATTTTCTGAAGCGAGGCCGATGGCCACGATCATCTAATAGAGATCAGTGACGGGGAGACTATCACCGGTTATATGATTTATGTTACAGGTTCCTCTGGTTGGAATAAAGAACCCGGAACAACTAAAACATCCGATCCCGGATAAATTATGATGTAGAGAGATGGGCCAGCAACTTTCGCAACGGAAGAAGTTAATACACATTGCTCGGTGGAGTCTAATGGTATATGTATCCTACATGAGTGAATACCAATCGTTAACACACCTGAAGTGATGGAGGTTCAGCCCATGTGGAACTAGATCAGTAGGGACTGATGTTCACAGTAGATGAAACCAAACATTGAAGTGTAGTTGTTCCACGTATCAAGGAAATCAGAACTTTCAGACTATATCTAGTGAATAAAGCAAGCCATTTTATTCTAGATACATTAACTGTTTAATAGTGAGAACTAGTGAACATTTATCAAGAGACAAAAAGACTTGTTAGTAGGACAGTGTTCCATGTTTGTTTTCACTGCGCCGGAATTATGAAGCCGGAGTTTCTATAAACTATTAGGAACAGTTGCGTTAGGAAATATACTAGTATTTTCCACGGATTATATTTACATGAGATTCAGATCTCATGGTCATCAGAGTTCCTGGAGGAGGACATGTCTGGAGAGAAGGATACGACTTCGGTGAGGTTTTTCGTACTGACTCGAATGATGTCTTGTGATCCTTGCCATGATGTGTACACTATGATCCTGAACTTTGAAGGCTGACATACACATTTATGTTATAATACACGACACACTTTTTCTTCGCATACACGTCTCATATACGTTACACTTTTCTTTTAAATAAATTAATCTTTATTAATTTTTAGAAGCAAGAGTTGTTGAGTATGTTGCGTTGGGGAAGTATGAGAGGGGGCATAGTACGACAGTGAGAGAGTGATAGGAAAAGGTGTCCATAGGCTGATGGAGTGTGTTGGACGGAAGCTGGTGGATTCTCCAGGATATGAATAAGGGGAAAAATATTATAATGTGGGTGTCGGCTCTCTTCACTCCAGGGACGACACTTTAAAGGAGGACACGACATTATTGGGGGCTCGTAAACGTGATCTTGGACAGCGGGATCTCTCGTAAACGTGATCTTTGGACAGCGGGATCTCTTGTAAACGTGATATTTGGACAGCGGGATCTCTCGTAAACGTGATCTTTGGACAGCGGGATCTCTCGTAAACGGGATCCTTGGACAGCGAGATCTCCTGCAAGCAGGAACTTTTGACAGGGGGATCTTCTGACAACGGGGTCCTTTGACACGGGATCCCTAGTTATAAGAGGGAGATATCATTTTGGAGAATCCAGCTAGAGTGAATGTGGATAGGGGTTAGGACAATATCTTACCTGTTCACACTTCACACGTCTGCATAGGTCTGTGGTCTTGATTCTACTCTTGTCACTGAGTGAATGTGCTGTGTGTAGTAATATCTAGATTTATAGTACTTGTTCATATATCTGTATAGTAATTTGCAGTTATATTGTACTAGACCTGCTAGCTTACCTCTCTGTATAATGGCCACCCCTAAACTTAGCACAGCAGAATTAAAGGCAAAGGGGGAAGAAATGGGATTGGCGGGGTCTGCTCTAACGGATTACATACAGGAAGTGGAGAGAGAGTATCGTCAAGCAGAAAGGGAAGATCGAAAGGCCGAGTTGGAATTGAGAAGGATGGAGTTGGAACAAGAAGCTAGGAAATTGGAAGCTGAGCAAGCAGCTAGGAAATTAGAAACTGAACAGGAAGCACAGAAAAGGGAGCACGAGTACCGGATGAGGGAACTCGAGTTGAAGAGTCAATCTAAGGGAGAAACTGAGGGAGCAGTTGGAGGTTCCTCCATCCCAGGCTCAACACCAGTAGGTGGACATGGGTACCATGCTATGAAGTTTCCTTTAGCGGTCTACGAGGAGGACAAAGAGAAGATTGACCAGTACCTTCAACGCTTTGAGGCTATGTCAGTTGCTATGGGTCTGGAGCGTAACAAATGGAATCTTAAGCTATCCCAGGGTTTACGCGGGACCGGATACGAGGTTTATACTCGCCTGCCACCAGGACATGAGAACAATTATGACGAGTTAAAGACGGCTCTGCTGAAACGATTCGAGGTTACGTCACATACCTACCGGAAAAAATTTCGAGCAGCGAAACGAGAACCCGGAGAGTTGTTTGCCGCCTACAGTTTGCGTCTAAAATCTTATCTCCATAAGTGGATGGATTTGGCTGGGTTCGCACATGACTATGAGAGTCTGGAAGAGCTCATGGTGGTCGACCAGCTGAAGAAGCAAATGTCTAAACCTCTCAGGACGTTCCTGGGAGAACAAGGAGCTGAACGTATTGACCTCGTGACTAAATTAGCAGAACGGTTCGTCGAGGTACATGGGGAGGCAGGGGAAAACCTTTCCAACAACACCAAAAGTCAAGAGAAACATGACAAGAAGAAAGCCAAAAACTCAGGAACAAAAAAGTGGGAACCTTATGTGCAAAAATCAGAGGATAGTTCAGAGAAGAAGAAGGAGGGAAGCAAGAGCACTTCAAGCTCTACACCTAAACGACCGTGGTCGGAGAAGTGGTGTTCAATTTGTAAGTCACCCTCTCACAATACGAGGGACTGCAAATCGAAGGCTAAGAACCCTCACTTTGCAGCATGTCAAGTGACTTCCAAGGAGGTTGTCACGGAAAATGCCAAGGTCAACAAGGAAGCTCGCCACCAGGAGAGCTCACTCAAGTCCGACAATAGAAAATCTAGGACATGGGAAATGGTGCAACCAATGCAAGTCAAACACGCACAATGCTATTGACTGCAGGGAAAAGTCAGGAGACACTCAATTCGTCGTGTGCCCCGGGAAACCTAAGGTGGAGCCCACCGAACAGGTCGAGGCCGAGGAAGAGACTCCAGACCAGGAAAAACCACCTGTAGTGGAATTGGTAGAGGTTAACGGTCGTCAAGTGGAGTGTTTATACGACACAGGACTGGACGGGGAGGCCGTGATTTCTGCGGATCTGGTACATCCAGAACAATTCACAGGTGAGACATTGGATATACAGCCTGCACAGAAGAGTGCTGTAACCATGAAGTTGCCCATTGCTAATGTGGAGATTCGGTCAAGGTACGTCACCGGCACCATCAAGGCCGCTGTATTGACCGATCCCATTTTTCCAGTCATCCTAGGTTGCCGGTATGTCTTTCTGGGAATGCCCAGGGAGCCAATCCATATGGGAGCAATGCAGACTCGCTCTCAGACGAAAACGGAAGAGGCAGACGCAATTGTGACTAACCCAATGCCGGGGGAGCTACGAACTGCCCAGAGTGAGGATGATACTTTACGTCCTTGCTACAGAAAGCTGCAGAAAAGTGCTGATCCACCAGGACGGGGGCAGTACTACATGAAGAATAGGATACTCTACAGGAGAGCAGGAAGGGGAGACAACCTATACGGTCAGTTGGTCGTCCCGAAAGCTCACCGGTCCCAGATTCTTCATATGGGGCATACCATCTCCTTTAGTGGACACATGGGTATTGCCGCCACCATGCAGCGGATTTCCTGCCATTACTATTGGCCGGGAATGACAGATGATGTGCGTCGGTATGTGAAGTCATGCCCTGAGTGCCAGAGGGTGGCACCGAAACACTGGACAGCACCGGTGGTGTTGGGTGAGATGCCCATCATGAACTCTCCTTTCGAGAGGGTAGCCATCGATATAGTGGGTCCACTTCCCAGGACTAGGAAGAGGAACATGTATATACTCACAATGGTGGATTGCTGTACAATGTGGGGTGAAGCCATACCGTTGACCACGATTGACTCGAAAAGAGTGGCGGACGCACTGATGGAGGCCTTTACCAGATTAGGCTTTCCGGATCAAATTCTGACGGACAATGGGATCTCAGTTTTGTGGAAAACTCATGGAGGAGGTATTTAGGGTGTTTCACTCTAACCACATACATACCAGCCCTTACCACCCTCAAGCCAATGGACAAGTAGAGCGTTTCAACGGCACGTTGATGACAATGCTCAGGAAACTAGCGCAGGAAAAACCTGATAGGTGGGATGAATATATCCCAGCAGCACTCTTTGCCTATCGGGAAGTTCCTCATGGCTCAACAGGACTACCACCCGCTACGTTGCTGTTTGGTCGTCCAATCAAAGGACCGTTGGAAGCCATGTTGAGGAGTTGGACTGAAGAGGGGACGTCAGAAGAAGTGATCTCATCCTATCAAATACGTGGAGGAACTGAAAGAAAAACTCCACAAGGGATGGACTCTGGCAAATCAAAACTTGAAAAAGGCCAGGAAAAGACATGCGGCTTACTACAACCGTAGGTCTAAAGAAAGATCTCTAGAGGTGGGAGATAAAGTCTTGTTGCTACTCCCAATGGGAAACAACAAACTGGAGATAGGTTGGCAAGGACCATTTCCCGTGGAAAGGGTGATATCCAGAACCAACTATCAGATCCGGATCCGGGGAAAGTCGAAGATTTTCCATATCAATCTCTTGCGGAAATACGAAGAGAGACCCGGAGACAAGGCAGCTCACCTCATGGCAATGGCAGTTGCAGTGGAGACAGAAGCGGGAACCAACGAGGGCAGGGAATATCCCTTGGTACACCAGGAAACCTATAGGGATGTACAAGTGAACCCTGATCTGACCTCACAGGAGAGGGAAAGGATAACCCAGGTTCTCAAGTCTCATAAGGAGATACTGACTGATAAACCAGGACGAACGAGGTTGGTTGAGTTCGAGATGACTTTGACCACACAGGAGCCTGTTCGCCAAAAGGTTTACCCAGTGCCATTCTCTAAAGAAAAGGCCCTGGAGGAGGAAATACAGAAACTGCTGGAGGATGACGTGATTGCACCATCCACATCCCCATACAATGCGGGGGTAGTTTTGTTACGCAAACCAAGTGGAGAACACAGGTTGTGTATAGATTACCGACTTCTGAACAGTCATACACAGTTTCAGGTGGAACCTTTGCCGAATCCAACTCAGTTATTCGCTAGGCTCCATAAGGCTCGGTACTTTTCAAAGGTGGATCTGAGTCGGGGGTACTATCAGATACCAGTCAAACCGGAGATTCGACCACTGTTAGCTTTCAGTACACCCAGTGGACACTACGAATTCAAGGTCATGCCCTTTGGACTCAGCAATGCACCTAGTGTGTTTACACGCATGATGAGGACTTTACTAGATCCGTTACAGGATCCGTCCATCATCTCATTCATGGATGATATTCTGATTTCCAGTGACAGCTTGGATGACCACTTACAATCCTTGGAGAGAGTGTTTAATAGGCTCAAGGAAGCAGGGCTTACTGCTCGTCCAACCAAGTGCATGATTGGTTACCAGACTCTGGAATTTCTAGGTCACACCATCACTCCAGGACACATTGTTCCAGAAGAGAAGAACCTGGAGAAAATCAGAAATGCACCTAGACCAAAAACGAAGAAGGATGTGCGATCTTTTCTCTCGTTGTGTGGGTTCTACCACAAATTTATCCCACATTTCACTGAATTGGGAGCTCCGTTGACGGAAACCTTGAAAAAGGGATTCCCGGATCAAATCATTTGGACACCAGAATGTGAGAATGCCTATAGTCAGTTAAAGGAGGCCTTGGTCAGCAAACCTGTATTACAGCTCCCTGACCTTTCCAAACAATTTGTGTTGAGAACAGATGCGAGTGCGATTGGAATTGGAGCCGCTTTGTTACAGGAAGGAAAAGACGATGCTTCGGTTTTGAAACCTGTGGCATATGCAAGTAAGAAACTTCTACAGGCGGAGAGGAATTATTCAACTGTCGAGAGAGAGTGCTTGTCCCTTGTATGGGCAGTGCAAAAATTTCAGCCATATTTGTATGGAGTTAAGTTTCGGGTCCAGTCGGATCATCAGCCCCTGATGTTCCTGGCTACTTCTCAGAAGCTCAACGCCCGTTTGATGCGGTGGTCGTTGTTACTTCAACCTTATAATTTCACAGTAGAGTACATTCCTGGGAAGGAAAATGTTGGAGCGGATTTCTTGTCAAGACACCCAGCTCCTGAAGAAGAAGAATGAATCATCTGGATTAAACTCACGGTGGAGAAGAGTGAGATGGACTACTCTCTTAGGAGGGGGCCTATGTCACAAAATAAAACCGTGTGTTTAACCGGTTGATTATTATAGAGGATTTTCTGATTAACCGGACTATCTGCTAAGCAACAAGTGTTTCAACTAATACAGAGAAAACATTCATAGTTGTGGTGGCACGTGTTTCCCAACAGGTCGGGCATAAATAACAGTTGTACTTGTACATCTGGTTGACGGATTGGCCACCCTCGGAAGTGAGGGAGCCGAACCCCGACATCGCCTTGACAAGTTTGTCAACATTTGAATACAGATGGAAGCAGTGGGGTCATAGTGGCAATCGGATGTTGGCCATCACCTGTTGGACAAAATTAACAAGGGGAAGATGTATACAGGAAGTGAGTGCGCTGAATCATACATCTCGTTGACAAGGCAATAACATATCAGAGGGAAAACGGAAGTACTCAGCACGGAGGTAAACAGTACCTCTGTCAATTCTTAGTTTCCGGAACATCAAGAAGACTGGCAGCTTGTTGGGAAAAACTGTTGTTGGGATCATACAGTAACTCGTTAGGTGGTTGGGGGAGTAGAAACAATTGATGACAACTTTGACAGTGACTAAGGAAAGGGAGAATCGATTCTTGACAATGGCTGATATGAAAATAAATAACACCTGCAGGACGTCACCCATATCACGTGACCAATTTTAGGTTTTGCCATAAACCATGATTGGGAGAAAGGGAGTTGACAAAAACCGTGGATTATGATGGACGTGTTTGTGGGAGAGCTCTACAGTGCTAGATAAATTTAACATTAACTAGCATGTGTCGTTATGGCAAAGTGTAGTAGCCATCCCGGGAATGAGGCGGTTGTGCATAAGGTAGTCAATATAGTCAATTAGTTCTAATTAATATAGGCTGTAGGCTTGTTAAAACTATAGTGTGATGATTAGCACTGTTAGTGGAAAACTAACTAGAGTAGGGAAGTGATACTTGGCTCTGTTAGTGAAAATAGATTAGTGAAGTGTTGATAAGCTTTACTAGTTGAGAATTGAGTAATGAGGGATAATTGGGATCTTCCCGTAAGTGTCCCTGGTGGGCGGGGTTCCGCATGCTGTTTGTTGATTTTTTTTCTTGTCTTGGCCTGATGATAACATATGTGTTCAGTCATCTGTCCATGACAGAGTAGGTTCATTATATTTTCTGAAGCGAGGCCGATGGCCACGATCATCTAATATAGATCAGTGACGGGGAGACTATCACCGGTTATATGATTTATGTTACAGGTTCCTCTGGTTGGAATAAAGAACCCGGAACAACTAAAACATCCGATCCCGGATAAATTATGATGTAGAGAGATGGGCCAGCAACTTTCGCAACGGAAGAAGTTAATACACATTGCTCGGTGGAGTCTAATGGTATATGTATCCTACATGAGTGAATACCAATCGTTAACACACCTGAAGTGATGGAGGTTCAGCCCATGTGGAACTAGATCAGTAGGGACTGATGTTCACAGTAGATGAAACCAAACATTGAAGTGTAGTTGTTCCACGTATCAAGGAAATCAGAACTTTCAGACTATATCTAGTGAATAAAGCAAGCCATTTTATTCTAGATACATTAACTGTTTAATAGTGAGAACTAGTGAACATTTATCAAGAGACAAAAAGACTTGTTAGTAGGACAGTGTTCCATGTTTGTTTTCACTGCGCCGGAATTATGAAGCCGGAGTTTCTATAAACTATTAGGAACAGTTGCGTTAGGAAATATACTAGTATTTTCCACGGATTATATTTACATGAGATTCAGATCTCATGGTCATCAGAGTTCCTGGAGGAGGACATGTCTGGAGAGAAGGATACGACTTCGGTGAGGTTTTTCGTACTGACTCGAATGATGTCTTGTGATCCTTGCCATGATGTGTACACTATGATCCTGAACTTTGAAGGCTGACATACACATTTATGTTATAATACACGACACACTTTTTCTTCGCATACACGTCTCATATACGTTACATTTTTTTTAAAAAATAAATTAATCTTTATTAATTTTTAGAAGCAAGAGTTGTTGAGTATGTTGCGTTGGGGAAGTATGAGAGGGGGCATAGTACGACAGTGAGAGAGTGATAGGAAAAGGTGTCCATAGGCTGATGGAGTGTGTTGGACGGAAGCTGGTGGATTCTCCAGGATATGAATAAGGGGAAAAATATTATAATGTGGGGGTCGACTCTCTTCACTCCAGGGACGACACTGTAAAGGAGGACACGACAACGTAGATGCTGTTGGTTATGGTAGAATGTTGGTTACAGTTGAAGTTATTCGTTGATACGTGGATGCTGTTGGTGATGGTAGAATGTTGGTTGCAGCCCAAGTTAGTTGTTGATACGTAGATGCTGTTGGTTATGGTAGAATGTTGGTTACAGTTGAAGTTAGTTGTTGATACGTGGAATTGTGTCAGGTCTTAGTCAGATATGACTGAGCTACCGTATAACAGTAGACGGTACTACCTGCTTTCTGTTAGCGCCGAACGTTGGGCGGCGCTTACCAAACCTGACACCCCACATTGTGCCAACGGCTTCGGGCGGAAGAGCGCAATTGGGAGGGTACAAGCCTTACCCTGGTGCGAGGAAATGCAACCTAAAGACAAAGTGTCATGGCAGGGCAGACCAGGCCCTAAGCCTTGGTTGGCGGCTGGTCTAGGATCGAAGCTCCGACAGGCGGACAATTAGAGCATTGCTTTGCTGATCCGGCAGCTTCTGCAGCTTGTCTTGTTCCAGATGTAGAGGTGTTACCTTTCCTCTGGAGTGAACTAGGCAGGCCGAGAGAGGGATCATGCTGCATGGGCAACACATGATCTCTATATTTTAGCCCAGGCTTTGTGCTATGGAGCGGCAATAACTCCATCCCTTACAAACTATCGTCTGTCAAGCCGGCAAGGTGCCGATGATGATACGTGGATGCTGTTGGTAATGGTAGAATATTGGTTTCAGCTGAAGTTGGTTGTTGATACATGGATGTTGTTGGTGTTGGTAGAATGTTGTTTGCAGCATAAGTTAGTTGTTGATACGTAGACGCTGTTGGTGATGGTAGAATGTTGGTTACAGTTGAAGTTATTTGTTGATACGTGGATTCTGTTGGTATGGTAGAATGTTGTTTGCAGCCTAAGTTAGTTGTTAATACGTAGATTCTGTTGGTGATAGTAGAATATTGGTTGCAGTTGAAGTTATTTGTTGATACGTGGATGCTGTTGGTGATGGTAGAATGTTGGTGACAGTTGAAATTATTTGTTGATACGTGGATGCTGTTGGTGATGGTAGAATGTTGGTTACAGCTGAAGTTGGTTGTTGAGAATTGAAGACAAGGACATGATATGGTCAGGGGACATCATCGCTATTCTTAGAACTGAATATCTTAATGATTGATTTATTGAACGAGTGAATGATTGATTGAACGAGTGAATTATTGAATGAAAGAATGAGCGAACGAACGAGCGAACGAATGAATGAATGAATGAATGAATGAATTGTTCGCTACTTGTTCCACTCAATCCAATGAATTATTTACATCTTCGATGGGTGCAAATTCCTTCTACTATCGGATGTCTCCCATCTTGCCCGCATCCTGTCCAAGCCTTTGGCTGTTTTCAGCTTGACTGTTTCCTGCCTACTTCGTGTCTGTCTCATGTTTGCTTCATGTCCGCTTCATGTCTGCATCATGCCTGCTGCCTGTCTGCCTCCTGTCTGTCTCCTTTCTGCTCCCTGCCTGCCTCCTTCCAAGACATCCTTTGATGCCTATGAGGTCGGTCTCCTGCCAAGTCCCTCGTATTCAACATTACAGTCTCTATGTAGTAACACCTGACCTCCTGTTCTTCCAGCAACCACAGCATGTTGGCAGCCATGTTACCCTAGGACATCAAGATGTCGCACTCTGCTCCGTGTAAGATAAAGCAAAGTTATCGCCCTGTCTCAACTCCTTCAGCGCTAGGCACACCATCATTAAGTGTTGGTTAACTTTTGACACGATAGACATTCCTTAATTCCGTTTGTAATGTCAATTCATATATTCCAGTCGTTATACTAACTCGTTCTATCGCATTCTTCTGTTACGTTAATCAACTTTATATCAATCATTACTTTAGTTTGTTTTGCTCTTATTCTTCCGTTGCGTTGATTACGTCATTACTTTAGTTTTTACATGCCATCAGAATACAGGAGTAGACGGAAAGGACATCGTACTTATTACTAACTTGTACTGGGAACAAGTGGCGCCAATTAGATGCGGAAATAACTATTCGTCGCCCATAGAGATAAAAAGAGCAGTACGGCAGGGATGCGTGTTGTCCCCAAGCCTCTTCAGCCTATATACAGAAAGAATTTTCAAACAAGTTGAACTGTCTGGACTTATCATCAATGGAAGAATCATGAACAATCTTATGTATGCTGACGATACCGTGTTACTAGCAGTAAGCGACAAAGAGTTACAAGACTTAGTGGAACAAGTAAACAGGTACAGTGCAGAATGTGGCTTAGATATTAACATAAAAAAAAACGAAAACTGATAATTAGCAGTGGCAGGGAAAAGTCATCAATGAATATTACAATAAACGGGAAGAAACTAAAACAAGTAACAAGTTTCTCTTGTCTTGGACATATAATAACAGATGATTCTCTACGATTCTCTGCTATACTCGCTTATACTGAGCATAAAGGCCAAACAGGGTTTGGCTGCGATGCGGGTGATGGCAGCAAACTATGAGCAGCGCCATCTATGTCTTCTTTACGAGGGTCTGGAACTTTCTGTTTTTGAGTATGCGATGGTGATCCAGACACCCAGTCATAAGCTGATGGAAAGATGGAAAGGATACAGAACGAAGCCAGGCGCGTTATTCTTGGATGTGCAAGAAATACAGCACGCAGGGCGATGCGCTACCTTCTTGATTTTCCAACCACTGGGGACAGAATACAAATTTGCAGAGCACGTGTGTCACCGTCCTAGATCTCTAGGGGAATGAAACTCGGGCTCATACAGGCAACAAACTCCGTTCATATGCAATCTAACATCATTTATTATTATTATGTTACAGTAAGCTGGCGAAGAGAGTTTCGCAAGCCAGCAATCTGCAAGTTGCGTATCACAGGAGTTTACAATAAACATGATTATCACAACAACTCTATCAGCTATCTAACATATGCATAAGACCCCTAAATACACTTGGGTCTAAACTATCAAGTCCCCCTTAAGGTAAGCCCTGTTGCTTCCTCGATGTCCAGTCCGTGTCTGCCTTTCCACACGTGTCGCAATCCGACACGGGTGGTAACTCTCTCTGAGTTTCTCGTGGACCCCGCAATCGGCGGGCCCCATCGGTGTCCACGGGGCTGTGGACACACTGACCGGTCCTTCGAGAAGGCTCTGGATTATTCGAGCCTTCGAGTGACTTGGTTCTTTCCCTTTAGCTGGAGTTCTATCCCTTCTCTAGTCTCTCTTACTTTTATATTGGTACCGCCCTTATGTGAGGCTGTGACAACGTGCCTACCTCATATTCAACGAAAACACACAGCATCCACTGCATAGCGAGATTAAGAAGGTAAAGGGCAGCAGGTTAAAAAGAGGACGGTCGTGTTTGGGTCAAGCCGGAGACATTCTTCAACAGGTGTGTTCACTTGAGGACTAAGAACCTGGCGAGGGGTGGGTACAAGTGCCAATAGATTTCTGTACGTCCTTTTCAGTTTGCATCTCCAACTAGACAGAAAATGCACGCAAGAAAATCCGGCTGCTGTGGAGGTGGAAGTACAGGCTTTGATCTTCGAGAATTCTTTAGAGGGTAATGCTGTCATTTACACAGATGGGTCAGTTGGGCCTTTATGGCTCAGGCGGGATGGAGAATTGTGATGGAAGATTCTTGTGCTTTTTTCTTTGACCACAAGTAGCCTGACTATGGAAGTCATGGCAGTAAGTAAAGAAATAACATGGCTCGAGATACAGACATTCACTAGGGCATGTTTCCTTGGCGACTCATAGGACGGGGGGGGGGGGGGGGGGGGGGGAGTCCAAAGAGAGTGGTTGCTGACTTTGGAGCAGGTCGGCTGGCAAAGATAAGTTTCATTTTCGTGCCTGGGGATGCGGGTGTACAAGGAAATGGGCAGGCTTGCAGGTGAGGCTACTGTGGAAGACGGTCGAGCCATGGACCAGGCTGATATTATGAATGCTCTACGACAGGGGTGGCCAACACGAGGCCCGCGGGCCGCATGCGGCCCGCCGGGAGTCATGTTGCGGCCCGCGGAGTGGGAAGCGACGAGTTGTCGAAGCTGTAGCACGCTTGCTTGTTTACTTTAATATTTTTTTTTAAATTAGGTGCGTGGCCCGGCAGGAAATGTTATTTCTGAAATTTGGCCCGCCTGCTGAAAAGGTTGGCCACCCCTGCTTTACGAAAAGCAAGTCATTTACGAGAACCAAGTGATGACTGCGAATCTACAACCATGGTCAGATTGCGAGAACAGCAAGTTAAGAGAGGGGTGACCAAAGAAGAACACTACACTGGAAGCCAAAGAAGATTAATAATCCAACACAGAACTGGTGTCGGTAGCCGCTACATGGGATTTACTGAGGAGGGGATCCGAGCACTCATAGACTGAATGTTTCGATGTGCAATGAGGATGATCTGTCGACTAACTAACTAACATTCTCCTGTTACGTTAATCAATTATTTAACAATAATTACTTTAACTAGTTGTGACCTATTCTTCTGTTATTATAATGAACCATATAAAAGTCATTACTTTAGCATGTTCTGTCGTATTCGTGTGTTCATGAATCAATTATATACTAATCATCATGTTAACTCATGAAGACACAGATTGTCCATCTACAGAACACACACTATGTTAGAGACCGTGGGTTGGCCACAGATGCCTCCAACTGAACGAGTTAAAACACCAGTCGTATTTCGACAACGCGGCAATTTCAAGCACATAATCCGCCGTGTCCCAGGGCCAAATATTTGCATACATAATTAGGCCGATCTGTTTATGACCGCTATGACTATGTCGCCTGTATCTGCAAGTGGCGCGCAATTTCCATGTGGCACAAGCCACAAAGTGACAGTTTGCAAGTTAAAGTAAAGACTTGCTGCTTGCGGCCATGCTGTCCTCCGGCTTGCCTACTTTAGATTGTCGATCTGAATTAATGTTTACCTTTCTTGTCTAAGTGGGGCCAATCGTGCGTGCCTCTTCCTGCGCTATATTGGGACATCTTTATTACGATTCACGTTGTTTGAGTTCGTGTTCTGTTTTATTTACGTCTCTACTGATTGTCAGGATCAATACGTGGAAGATCTGCAGTCAAGATTGCACTCTTTGACATCTCACATAACAATATTCACATAACAATATTCACATAACAATATTCACACTACATTTATTCAAACACACACAATCAAGCCGAATGTGCTCAAACCGTATCTATTCCAGCTTGTCAATTCAAACAACAATTATTCAAACTACACATACTCACGTTACATCTACTCACTCTGTATCTATTCTAGCTTGTCAATTCAAACAACAATTATTCAAACTACACATACTCACGTTACATCTACTCACTCTGTATCTATTCCAGCTTGTCAATTCAAACAACAATTATTTCAAACTACACATACTCACGTTACATCTACTCACTCTGTATCTATTCCAGCTTGTCAATTCAAACAACAATTATTCAAACTACACATACTCACGTTACATCTACTCACTCTGTATCTATTCCAGCTTGTCAATTCAAACAACAATTATTCAAACTACACATACTCACGTTACATCTACTCACTCTGTATCTATTCCAGCTTGTCAATTCAAACAACAATTATTCAAACTACACATACTCACGTTACATCTACTCACTCTGTATCTATTCCAGCTTGTCAATTCAAACAACAATTATTCAAACTACACATACTCACGTTACATCTACTCACTCTGTATCTATTCCAGCTTGTCAATTCAAACAACAATTATTCAAACTACACATACTCACGTTACATCTACTCACTCTGTATCTATTCCAGCTTGTCAATTCAAACAACAATTATTCAAACTACACATACTCAAGTTACATCTACTCACTCTGTATCTATTCCAGCTTGTCAATTCAAACAACAATTATTCAAACTACACATACTCACGTTACATCTACTCACTCTGTATCTATTCCAGCTTGTCAATTCAAACAACAATTATTCAAACTACACATATTCACGTTACATCTACTCACTCTGTATCTATTCCAGCTTGTCAATTCAAACAACAATTATTCAAACTACACATACTCACGTTACATCTACTCACTCTGTATCTATTCCAGCTTGTCAATTCAAACAACAATTATTCAAACTACACATACTCACGTTACATCTACTCACTCTGTATCTATTCCAGCTTGTCAATTCAAACAACAATTATTCAAACTACACATACTCACGTTACATCTACTCACTCTGTATCTATTCCAGCTTGTCAATTCAAACAACAATTATTCAAACTACACATACTTACGTTACATCTACTCACTCTGTATCTAATAAGCTGTGTCTATTCAAACATTAACATTGCATCTATTCAAGTTACATCGATTTTAGTTACATCTATTCAAGCTGTATCTGTTCAAATTACATTTATTCAAATTACGTCTATTAAAGTTACATCAATTTCAGTTAAATCTATTCAAGCTACATGCGCATCTATTCAGGCTGTATCTTTTCAAACTGACTGACTGGCACCTTGCCGTCTTGATAGACGATAGTTTGTAAAATGGAGTTATACCGCTCCATAACAGAAATCAATCAATCAATCATGTGCCATGCCGGAAAGCGTGGGCGGTCATGACTCGCCATTTCACTCGATCACCAGTGTCGTGGATCAGCTCAGTATTCATGTCTCGTCCATGCCATGTGGCCAAGCCATCCAGGTATTTTCCTCTCGGTCTTCCTCTTGATCTGTTCCCTTCGATCTTGCCAGTTGTCACCAAGTTCTCCAATCCATTTCTTCTCATAACATGTCCAACAAATTTTGACTGTCTACGTCTAATTTCTCTAATCAGTTTACGATGTTCATTTGTCTCCTGTAGTACTTGGTCATTGGTTTTTCTGTCTGTCCATGGTATTCTTTGCATTTTCCTCAGAAACCACATTTCTGCAGCCATCAGATGTTTTTCAGCTTGACTGCTCATTGTCCAAGTTTCACATCCATACAAAAGAACAGGCTCTATGTATCCCCTCAGCACTCTTTTTCTCGTTTCAATTGACATCTTTTTATTAGTCAGAATGTTTTTCATCTTGCTAAAGGCTACTTTCGCCATGACGATTCTTGTTCTAATCTCTTCAAGGCATCTCCCATCAGATGTTATGACTGTTCCAAGATAATTGTACCGATTCACTTGTTGAAGAATATTTCCATTTACTTGTATATTACATTGTGGCACTTCTTTCTTCCTAGTGACGACCATAACCTTGAGTCTTTTTACAATTTAATTCTAACCCCAGTTGCTCACTGTGTACAACAACCGCATCTACTAATTGTTGCAGGTCCTGCGCATTGTCTGCAATTAATACTGTATCATCTGCATATCTAATGTTATTGATATTTCGTCCTCCAATGCTGATTCCATTTATATCCTCTACATTTCTGAAAATATTTTCACTGTATAGGGAAAAAAGATCTGGAGACATCACACATCCCTGCCTAACACCTTTCTTAATTGGCTGATACTGTCCCACTTCATGATCAATCCTTATTGCAGTTTGTTGTTTCCAATATATGCTTTTTATAAGTCTAATGTCTTTCCCATCAATTTGTAGATCTGCAAGCATATCCACCATGTTGACATGTCTAACTCTATCAAAAGCCTTTGTATAGTCAATAAAGCAAAGATGTATATCCTTGTTTACTTCTATAGCACGTTCAATAACTGTTCGCAGCATATACGCAGCATTTACTGTACCCTTTCCTTCTACAAACCCACATTGTTCTTCCCCTATTTCAGGTTGTATCTTCTTCCTCACTCTTTGCATGATAATTCTTAGCAAAATCTTTGTGATGTGACTCATTATACTAATTGTTCTATGTTTATCACATTCCAAGGTTCCTGATTTCTTTGGGATTGCAATAAATACAGAGTTTCATATATGCTCTTCCGTCCGAAGCCGTTGGCACAATGTGGGGTGACGGGTTTGGTAAGCGTCTTCCAACATTCGGCGCTAACAGAAGCAGGCAGTACCGTCTACTGTCATACGGTGGCTCAGTCATATCTAGCTAAGACCTGACACTAAAAAACTGTTCAAATTACACTTAAAATTACATCTGTTCGAGTTACATCTATTTCAGTTACATCTATTCAAGCTACATACACTAAACGTACAGTAACTCAAGCTACATCTTCTCAAACCACGGCTATTCAAGCTATAATTATTCGAAATTCATATGTTCAAGTTACATCTATTTCAGTTACATTTATTAAAGATACATTTGTTTAATCTGCATCTATCTTCTCAAATTACGTATATTTCAGTTATGTCTATTCAAGATATATTTATTTTACAAGGTATCTATATATACAAGCTACATCTATTCAAGATGCATTACTTTTAAGTTACATCTATTAAAGCTACACGAATTCAAATTACATCAAGCTAAAAATGTTCAAATTACGTCTTGTTCGGTTATATAAAAGCCAGCCACAATTAGTCAATCTACATCTGTTCGTGTTAAATCATTTTATTCTCTTCAAATTACGTCTAGTTTGGTTATATCTATTCATATTTTTTAAAGTTACGCACTTACATGCTACTTCCATTCAAGATAGTATTGTTTTAAGTTACACCAATGCACGCTACATGTATTCAAATTGCATCAAAGTAAACATGTTCAAATTACGTTTAGTTCAGTAAAATCCATTCAAGCTACAACTAGCCAAACTACAGCTATCCAAGCTACCAGTAAATCAATGAAAGATATGTCTTGTCAGTCTAAATCCTATTGAAGCTACCAATAAATCTATGTAAGAGCTGTCTAGGCAATCTTCATCTATTCAAGCTACCAGTAAATCTATGTAAGATATGTCTAGCAGTCTACATCTATCCAAGCTACCAGCAAATCTATGAAAGATATGTCTATTCAGCCTACATCTATTCAAGCTACCAGTAAATATATAAGGGTCGTTCATTTGAAACCCGCTCCAATATCTTTATTACAAAAGCATGAAATAAACATTAACAGGTGTGGTAGAATTAAACAAAGCATTCATTTTGGACTGAATTATGCACCATGGGTTGGTCAGAAGAAGTCGCCGTAGGCATTCAGGTAAGCATCCCATTGCTTAGGTAGGCGCCGAATGCCGTCCGCAAAAAATGGATTTTGGTTGCTTACTGAACAAAGTGTTTACCGCGTTCATTACGTCTGCATCTGTGTGAAATCGTTTCTCCTTGAGAGCTTTTTTTAGAGGTCCGAACAAATGAAAATCACATGGTGACAATCCAGGACTATAGGCTGGATGTTGCAGAATTTCCCATTTCTTTCAAGCTAATGCTTCCTGCAAATCTTTGCAACATGTGGACGAGCATTATCGTGCAATAAGATCACACAGCGAGAAAGCATGCCTGGTCGTTTATTTTGATGGCTTTTTGCAGCTTGTCTAGTGTTTGCAAGTAGTGGGTAGAGTTGATGTTGACACCAGGTTCTTTAAAGTCAGCCACCAATAGCCCTTCATGGTAAAAGAAATGTGCTCAACATAACCTTACCAGCGGAAACCTGTAACTTGAATTGTTTGGCTTTTTGTGATCCAAAATGCTTCCATTGCATGCTCTCTCTTTTGCTGCTCGGCTCAAAGTGGTGACATCAGGATTCATCACCTGCTACTATGCGGAAGAGAAATGCATCATCCTCCACTATGTAACGCAGCAAGTGGTTCAAACAACATCTCATGCGTTTCTCTTTTTGGTAGGCGGTTAAAATCCGTGGTGCCCACTGTGCACATACCTTCAGATATTGCCGTTTCTTACGTACGACCTATTGAATTGTCCCAATTGACACATACAATTCTTTCGCTAACGAACGCATGATTCGACAACGGTTCATCTGTACTGCTGCATCAATTTTGGCAACGGGTTTTTTTTTTTCTGTTGCGACAATATGCGTTTGACCCGGCCGTCGAAGATCTGTCGTGAACTGACGTCCTTTCTGAAACATTCATGCCCAGTCTGTCACTGTTGTCTTCGACACACAATGTTACTTTACGTTGTCTGCATTCTTCGATGAATATCCACACGTCGACATCCTTCAAATGAAAGAAACTGAATCACAGCACTTTGAGCTTCTTTGTATGGATTTTGGATCCAACCCGGCCATTTTCTCAACGGTCAGAAACAGAACCTATGCATCATGGGACGATAAGCACGTGCTCTTTTATTCATTGGTCAGTACTTATCACATGACTATGACATGATCATGTTCAACGTACGCAATTACGCGCGTTGCGGCACGAACGGATTTCAAATGAACGCTCCTAATATATGAAAGACATGTCTAGTCAGTCTACATCTATCCAAGCTTAACAGTAAATCTATGGAAGATATATCTAGCCAATCTACATCTATTCAAGCTACCAGTAAATCTATATAAGATATGTATAGTTAATCTACATCTATTCAAGCTACCAGTAGATGTATGTTAGATGTGTCTAGTCTGTCTACATCTAACCACGCTACCAGGAAATCTATGGAAGATATGTCTAGTCAATCTACATCTATTCAAGCTACCAGTAAATCTATGTAAGATACGTCTAGCCAATTTACATCTACTCAAACAACCAGTAAATCTATGTAAGATATGTCTAGCAATCTACATCTGTTCAAGCTACCAGTACATCTTTGAAAGATATGTCTCAATCAATCAATCAATCATGTGCCATGCCGGAAAGCGTGGGCGGTCATGACTCACCATTTCACTCGATCACCAGAGTCGTAGATCAGCTCAGTGTTCCTGTCTCGTCCATGCCATGTGGCCAAGCCATCCAGGTATTTTCCTCTCGGTCTTCCTCTTGGTCAGTTCCCTTCGATCTTGCCAGTTGTCACTAAGTTCTCCAATCCATTTCTTCTCATAACATGTCCAAAAAATGTTGACAGTCTACGTCTAATTTCTCTAATCAATTTACGATTTTCATTTGTCTCCTGTAGTACTTGGTCATTGGTTTTTCTGTCTGTCCATGGTATTCTTTGCATTTTCCTCAGAAACTACATTTCTGCAGGCATCAGATGTTTTTCAGCTTGACTGCAGACTGTACAAGTTTCACATCCACACAAAAGAACAGGCTCTATGTATCCCCTCAACACTCTTTTTCTCGTTTCATCTTGCTAAAGGCTACTTTCGCCATGGCGATTCTTGTTCTAATCTCTTCAAGGCATCTCCCATCAGATGTTATAACTGTTCCGAGATTATTGTACCGATTCACTTTTTGAAGAATATTCCCATTTACTTGCATTTGCGACGAGACCACGAGGACGTCCAAGGAGAAAATGGATTGACGACATCAGAGACATTGTACAACCACACGGAATGACACTATCCAGTGCCGTCCACCGGGCGCTGGAACGCAAATTATTCCTCCCCACGTCGCTTGACGGCAGAAGTGGAAGATGATGATGATGATGATGATGATGACTTGTATATAACATTGTAGCACTTCTTTCTTCCTAGTGATGACCATAACCTGAGTCTTCTTACAATTTAATTCTAACCCCAGCTGCTCACTGTGTACAACAACCGCATCTACTAATTGTTGCTGATCCCGTGCATTGTCTGCAATCAATACTGTATCATCTGCATATCTAATGTTATTGATATTTCGTCCTCCAATGCTGATTCCATTTATATCTTCTACATTTCTGAAAATATTTTCACTCTAAGGGGAAAAAAAAGATCTGGAGACATTAGACATCCCTGCCTAACTTCTCTCTTAATAGGTTGATACTGTCCCACTTCATTATCAATCCTTATTGCAGCTTGTTGTTTCCAATATATGTTTTTTATATGTCTAATGTCTTTCCCATCAATTTGTAGATCTGCAAGCATATCCACCATGCTGACATGTCTAACTCTATCAAAAGCCTTTGTATAGTCAATAAAGCAAAGGTGTATATCCTTGTTTACTTCTATAGCACGTTCAATAACTGTTCGCAGCATATACACAGCATTTACTGTACACTTTCCTTCTACAAACCAACATTGTTCTTCCCCTAATTCAGTCAGTCTATATCTATTCCAGCTACCAGTAAATCTATGTAAGATATGTCTAGTCAGTCTATATCTATTCAAGCTACCAGTAAATCTATGTAAGATATGTCTAGTCAGTCTATATCTATTCCAGCTACCAGTAAATCTATGTAAGATATGTCTAGTCAGTCTATATCTATTCAAGCTACCAGTAAATCTATGTAAGATATGTCTAGTCAGTCTATATCTATTCAAGCTACCAGTAAATCTATGTAAGATATGTCTAGTCAGTCTATATCTATTCAAGCTACCAGTAAATCTATGTAAGATATGTCTAGTCAGTCTATATCTATTCAAGCTACCAGTAAATCTATGTAAGATATGTCTAGTCAGTCTATATCTATTCAAGCTACCAGTAAATCTATGTAAGATATGTCTAGTCAGTCTATATCTATTCCAGCTACCAGTAAATCTATGTAAGATATGTCTAGTCAGTCTATATCTATTCAAGCTACCAGTAAATCTATGTAAGATATGTCTAGTCAGTCTATATCTATTCAGCTACCAGTAAATCTATGTAAGATATGTCTAGTCAGTCTATATCTATTCCAGCTACCAGTAAATCTATGTAAGATATGTCTAGTCAGTCTATATCTATTCAAGCTACCAGTAAATCTATGTAAGATATGTCTAGTCAGTCTATATCTATTCAAGCTACCAGTAAATCTATGTAAGATATGTCTAGTCAGTCTATATCTATTCAAGCTACCAGTAAATCTATGTAAGATATGTCTAGTCAGTCTATATCTATTCAAGCTACCAGTAAATCTATGTAAGATATGTCTAGTCAGTCTATATCTATTCAAGCTACCAGTAAATCTATGTAAGATATGTCTAGTCAGTCTATATCTATTCAAGCTACCAGTAAATCTATGTAAGATATGTCTAGTCAGTCTACATCTATTCAAGCTACCAGTAAATCTATGTAAGATATGTCTAGTCAGTCTACATCTATTCAAACACAGCCCAGCCCGCCGAGACTGATAAACTGCGCCTAATTTTCAAGTTAACTTCTACTGTGTTTGGTGCCCTTGTTGCTCCAGCTCTTGTTACTGAACTGATTCCATGCCAAACACACTGTAAGTGTCGATCACACATGGTACACAGTCAAATGCACAACTATTGTCATGTACATTTCCATTCACATTGTAAGACAGGCCTGCGTGCCCAGTTTGTGCCATTCGAAAATAAAGCTCATTTGTTCTTTCGTTCACTGAGAATTAAAATTGTGGAGGAGCTACGAAACTAAATAAATAACATGGTGACTCTACTATGGCGATATATTGTCGTTCTGTCCATACGGAGGTCGCGTGTGGCGATATATTATTCTTCGGCAACTGAAGCAGATACAGTTCCACTTTGGTTGTTTCTCTGTTCTCCCCAACACCAATGCCCTGCCTGTGCTCCAGTATCGCACTAGAATACTATCGCACTATCGTATTATCGAACTATTGCACTATCGCACTATCGCACTAAAAATTCCTGCTACCAAAATCTGCTGATGAACCCGTCATTTAGAAGATTGAAATGAATATGAATGGCCAAAAATACAAGCAGTTTTTTTCAGCCCGGGCATTGGTATCTTGGAGAACCATCTTTGAGAAATGCATAGTACAATGCATTTCCTCATGCGATGGATCATCGATCCTCGTGGCACATCCAGCTATTAGTCCAGAAGTGCATATATAAACTCATCAGTGCACCAGTTCTGTGTGGGTTGACTATTCTTCTTTGGTTCGTCACACGGCGCTCTAGTCTAGCTGGACCACATATTTGACTTGATGTTCTTGCAGTCTGGTCACAGTTGTAGAATCACACCCATCCTGAGAGTCATGTACTCGTCCAGCCTCCCTGAGGACGTTCAGGATAACAGCCGGGTCCCTGCTCGTCCGCTCCTCACAGCAACCAAGCCCGCAAGCCTATACCCTCGTTATAAATACAGAATGTAAATATGTGAAGGGCACTATATACCCACTATCCCTCACGGCGTGGAGATGGGTCTGCGCTGTTTACTGACTATATGTTTACTGATATTTGATGAAATTCTTTCACGGCGGTGGATGTCCTGGCAGCGGATGGTGACCTCCAACAGCAGCCTGTGTTGTCTTTGAAGTCTGGCAGCTGGTCGAAGGGACAGATGACACAGCACATGTGAGTCTCCGGACGTCTCCCTTGATTGATTGATACGTCCAAATTGATTGATTGGCTTTGTGTGTTGATTATTGTTGTTACCTGGTCTCTTTGTTGTCTTCATGGTCGCCTGGTCACAGGCAAGGTGTCAAATACTTGGTTGGCATCCCATGGTAGTATTACAGTTTGAGTCAATTAAATATAGCTGTCATTTACCGCTCCTTGAAGTATATTTAATATTTCGGCCACATTAAAAGAAACAACACACTTATAAAAACTACAGTGGATGGTAAGGTTGAAGGCATGCCAGCAAGAGGTAGACAACGATACAAGTGGGAAGATAATATCAAGAGATGGACGAATATCAATCTGATAGAATGTACAGTCAGAGCGAGAGACAGACAGTGTTGGAGATTTATTGCAGCCAACCTTCATGGAGATGGCATCTGGTTGAACTGGAGTAAATGTGGTACATTGGACCGCCTTCACTTCCCTCAAAATGTACAGGTACCCATGTAAGTCTGCACCGACCTGGGGATTTGAACACATGAACACTGTGTCGTCCGGCCGAAGCGGTGGTCTCTATGGTAGATAGCTGGACGTCTATGTCCCATCATGGCGGTGGTCTCTATGGTAGATAGCTGGACGTCTATGTCCCATCAGAGTGGTGGTCTCTATGGTAGATAGCTGGACGTCTATGTCCCATCAGAGCGGTGGTCTCTATGGTAGATAGCTGGACGTCTATGTCCCATCAGAGCGGTGGTCTCTATGGTAGATAGCTGGACGTCTATGTCCCATCAGAGCGGTGGTCTCTATGGTAGATAGCTGGACGTCTATGTCCGGCCAGAGCGGTGGTCTCTATGGTAGATAGCTGAGCGTCTATGTCCGGCCAGAGCGGTGGTCTCTAAGGTAGATAGCTGGACGTCTATGTCCCACCAGAGTGGTGGTCTCTATGGTAGATAGCTGGACGTCTATGTCCCACCAGAGCGGTGGTCTCTATGGTAGATAGCTGGACGTCTAGTGTATGGTTTGGGGATGTGTGAGTGGATGTGCGATGTGTGGGTTGGTGGGGGATTGTGTGTGTGGGTGGGGAATATGTTGTCGATGGAGATGTGGCTGGGGGATGGGTGGTTTGAGGTGTGGGTGGGGAGAGGATGTGTGGGGTAGGATGTGGATGGGCGTGGGATGTGTGGGTTGGTGGGGGAATGTTTGTGGGTGGTGAGTGTGTTTTTGTTGGGGGATCAGGTGAGGGCCTTGTGTGTGGGTGGGGGATGTGCGGGAGGGGGATGGGTCCGTTGGTGGGGTATGTATGTATCCCTTGGTGTGCGTGTGTGTCGGTATGTGGGGGTGTGTATGTGTCCCTTGGTGCGCGCGTGTGTGGGTAGGTGGGAGTGTTGTGTGGGTGGGGTGATGTATGGATAGTTGGGAGATGGGCTTCATAACATTGTAATAAGCCTTGTTTATGTTTACAACATTCATTTCACAATGTTTATTTTTCTTCCTATGTAAATGTATAATGCTCTTGATGAACGAAAGACGAGTGATTGGAAGGGCCGAATGTAAGACGGGTCCTGCGCGCCCAATTTGTGACCCTAATAAAGTTGATTTGATTTGATTTGATTTGTTCCACCAGAGCGGTGGTCTCTATGGTAGATAGCTGGACGTTTATGTCCCATCAGAGCGGTGGTCTCTATGGTAGATAGCTGGACATCTATGTCCCATCAGAGCGGTGGTCTCTATGGTAGATAGCTGGACGTATATGTCCCATTAGAACGGTGGTCTCTATGGTAGATAGCTGGACGTCTATGTCCCATAAGAGCGGTGGTCTCTATGGTAGATAGCTGGACGTCTATGTCCCATCAGAACGGTGGTTTCTATGGTAGATAGCTGGACGTCTATGTCCCATCAGAGCGGTGGTCTCTATGGTAGATAGCTGGACGTCTATGTCCCATCAGATCGGTGGTCTCTATGGTAGATAGCTGGACGTCTATGTCCCATCAGAGTGGTGGTTTCTATGGTAGATAGCTGGACGTCTATGTCCCATCAGAGCGGTGGTCTCTATGGTAGATAGCTGGACGTCTATGTCCCATCAGAGCGGTGATTTCTATGGTAGATAGCTGGACGTCTATGTCCCATCAGAGCGGTGGTCTCTATGGTAGATAGCTGGACGTCTATGTCCCATCAGAGAGGTGGTTTCTATGGTAGATAGCTGGACGTCTATGTCCCGCCAGAGCGGTGGTGTCTATGGTAGATAGCTGGACGTCTATGTCCGGCCAGAGCGGTGGTCTCTATGGTAGATAGCTGGACGTCTATGTCCCATCAGAGCGGTGGTCTCTATGGTAGATAGCTGGACGTCTATGTCCCATCAGAGCGGTGGTCTCTATGGTAGATAGCTGGACGTCTATGTCCGGCCAGAGCGGTGGTCTCTATGGTAGATAGCTGGACGTCTATGTCCGGCCAGAGCGGTGGTCTCTATGGTAGATAGCTGGACGTCTATGTCCCATCAGAACGGTGGTCTCTATGGTAGATAGCTGGACGTCTATGTCCCATCAGATCGGTGGTCTCTATGGTAGATAGCTGGACGTCTATGTCCGGCCAGATCGGTGGTCTCTATGGTAGATAGCTGGACGTCTATGTCCCATCAGAGCGGTGGTCTCTATGGTAGATAGCTGGACGTCTATGTCCCATCAGAGCGGTGGTCTCTATGGTAGATAGCTAGACGTCTATGTCCCACCAGAGCGGTGGTCTCTATGGTAGATAGCTGGACGTCTATGTCCGGCCAGATAGGTGGTCTCTATGGTAGATAGCTGTACGTCTATGTCCCATCAGAGCGGTGGTTCTATGGTAGATAGCTAGACGTCTATATCCGGACAGAGCGGTGGTCTCTATGGTAGATAGCTAGACATTTATGTCCGGCCAGATAGGTGGTCTCTATGGTGGATAGCTGGACGTCTATGTCCGGCCAGATCGGTGGTCTCTATGGTAGATAGCTGGACGTCTATGTCCCATCAGAGCGGTGGTCTCTATGGTAGATAGCTAGACGTCTATATCCGGACAGAGCGGTGGTCTCTATGGTAGATAGCTAGACGTCTATGTCCCATCAGAGCGGTGGTCTCTATGGTAGATAGCTGGACGTCTATGTCCGGCCAGATCGGTGGTCTCTATGGTAGATAGCTGGACGTCTATGTCCCATCAGAGCGGTGGTCTCTATGGTAAATAGCTAGACGTCTATATCCGGACAGAGCGGTGGTCTCTATGGTAGATAGCTGGACGTCTATGTCCCATCAGAGCGGTGGTCTCTATGGTAGATATCTGGACGTCTATGTCCGGACAGATCGGTGGTCTCTATGGCAGATAGCTGGACGTCTATATCCGGACAGATCGGTGGTCTCTATGGTAGATAGCTGGACGTCTATGTCCCATCAGAGCGGTGGTCTCTATGGTAGATAGCTGGACGTCTATGTCCCATCAGAGCGGTGGTTTCTATGGTAGATAGCTGGACGTCTATGTCCCATCAGAACGGTGGTCTCTATGGTAGATAGCTGGACGTCTATGTCCCATCAGAGCGGTGGTCTCTATGGTAGATAGCTGGACGTCTATGTCCCATCAGAGCGGTGGTCTCTATGGTAGATAGCTGGACGTCTATGTCCCATCAGAGCGGTGGTATCTATGGTAGATAGCTGGACGCCTATGTCCCATCAGATCGGTGGTATCTATGGTAGATAGCTGGACGTCTATGTCCCATCAGATCGGTGGTTTCTATGGTAGATAGCTGGACGTCTATGTCCCATCAGATCGGTGGTTTCTATGGTAGATAGCTGGACGTCTATGTCCCATCAGAGCGGTGGTTTCTATGGTAGATAGCTGGACGTCTATGTCCCATCAGAGCGGTGGTCTCTATGGTAGATAGCTGGACGTCTATGTCCCATCAGAGCGGTGGTCTCTATGGTAGATAGCTGGACGTCTATGTCCCATCAGAGCGGTGGTATCTATGGTAGATAGCTGGACGCCTATGTCCCATCAGATCGGTGGTATCTATGGTAGATAGCTGGACGTCTATGTCCCATCAGATCGGTGGTTTCTATGGTAGATAGCTGGACGTCTATGTCCCCATCAGATCGGTGGTTTCTATGGTAGATAGCTGGACGTCTATGTCCCATCAGAGCGGTGGTTCTATGGTAGATAGCTGGACGTCTATGTCCCATCAGAGCGGTGGTTCTATGGTAGATAGCTGGACGTCTATGTCCCATCAGAGCGGTGGTTTCTATGGTAGATAGCTGGACGTCTATGTCCCATCAGAGCGGTGGTTTCTATGGTAGATAGCTGGACGTTTATGTCCCATCAGAGCGGTGGTCTCTATGGTAGATAGCTGGACGTCTATGGCCCATCAGAGTGGTGGTTTCTATGGTAGATAGCTGGACGTCTATGTCCCATCAGAGCGAAGGTTTCTATGGTAGATAGCTGGACGTCTATGTCCCATCAGAGCGGTGGTCTCTATGGTAGATAGCTGGACGTCTATGTCCGGCCTGAGCGGTGGTCTCTATGGTAGATAGCTGGGCGTCTATGTCCGGCCAGAGCGGTGGTCTCTAAGGTAGATAGCTGGACGTCTATGTCCCACCAGAGTGGTGGTCTCTATGGTAGATACCCGGACGTCTATGTCCCACCAGAGCGGTGGTCTCTATGGTAGATAGCTGGACGTCTAGTGTATGGTTTGGGGATGTGTGAGTGGATGTGCGATGTGTGGGTTGGTGGGGGATTGTGTGTGTGGGTGGGGAATATGTTGTCGATGGAGATGTGGCTGGGGGATGGGTGGTTTGAGGTGTGGGTGGGGAGAGGATGTGTGGGGTAGGATGTGGATGGGCGTGGGATGTGTGGGTTGGTGGGGGAATGTTTGTGGGTGGTGAGTGTGTTTTTGTTGGGGGATCAGGTGAGGGCCGTGTGTGTGGGTGGGGGATGTGCGGGAGGGGGACGGTCGGTTTGTGGGGAATGTATGTATCCCTTGTTGTGCGTGTGTGTCGGTATGTGGGGGTGTGTATGTGTCCCTTGGTGCGCGCGTGTGTGGGTAGGTGGGGGTGTTGTGTGGGTGGGGTGATGTATGGATAGTTGGGAGATGGGCTTCATAACATTGTAATAAGCCTTGTTTATGTTTACAACATTCATTTCACAATGTTTATTTTTCTTCCTATGTAAATGTATAATGCTCTTGATGAACGAAAGACGAGTGATTGGAAGGGCCAAATGTAAGACGGGCCTGCGCGCCCAATTTGTGACCCTAATAAAGTTGATTTGATTTGATTTGATTTGTCCCACCAGAACGGTGGTCTCTATGGTAGATAGCTGGACGTCTATGTCCCATCAGAGCGGTGGTCTCTATGGTAGATAGCTGGACGTCTATGTACCATCAGAACGGTGGTTTCTATGGTAGATAGCTGGACGTCTATGTCCCATCAGAGTGGTGGTCTCTATGGTAGATAGCTGGACGTCTATGTCCCATCAGATCGGTGGTTTCTATGGTAGATAGCTGGACGTCTATGTCCCATCAGAGTGGTGGTTTCTATGGTAGATAGCTGGACGTCTATGTCCCATCAGAGCGGTGGTTTCTATGGTAGATAGCTGGACGTCTGTCCCATCAGAGTGGTGGTTTCTATGGTAGATAGCTGGACGTCTATGTCCCATCAGAGCGGTGGTCTCTATGGTAGATAGCTGGACGTCTATGTCCCATCAGATCGGTGGTCTCTATGGTAGATAGCTGGACGTCTATGTCCGGCCAGATCGGTGGTCTCTATGGTAGATAGCTGGACGTCTATGTCCCACCAGAGCAGTGGTCTCTATGGTAGATAGCTGGACGTCTATGTCCCATCAGAGCGGTGATCTCTATGGTAGATAGCTGGACGTCTATGTCCCATCAGAGCGGTGGTCTCTATGGTAGATAGCTAGACGTCTATGTCCCACCAGAGCGGTGGTCTCTATGGTAGATAACTGGACGTCTATGTCCGGCCAGATCCGTGGTCTCTATGGTAGATAGCTGGACGTCTATGTCCCATCAGAGCGGTGGTCTCTATGGTAGATAGCTAGACGTCTATGTCCCACCAGAGCGGTGGTCTCTATGGTAGATAACTGGACGTCTATGTCCGGCCAGATCGGTGGTCTCTATGGTAGATAGCTGGACGTCTATGTCCCATCAGAGCGGTGGTCTCTATGGTAGATAACTGGACGTCTATGTCCGGCCAGATCGGTGGTCTCTATGGTAGATAGCTGGACGTCTATGTCCCATCAGAGCGGTGGTCTCTATGGTAGATAGCTAGACGTCTATATCCGGACAGAGCGGTGGTCTCTATGGTAGATAGCTAGACGTCTATGTCCCATCAGATCGGTGGTCTCTATGGTAGATAGCTGGACGTCTATGTCCGGCCAGATCGGTGGTCCTCTATGGTAGATAGCTGGACGTCTATGTCCCATCAGAACGGTGGTCTCTATGGTAGATAGCTAGACGTCTATATCCGGACAGAGCGGTGGTCTCTATGGTAGATAGCTGGACGTCTATGTCCGGACAGATCGTTGGTCTCTATGGTAGATAGCTGGATGTCTATGTCCCATCAGAGCGGTGGTCTCTATGGTAGATATCTGGACGTCTATGTCCGGACAGATCGGTGGTCTCTATGGTAGATAGCTGGACGTCTATATCCGGACAGATCGGTGGTCTCTATGGTAGAATAGCTGGACGTCTATGTCCCATCAGAGCGGTGGTCTCTATGGTAGATAGCTGGACGTCTATATCCGACAGATCGGATGGTCTCTATGGTAGATAGCTGGACGTCTATGTCCATCAGAGCGGTGGTCTCTATGGTAGATAGCTGGACGTCTATGTCCCATCAGAGCGGTGGTCTCTATGGTAGATAGCTGGACGTCTATATCCGGACAGATCGGTGGTCTCTATGGTAGATAGCTGGACGTCTATGTCCCATCAGAGCGGTGGTCTCTATGGTAGATAGCTAGACGTCTATGTCCCATCAGATCGGTGGTCTCTATGGTAGATAGCTGGGACGTCTATGTCCGATCAGATCGGTGGTCTCTATGATAGATAGCTCAGGACGTCTATGTCCCATCAGAGCGGTGGTCTCTATGAGTAGATAGCTGGACGTCTATATCCGGACAGAGCGGTGTCTCTATGGTAGATAGCTAGACATCTATGTCCGGCCTAGATCGGTGGTCTCTATGGTAGATAGCTGGACGTCTATGTCCGGCCAGATCGGTGGTCTCTATGGTAGATAGCTGGACGTCTATGTCCCATCAGAGCGGTGGTCTCTATGGTAGATAGCTAGACGTCTATATCCGGACAGAGCGGTGGTCTCTATGGTAGATAGCTAGACGTCTATGTCCCATCAGATCGGTGGTCTCTATGGTAGATAGCTGGACGTCTATGTCCGGCCAGATCGGTGGTCTCTATGGTAGATAGCTGGACGTCTATGTCCCATCAGAACGGTGGTCTCTATGGTAGATAGCTAGACGTCTATATCCGGACAGAGCGGTGGTCTCTATGGTAGATAGCTGGACGTCTATGTCCGGACAGATCGGTGGTCTCTATGGTAGATAGCTGGATGTCTATGTCCCATCAGAGCGGTGGTCTCTATGGTAGATATCTGGACGTCTATGTCCGGACAGATCGGTGGTCTCTATGGTAGATAGCTGGACGTCTATATCCGGACAGATCGTTGGTCTCTATGGTAGATAGCTGGACGTCTATGTCCCATCAGAGCGGTGGTCTCTATGGTAGATAGCTGGACGTCTATATCCGTACAGATCGGTGGTCTCTATGGTAGATAGCTGGACGTCTATGTCCCATCAGAGCGGTGGTCTCTATGGTAGATAGCTGGACGTCTATGTCCCATCAGAGCGGTGGTCTCTATGGTAGATAACTGGACGTCTATATCCGGACTGATCGGTGGTCTCTATGGTAGATAGCTGGACGTCTATGTCCCATCAGAGCGGTGGTCTCTATGGTAGATAGCTAGACGTCTATGTCCCATCAGATCGGTGGTCTCTATGGTAGATAGCTGGACGTCTATGTCCCATCAGTGCGGTGGTCTCTATGATAGATAGCTCGACGTCTATGTCCCATCAGAGCGGTGGTCTCTATGGTAGATAGCTAGACGTCTATATCCGGACAGAGCGGTGGTCTCTATGGTAGATAGCTAGACATCTATGTCCGGCCAGATCGGTGGTCTCTATGGTAGATAGCTGGACGTCTATGTCCGGCCAGATCGGTGGTCTCTATGGTAGATAGCTGGACGTCTATGTCCCATCAGAGCGGTGGTCTCTATGGTAGATAGCTAGACGTCTATATCCGGACAGAGCGGTGGTCTCTATGGTAGATAGCTAGACGTCTATGTCCCATCAGATCGGTGGTCTCTATGGTAGATAGCTGGACGTCTATGTCCGGCTAGATCGGTGGTCTCTATGGTAGATAGCTGGACGTCTATGTCCCATCAGAGCGGTGGTCTCTATGGTAGATAGCTAGACGTCTATATCCGGACAGAGCGGTGGTCTCTATTGTAGATAGCTGGACGTCTATATCCGGACAGATCGGTGGTCTCTATGGTAGATAGCTGGATGTCTATGTCCCATCAGAGCGGTGGTCTCTATGGTAGATAGCTGGACGTCTATGTCCGGACAGATTGGTGGTCTCTATGGTAGATAGCTGGACGTCTATATCCGGACAGAGCGGTGGTCTCTATGGTAGATAGCTGGACGTCTATATCCGGACAGATCAGTGGTCTCTATGGTAGATAGCTGGACGTCTATGTTCCATCAGAGCGGTGGTCTCTATGGTAGATAGCTGGACGTCTATGTCCCATCAGAGCGGTGGTCTGTATGGTAGATAGCTGGACGTCTATATCCGGACAGATCGGTGGTCTCTATGGTAGATAGCTGGACGTCTATGTCCCATCAGAGCGGTGGTCTCTATGGTAGATAGCTGGACGTCTATGTCCTGCCAGAGCGGTGATCTCTATGGGAAGTGGCTGGGCGTCTATGTCCCATCAGAGCGGTGGTCTCTATGGGAAGTGGCTGGCCATCTCTATCCGACAAGGTCTTCTCGTGGATGTTTTTTATTTTTTTGCGCTCACTCGCTTTGATCTCAAACGTAGTCCGCATACACACTACTTCAAGTAGCGCTGGACTGGATTTCGCTATTATGTTAACTTTTGTCTATTACCAGTGTCCATCTCCATCAGGCGACTTCTAAGGTACTTGTCATTTAGTCCCCAAGCTTAGGACGAGACGTCCACATCTTGGTCCAGCTGACGGGTGTAGGGGCTGAACCTGCTACCCCGATATTCGCGGTTCGCCTTCTCGGTGACCGTGCGTTCTTGTTTAGTCTTTTCTCTTCAACTGTGGAACATTGGGGCACAAAATGAGTGTTTTATTTCGAAAAAAATGCTCATACACATTGCCTGATTATGTTGACCCACGCAGTGTCCCACATTGTCTGCTTATGTTGCCCCAGGTAGTGTCCCACGGTGACTGCTTATGTTATCCCAGGTAGTGTCCCACGGTGACTGCTTATGTTGTCCCAGGTAGTGTCCCACATTGTCTGCTTATGTTGTCCCAGGTAGTGTCCCACATTGTCTGCTTATGTTGTCCCAGGTAGTGTCCCACATTGTCTGCTTATGCTGTCCCAGGTGGTGTCCCACATTGACTGCTTATGTTGTCCCAGGTAGTGTCCCACATTGACTGCACACTTTTCTGGCAAGGAATAAACACTAAATACACCCGGACGCTCGATACAAGGACAGAGACAGACAGACACAACAGACCGTTGCCTCGTAAGTCTTTACCAGCGAACAACGACGACGACAGCAGCAACAACAACAACAACAACAACAACAACAACAACAACAACAACAACAACAAAAACAACAACGACAGCAACAAAAATAACGACAGCAACATCGACAGCAACAACAACAAAACCAACAATTAGCTGGAACACTGGAATATTACAACCTGAAATAAATAACAGCCGGGCAGACTTGTAATCGGTACTGATGGAATAATAAACATTAGCTCTTGAAGGGGGAACAAACGCAGGGTGGGGTAGGGCGTGGGATGGGTCATGTGTGGAAATGTCCGTAGTGCCTCGACTTTTTTTCATAACATCAGTATTCAGTATTCAGTAAATAAATAATTGACATGTCTCAACGAACTAACACAAATAAAATCAATAATTGACATGTGTCAACGAACTAACACTCATAAAATAAATAATTGACATGCTCAATGAACTAACACACATAAAATAAATAATTGACATGTCTCAACGAACTATCACAAACAAAAACCACTTTAGGAAGTGAAACGCGACAGAACAGACGGCGGTAAACACGGAATGGTTGAAAGACACATCATACTTCGCATACCTACCTGGGCCGCATTTGCTGAGTGTGGGGTATGTGACCACATAGACAATCTGACTGTCTGGGCCACATTTGCTGAGGCTGGGTCATGGAGTCACAGAGGTAATCTCACTGTCTGGACCTCATCTCACGCTGATACGACTGAGCTTAAATCACAGGCCTTGCAGATACTCGTACTCGCTATAAGGCTCAATTCCCCTCCCCCACCCCACCATCGCCAACTGCTACTATAATGGGCGATGGTCGAGGTTGTGTCGCCTGGAGTGGGAGATCATGCCTTTCCACGTGTCGAGATTTGGTCGTTAAGCCCATAAGCGGGCATTCTCCCGCTGTTTATACTTTACCTCGACACGGCAAGGTACAAGAGGAATGAGATGAGATGTTTTTGTTATCTGATGGCTGTAGAAATGTTTTTTTCTAATCAAAATGCAAAGAATGCCATGGACTGACAGAAAAACCAAAGACCAAATTAAATTTCTATGGTCGTGTATCCTCACTGAGGAACAACACGGACTCAAGATGTATCAGGCGTAATGATATACATAAACGTGCGATCTATTGTACAACGGATGGTGATAAGCCAGCGTTATTCCATGTGTATCGTGTCCTAAATATGGCTTGATATTCTACACCCCCATGCACTAGTTATCATTACGAAGTGTCTATTCGTAGGGCCCTACGAATAAACAAAGCGTCTATTCGTAGAGCACGGCTGGTCACGTGATTTAACGTAAGTTTGCGGCTATATTATACATTTTCGTTGATTGGAAAACGTGTCGTCAGTGGCATAGTTGATAGTGCGCCCGCCTGATGGGCGGGAGCTCGAGGTTCGTTTCCTTTCCTGACCTTTTTTATTTTTTTTATAATGGTTCAGCAATTAATTGGATGAAAGTCAAATGTCAATCGTTCGTTTCCTTGCCCGACAATGTTTTTTTTTTAATTTTTCAGCAATTCATTTAGAATTGTGTTGTTTAAAGTGAGTGTAATTTAGTTAGTACCAGTTTCTCCAGTAGAGATAGCTGATAGAGAACAAGAAATCACGCAGGCTGTCAGACGGACGGACAGACAGAGACAGAGAGACATCCGGGCATGTAGAGAGACATCCAGACAGGTGGACAAATAGAGAGGCATACAGACAGGCGGACATATAGAGAGGCATACAGACATCTCTCTCTCTTCTTCTCTATCTCCCTCCTCCCCCTCTCTCTTTCTTGTCTTTATCACTTTTTTATGTCTTTCAACACATCTTTCTCATATCTCACATATCTGTCTCGCACACTATCTTCATTATCTATCTCTCTCTTCTCTCTTTTCAACCCGCTTCACATATACCAGGTTTTCCTGCACTTTATATCCGTAGCATTTCCTTGTTTATTTGTTAATTCATGAGGGCAATCAGTCGAAAGCCTGGTGTTTGTATTGCCTAACGACCCTAATCATGTCTCTCTGAGGTGACGCATATTACTGTCAGCTTGGACCAGAATTATCAGGACATAAATAGTAGGAAATAGTAGGTCAGTAACGTAAACAAAGATGGATGCCTGTAAACAGTAAGTGTACAGAAACGCAAGTTAACAATTCTTAAACTCGCCTGATATTTAAACAGCCATACTTCAACTAAGTATAAAGTATCGATTCATAGGGCCCTGTGTATAAACAAAGTGTCTATTCGTAGGGCCCTGCGAATAAACGCTTTGTTTATTCGTAGGGCTCTACGAATAAACGCTTTGTTTATTCGTAGAGCTCTACGAATAAACTCTCCCTTATCATTATGTACATCTATGGTCAATTTCAGCGTCTTTCTTCTTCATGGCCGCGATATTGTAAGCTAATTTCTAAACTGTTCTAAGACTAACACACATACACACACAAGCGCGCGCGCTCGTTCACACACGCACGCACACACACACACACAGTTCATTCCGGCAGACTTTCAACATAACGGGGAAATATGCCAGCACTGTGTGTTGGAGATCTCGAGACGTGGAAAGGCATGATCTCCCACGCCAGGCGACACAACCTCGACCATCAATCTCTTCTCTCTTCTAGCCACATTTCTCAACATCTTCTGGGGTCTGATTATCAACATACCCCCTAGGAGCCAGGAGCGTCCCTGACAAGACTTTATATTCAAGTCAAATTGTAACTTTCCGATGAGAGGGTGACGGCTGCTCTGCCGACCAATCTTTCTCAGTCCTACACCCACATGTCGGGTTTTCCCCTGGGCTGCGCAAATGCCAAGGACATTTCGCCTGCCAGTTATCATAGAGTAAATAATCGTGTAATGAGCAAGGGCGTATCCCCTGATACTCTCTGAAGGGGTATCTATTACACATCATGCATTTGATCTCATTAAGCAGTTCGGCAATTTTCTAGTTTCCCAATAAACGCCCACTCGGGGCTACTATTGAGGTCTTCGGCCCGAGGAACTGACCGGTATGGGCAATTGTCGTGTTCTAATGGGTTCCATAAAGTTAATATGGACATTTGCTCATGCGTCACCGGTGACAAGTGGGCGGGTCCTTTGTCTCCAGTGGTGACAGCTATTGGACATGGTGGCTCTGGATGGATCCCCCTGGCACCACCCACTGCTTGTACAGATGGATCGAAAATAAGAGGTCGCGTGGGTGAACTCTGGCACATGTAACCTATCTCAGATTACACTCCATTAAACTCGCTTTAATTGTTTGCCAGAGAATTCACTGCTTCTAGCTGTGTGGACAGCTCAACGGAATGATGTTGTGACGTGGATAACTCGAAGAACTGCTGTTTGTTTGTTTGCTTTTTATTTTTTTTTTAATTTAAGGGATATAGGTAAATTGGCAAAATGATGTTCTTGTCAGTAAAATAGAGGTAATGACTATAACTATAGAAGAAAAACAACAAAGAACATCCACTGAAACAAGTATAGAGCTTCAAGTACTAGGAAGTATAATATCATCAAATAACAAATCAGAAGAGGAGATCGACAATAGATGTAATAAGGCAAACTAACTTATTAGACAAATAGCACCAATACTAAAGAACAAACACGTATCAAATGATACTAGAAAGGCACTCTACAACACAATAATTCTACCCACTCTACAAATGCCAAATCTGGACAATGACAGAAAAAAAAGAGAAAAGAAAATGACAACAGAAATGAGACTCCCGAGAAGTAAACTCAACGTATCAAGAAGAGATAAGATCAGAAATGAAGAAATCAGGACTAAAGTGGGGGTTATACCAGTGTTAGATGTCATTAGAAGGTAGCAAGTCAAATGGTTTGGCCATGTCACTAGGTTACCAACAACAGTATACTACAACAAGCAATGATGTACAGATCACAGGGGATTAGAAGAGGAGGCCGACCACGTAAACGATGGACAGAGGGGATAACAGAATCCATGGGAATATCGATACATGAAGCACATAACCGGGCACTCTCCCGCTGTTTATACTTCATCTCGACACGGCAAGGTACAAGAGGAACATGATGAGATGAGATGAGATGTTTGTGTTATCTGATCGCTGTAGAAATGTGCTTTCTAATCAAAATGCAAAGAATGCCTTGGACTGACAGAAAAACCAACGACCAAGTCCTACAACAGACAAATTAAAATGGTAAACTGATTAGAGAAATTGGGCGTAGACAGTCACCATTTTTGAAAACGTTATGAGAAGAAATAAACTAGAGAACTTGGAGACAACTGGCAAGATTGAGGGGAAAAGAATAAGTGGAAGGTAGAGAAGTAAATACCTGGATGGCTTGGCCACGTGGTATGGTCGAGACAAGAACATAGAGCTGATCCACGACTCTGGTGATCGCATGAGATGGTGAAACATGACCGCCCACTGGTGATGTGATTCTATATCAGAGCTAATCCACGACTCTAGTGATCGCGTGAGATGGTGAAACATGACCGCCCACTGGTGGATGTGATTCTATATCAGAGCTAATCCACGACTCTAGTGATCGCGTGAGATGGTGAAACATGACCACCCACTGGTGGATGTGATTCTATATCAGAGCTGATCCACGACTCTGGTGATCGCGTGACCGCCCACTGATTGATGTGATTCTATATCCTATTTTGTCAGCTCCGTGGCGAAGGGAGTACGTACGCAGTTCGTAATTCCGCATACTCGTGTTAGAAACACAGCTGCGGGCGATTTGGCAGCAAACCACCTTGCGTTGTTTGTTTTTTTTTAAATGGTATGGGTGCCGGTCGTTCAGAAAGCAAAGTACTGAATGTAAACGTGCCACAAGATCACATAAGTAAAGTACTGAATGTAAACGTGCCACAAGATCACATAAGTAAAGTACTGAATGTAAACGTGCCACAAGATCACATAAGTAAAGTACTGAATGTAAACGTGCCACAAGATCACATAAGTAAAGTACTGAATGTAAACGTGCCACAAGATCACATAAGTAAAGTACTGAATGTAAACGTGCCACAAGATCACATAAGTAAAGTACTGAATGTAAACGTGCCACAAGATCACATAAGTAAAGTACTGAATGTAAACGTGCCACAAGATCACATAAGTAAAGTACTGAATGTAAACGTGCCACAAGATCACATAAGTAAAGTACTGAATGTAAACGTGCCAAAAGATCACATAAGTAAAGTACTGAATGTAAACGTGCCACAAGATCACATAAGTAAAGTACTGAATGTAAACGTGCCACAAGATCACATAAGTAAAGTACTGAATGTAAACGTGCCAAAAGATCACATAAGTAAAGTACTGAATGTAAACGTGCCACAAGATCACATAAGTAAAGTACTGAATGTAAACGTGCCAAAAGATCACATAAGTAAAGTACTGAATGTAAACGTGCCAAAAGATCACATAAGTAAAGTACTGAATGTAAACGTGCCAAAAGATCACATAAGTAAAGTACTGAATGTAAACGTGCCACAAGATCACATAAGTAAAGTACTGAATGTAAACGTGCCAAAAGATCACATAAGTAAAGTACTGAATGTAAACGTGCCAAAAGATCACATAAGTAAAGTACTGAATGTAAACGTGCCACAAGATCACATAAGTAAAGTACTGAATGTAAACGTGCCAAAAGATCACATAAGTAAAGTACTGAATGTAAACGTGCCAAAAGATCACATAAGTAAAGTACTGAATGTAAACGTGCCACAAGATCACATAAGTAAAGTACTGAATGTAAACGTGCCAAAAGATCACATAAGTAAAGTACTGAATGTAAACGTGCCACAAGATCACATAAGTAAAGTACTGAATGTAAACGTGCCACAAGATCACATAAGTAAAGTACTGAATGTAAACGTGCCACAAGATCACATAAGCAAAGTACTGAATGTAAACGTGCCAAAAGATCACATAAGTAAAGTACTGAATGTAAACGTGCCACAAGATCACATAAGTAAAGTACTGAATGTAAACGTGCCAAAAGATCACATAAGTAAAGTACTGAATGTAAACGTGCCAAAAGATCACATAAGCCAACAATGCTGGTGTTGACTGCCACGTCTACCTAAATAATGCTTATAGGAATGGCACATGACGATGATGATGATGATGATGTATTTGCGATATGGATAACTCTACAAACTGATCTTTTGTAACAATATACATAACACGACATAATGATATTGTGAATACAAGATAAATAACTCTAGAAAATGATGTTGTAATGTGTATAGCTCGACATAATGATGATGTTATTGTAATGTGTATAGCTCGACATAATGATGATGTTATTGTAATGTGTATAGTTCGATATAATGATGATGTTATTATGATGTCTATAGCTCGACATAATGATGATGTTATTATGATGTGTATAGTTCGACATAATGATGATGTTATTATGATGTGTATAGTTCGACATAATGATGATGTTATTGAAATGTGTATAGTTCGACATAATGATGATGTTATTATGATGTGTATAGTTCGACATAATGATGATTTTATTATGATGTGTATAGTTCGACATAATGATGATGTTATTGAAATGTGTATAGTTCGACATAATGATGATGTTATTGTGATGTGTATAGTTCGACATAATGATGATTTTATTATGATGTGTATAGTTCGACATAATGATGATGTTATTGAAATGTGTATAGTTCGACATAATGATGATGTTATTATGATGTGTATAGTTCGACATAATGATGATGTTATTGTGATGTCTATAGCTTGACATAATGATGATGTTATTGTGATGTGTATAGTTCGACATAATGATGATGTTATTGACATGTGTATAGTTCGACATAATGATGATGTTATTGTGATGTGTATAGTTCGACATAATGATGATGTTATTGAAATGTGTATAGTTCGACATAATGATGATGTTATTGTGATGTGTATAGTTCGACATAATGATGATGTTATTGTGATGTGTATAGTTCGACATAATGATGATGTTATTGAAATGTGTATAGTTCGACATAATGATGATGTTATTGTGATGTGTATAGTTCGACATAATGATGATGTTATTGAAATGTGTATAGTTCGACATAATGATGATGTTTTTGGGAATGTGTATAGTTCGACATAATGATGATGTTATTGTGATGTGTATAGTTCGACATAATGATGATGTTATTGAAATGTGTATAGTTCGACATAATGATGATGTTATTGTGATGTGTATAGTTCGACATAATGATGATGTTATTATGATGTGTATAGTTCGACATAATGATGAGTGTTATTGAAATGTGTATAGTTCGACATAATGATGATGTTATTATGATGTGTATAGTTCGACATAATGATGATTTTTATTATGATGTGTATAGTTCGACATAATGATGATGTTATTGTGATGTGTATAGTTCGACATAATGATGATGTTATTGTGATGTGTATAGTTCGACATAATGATGATTTTATTATGATGTGTATAGTTCGACATAATGATGATGTTATTGAATGTGGATAGCTCGACATAATGGTGATGTTTTTGTGATGTGGATAGCTCGACATAATGATGATGTTATTGTGATGTGTATAGCTCGACATAATGATGATGTTATTGTGATGTGTATAGCTCGACATAATGGTGATGTTATTGTGATGTGGATAGCTCGACATAATGGTGATGTTATTGTGATGTGTATAGCTCGACATAATGATGATGTTATTGTGATGTGTATAGCTCGACATAATGGTGATGTTATTGTGATGTGGATAGCTCGACATAATGGTGATGTTATTGTGATGTGTATAGTTCGACATAATGATGATGTTATTGAAATGTGTATAGTTCGACATAATGATGATGTTATTATGATGTGTATAGTTCGACATAATGATGATTTTATTATGATGTGTATAGTTCGACATAATGATGATGTTATTGTGATGTCTATAGCTCGACATAATGATGATGTTATTGTGATGTGTATAGTTCGACATAATGATGATTTTATTATGATGTGTATAGTTCGACATAATGATGATGTTATTGAAATGTGTATAGTTCGACATAATAATGATGTTATTGTGATGTGTATAGTTCGACATAATGATGATTTTATTATGATGTGTATAGTTCGACATAATGATGATGTTATTGTGATGTGTATAGTTCGACATAATGATGATGTTATTGTGATGTGTATAGTTCGACATAATGATGATGTTATTGTGATGTGTATTGTTCGACATAATGATGATTTTATTATGATGTGTATAGTTCGACATAATGATGATGTTATTGAAATGTGTATAGTTCGACATAATGATGATGTTATTGTGATGTGTATAGTTCGACATAATGATGATTTTATTATGATGTGTATAGTTCGACATAATGATGATGTTATTGTGATGTGTATAAGTTCGACATAATGATGATGTTATTATGATGTGTATAGTTCGACATAATGATGATGTTATTGAAATGTGTATAGTTCGACATAATGATGATGTTATTATGATGTGTATAGTTCGACATAATGATGATGTTATTGTAATGTGTATAGTTCGACATAATGATGATGTTATTGTGATGTGGATAGCTCGACATAATGATGATGTTATTGTGATGTCTATAGCTTGACATAATGATGATGTTATTGTAATGTGTATAGTTCGACATAATGATGATGTTATTATGATGTGTATAGCTCGACATAATGATGATGTTATTGTGATGTGGATAGCTCGACATAATGGTGATGTTATTGTGATGTGGATAGCTCGACATAATGATGATGTTATTGTGATGTGTATAGCTCGACATAATGATGATGTTATTGTGATGTGTATAGCTCGACATAATGGTGATGTTATTGTGATGTGGATAGCTCGACATAATGGTGATGTTATTGTGATGTGTATAGCTCGACATAATGATGATGTTATTGTGATGTGTATAGCTCGACATAATGGTGATGTTATTGTGATGTGGATAGCTCGACATAATGGTGATGTTATTGTGATGTGTATAGCTCGACATAATGGTGATGTTATTGTGATGTGGATAGCTCGACATAATGGTGATGTTATTGTGATGTGGATAGCTATGTTTTCACACACCACACCGATCCAGTCTTTATTTTAAATGTGGGGCGGGCAAAGGGGGGGGGGGGGGGGGTGGTGGTTAAAATAACGAGATAATAACGGGAGAGATCAAATACAGACCAGGAATACGGGTTGGGAGTTGTAAAATCAACAATCTACGGTGTCTAGATGACACAGTATTGATGGCTGAAAACACCAGAGATCTGCTCCAGTTGTTGGACAAAGTAGTAAAAGTGTGTGTAGAAAAGGCGACTCTCCTTGAATATTAAGACAACTGAAACTATGATTATACCACTGGCAATGCTACCACCAAGATGTGAAATAACAATGGAAGGATAATAATCAACCAAGCTGATAAATTCGAACGTCTGAGAACAATGATAGCATCAAATGGAAGATGCGTGACATAAATTTAGAGCAGAATAAATAGGTCAAGCAAAATCCGCACTTCAGAAGATGAAAATATCTTAAATAATAAGTCACTTTCGTTGAGTGTCAATAAAGAATGCTTAAATGTTACTAGAGCCTGTCTTGTTGTAGGGCAGTGAATCTCGGAGGCAGAAAGACAAATGAGAAACAAGAGTGGGATTAGGGGTTGGGGGCAGTGGAGATTAGGGACTGAAACGAATATTACGAGAGTCTTGGATGTCAGAGTAACTAACAACGATTATGTGGAAGACATTACTGGAAGTGAAAGATTATATGCAACTACAAGAACGAGACAACTAGTGATCGGGATATGTAATGGGAAGACAAGTAGTGGAGAAAGTCCAGATGGCTGGAGAGATCTGCAGGAGACGAGTATTGGAAGAAGATATGTGTGATAATGGCTGGTCTAAGACGATGCAATCATGAGTACAGTTGATTCAGAAAGCCGAGGACCGCGAATAGTGGGAAGACATCATGCTCTACGCCACTCTACGGGGCACGTGATGATCATGCAACCGCTCTTCCCTGTGTTTGGACACAACACACTGATCCAGTGTTGTCCGGGATGTCAACGACAGATACCCGGATGCTGCTGGCCTAAAAGTGACCAATTAGCCGGACAGTCCGGTCATGGAGGTCACCGATTGTTGTCTGCGAAGGAAAAGACCTGATCAAATATTGACGACTCTACAGCGGAAGTATCCATTACAACCGGAAATGGTCGTGTGTCGCAGGCAATTCCTGCACGCATGCGCTCCAGGGAGTATGTGAGGACAAGATTACTGCTACATGCTGGCTCCAATTACTGTCTGTGAACATTTGATTGAGTCTAGGTGTTGCTGCAGGATCACTTCCATTGCAGACAGATATCTCCATAAGTGATCCAGTCATTCACATTCAGATTCACGGCTCTCACTGGTAGAATATCAGCAGCTGCACCATCTCCGTACCACCGGAGAGGATTCGCAATCATACATGGTATCAATATTATTTTCGGTGTATGTTTTCGAATTTTGACATGAGAAAGACGGATTCGATCTGCTTTTTCCATCTCCAATTGCCGAAGGATTTTAACATTGCACAACGTGCACTTGGGACCTCGGTAATTATCGCTTCTGTCAGAGACAGCTGGGAGTCCAGTCCACAAGTTTAAGGGTCAAAATGTAGTCTCGCACCACTGTGTAGCAGGTCCTCCGCAGAATGTCGTCCTCACAGCTGGCCACCAACAGGCCACTCCATCTCTTGCCAGTCTCCCAAACCCTTATCACGGGACACCGACAAGCCTCTCCATCTCTTGCCAGCCTCCCCAAACCTCATCACGGGACACCGACAAGCCTCTCCATCTCTTGCCAGCCTCCCCAAACCTCATCACGGGACACCGACAAGCCTCTCCATCTCTTGCCAGCCTCCCCAAACCTTATGGAGCCGTCAGTTCTAAGATGGCTGATACGGCCTATTTTGGCTCGAATTCGTATTCGTGGGGTGTGTGGATGGATGTGAAATGTGGGGTGGGTGGGAAAATGTGTGTGTGGGGATGTCTGTGTGGATGGGAAGATGTGTGGTTATAGGTGGGTGATGTGTGAGTGGATGAGGTACGTGTGTGTGGGTTGGTGCGGGATGTGTGTGTGTGGGAGGGGTATGTGTGTGTGATTGGGAGTGTGTTGGTGGCTGGGTGGTGCATGTGTGTGTGGACGAGTTTGTGTGGGTTGGGGTATGTGTGAGTGGGGAGTTGTGTGTGGGTGAAGATGTATGTGAGTGATGTTTGTGTGGGTGGGTGCGAGATGTATGGGTTGGTGAGGGGATTTGTGAGTGGGTTTAGGAATGTGTGATGGGTGGGGGTGTGAGTATGGGTGGGTTATATGTGAGTGGGTGAGGGATGTTTGTGTGGGTTGGTGCGGGATGTCTGTGTTGGGGTTGGGATGTGCCACATAACATGATAATATGCATTGTATATGCTTACAACATTCATTTGATATTTTTTTTTCCCTATGTGAATGCATCATGCACTGTTGATGAACGAAAGATGGATGATTGGAATGACCAAATGTAAGACGGGCCTACGTGCCTAATTTGTAACCATTGTAAAATAAAGTTCAATTCAATTCAATTCAGTTCATTATGGTTCACCGACAAGCGTCTCTATCTCTTGCCAGCCTCCCCAAACCTCATTACGGGACACCGACAAGCCTCTCTATCTCTTGCCAGCCTTCTCAAACCTCATTATGGGACACCGACAAGCCTCTCTATCTCTTGCCAGCCTCCCCAATCCTCATCACAGGACACCGACAAGCCTCTTTATCTCTTGCCATTCACCCCATCAGCACCTACACCGATAAGTTGGACTAAAATGCCGACTTCTCATTCTTGTCTTGAGGACGTAAATGTCAAGTACCTCAGAAGTCGGAGTATGTTCGCCTGATGGCAAGGGACCCTGGTAATAGGGAAAGCTAATCCACAGCAAAAATCAGTACATAGTACACTAGAAGTAGTAGCACGTGTGTGGACTACGCTTGTGTTCAAAACGAGCGAGGACAAAAACAAGAAACAGATTTCTCAAGGTAAGAGGACAGAGACTTGTGTGATGTGATGTGATGTGATGTGATGTGAGGTGATGTGATGTGATGTGAGGTGATGTGATGTGATGTGAGGTAAGAGGACAGAGACTTGTGTGATGTGATGTGAGGTAAGAGGACAGACACTTGTGTGATGTGACGTGAGGTAAGAGGACAGAGACTTGTGTGATGTGACGTGAGGTAAGAGGACAGAGACTTGTGTGATGTGACGTGAGGTAAGAGGACAGAGACTTGTGTGATGTGAGATGAGGTAAGAGGACAGAGACTTGTGTGATGTGGACGTGAGGTAAGAGGACAGAGACTTGTGTTGATGTGACGTGAGGTAAGAGGACAGAGACTTGTGTGATGTGACGTGAGGTAAGAGGACAGAGACTTGTGTGATGTGACGTGAGGTAAGAGGACAGAAACATGTGTGATGTGAGGTGAGGTAAGAGGACAGAGACTTGTGTGATGTGACGTGAGGTAAGAGGACAGAGACTTGTGTGATGTGAGGTGAGGTAAGAGGACAGAGACTTGTGTGATGTGACGTGAGGTAAGAGGACAGAGACTTGTGTGATGTGACGTGAGGTAAGAGGACAGAGACTTGTGTGATGTGACGTGAGGTAAGAGGACAGAGACTTGTGTGATGTGACGTGAGGTAAGAGGACAGAGACTTGTGTGATGTGACGTGAGGTAAGAGGACAGAGACTTGTGTGATGTGAGGAGGTAAGAGGAAGAGACTTGTGTGATGTGACGTGAGGTAAGAGGACAGAGACTTGTGTGATGTGACGTGAGGTAAGAGGACAGAGACTTGTGTGATGGGTGAGGAGAGGTAAGAGTGAGAGGACTGATGTGTGATGTGAGTGAGGTAAGAGGACAGAGACTTGTGTGATGTGACGTGAGGTAAGAGGACAGAGACTTGTGTGATGTGACGTGAGGTAAGAGGACAGAGACTTGTGTGATGTGACGTGAGGTAAGAGGACAGAGACTTGTGTGATGTGAACGTGAGGTGTAAGAGGACAGAGACTTGTGTGATGTGACGTGAGTAAGAGGACAGAGACTTGTGTGATGTGACGTGAGGTAAGAGGACAGAGACTTGTGTGATGTGACGTGAGGTAAGAGGACGAGACTTGTGTGATGTGACGTGAGGTAAGAGGGAGGTAGGGAGAGGGACTTGTGTGAGTGAGGTGAGGAAGTGAGGACGAGACTTGTGTGATGGGGACGTGAGGTAAGAGGACGGAGTGATGTGTGTGAGGTGACGTGAGGTGAGGAGGAGATGAGGATGTGACTTGAGGTATGTGAGTGGTAAGGACAGAGACTTGTGTGATGTGAGGTGAGGTAAGAGGACAGAGACTTGTGTGATGTGACGTGAGGTAAGAGGACAGAGACTTGTGTGATGTGACGTGAGGTAAGAGGACAGAGACTTGTGTGATGTGAGGTGAGGTAAGAGGACAGAGACTTGTGTGATGTGAGGTGAGGTAAGAGGACAGAGACTTGTGTGATGTGAGGTGAGGTAAGAGGACAGAGACTTGTGTGATGTGAGGTGAGGTAAGAGGACGGAGACTTGTGTGATGTGAGGTGAGGTAAGAGGACGGAGACTTGTGTGATGTGAGGTGAGGTAAGAGGACAGAGACTTGTGTGATGTGAGGTGAGGTAAGAGGACGGAGACTTGTGTGATGTGATGTGATGTGATGTGAGGTAAGAGGACAGAGACTTGTGTGATGTGATGTGAGGTAAGAGGACAGAGACTTGTGTGATGTGATTTGATGTGAGGTAAGAGGACAGAGACTTTTGTGATGTGACGTGAGGTAAGAGGACAGAGACTTGTGTGATGTGATGTGGTGAGGTGAGGTAAGAGGACAGAGACTTGTGTGATGTGACGTGAGGTAAGAGGACAGAGACTTGTGTGATGTGATGTGACGTGATGTGATGTGATGTGATGTGAGGTAAGAGGACAGAGACTTGTGTGATGTGATTTGATGTGAGGTAAGAGGACAGAGACTTGTGTGATGTGATGTGATGTGATGTGATGTGAGGTAAGAGGACAGAAACTTGTGTGATGTGACGTGAGGTAAGAGGACAGAGACTTGTGTTATGTGACGTGATGTGATGTGAGGTAAGAGGACAGAGACTTGTGTGATGTGATGTGATGTGATGTGAGGTAAGAGGACAGAGACTTGTGTGATGTGATGTGATGTGATGTGAGGTAAGAGGACAGAGACTTGTGTGATGTGATGTGATGTGATGTGAGGTAAGGGGACAGAGACTTGTGTGATGTGACGTGAGGTAAGAGGACAGAGACTTGTGTATGTGATGTGATGTGATGTGAGGTAAGAGGACAGAGACTTGTGTGATGTGACGTGAGGTAAGAGGACAGAGACTTGTGTGATGTTATGTGATGTGATGTGAGGTAAGAGGACAGAGACTTGTGTGATGTGACGTGAGGTAAGAGGACAGAGACTTGTGTGATGTGATGTGGTGTGATGTGATGTGATGTGACGTGATGTGATGTGACGTTAGGTAAGAGGACAGAGACTTGTGTGATGTGATGTGAGGTAAGAGGACAGAGACTTGTGTGATGTGACGTGAGGTAAGAGGACAGAGACTTGTGTGATGTGACGTGATGTGACGTGATGTGATGTGATGTGACGTGAGGTAAGAGGACAGAGACTTGTGTGATGTGATGTGATGTGAGGTAAGAGGACAGAGACTTGTCTGATGTGACGTGAGGTAAGAGGACAGATACATGTGTGATGTGATGTGACGTGAAGTAATAGGACAGAGACGTGTGTGATGTGATGGGATTTGATGTGACGTGAGATTAGAGGACAGAGACTTGTGTGATGTGATGCGACGTGAGGTAAGAGGTCAGAGACTTGTCTGATGTGATGTGATGTGATGTGAGGTAAGAGGACAGAAACTTGTGTGATGTGACGTGAGGTAAGAGGACAGAGACTTGTGTGATGTGATGTGATGTGATGTGAGGTAAGAGGACAGAGACTTATCTTATGTGACGTGAGGTAAGAGGACAGAGACTTGTGTGATGTGATGTGACGTGAAGTAATAAGACAGAGACGTGTGTGATGTGATGGGATGTGATGTGACGTGAGATCAGAGGACAGAGACTTGTGTGATGTGATGCGACGTGAGGTAAGAGGTCAGAGACTTGTCTGATGTGATGTGATATGAGGTAAGAGGACAGAAACTTGTGTGATGTGACGTGAGGTAAGAGGACAGAGTCTTGTGTGATGTGATGTGATGTGATGTGAGGTAAGAGGACAGAGACTTGTCTGATGTGATGTGACGTTAGATCAGAGGACAGAGACGTGTGTGATGTGATGTGATGTAAGGTAAGAGGACAGAGACTTGTGTGATGTGATGTAATGTGAGGTAAGAGGACAGAGACTTGTGTGATGTGATGTGACGTGAGGTAGGAGCACAGAGACTTGTATGATGTGATGTGACGTGATGTGATGTGACGTGGCGTGATGTGATGTGACGTGATGTGATGTGATGTGACGTGAGTTAAGAGGACAGAGACTTGTGTGATGTGATGTGATGTGATGTGAGGTAAGAGGACAGAGACTTGTCTGATGTGATGTGACGTGAGATCAGAGGACAGAGACGTGTGTGATGTGATGTGATGTGAGGTAAGAGGACAGAGACTTGTGTGATGTGACGTGAGGTAACATGGTCAACTCAAGTAATCACGACAGCAACAAATAAAACAACATCAACAACAAAATCGACAACATTGCTCTGGCGTGATGTGCTGGTTATTTTGGGGATATTTATAGGTTGTTCACTCCGTGGTTTATATCTTGTGTTTGGGTCTTTCACCTTTGTAGGACACAGATCTTTGTGTTTAGCCATGCGTCCTTCAGCTTGTTTGTATCCCCATAACACATCAGGACTGAACCCTGTGGTCGTAGTGTAACTTAATCCACTGCTGTTTGTTGAATATGAGAGAATGACTGAATATAACTCTTCCATTTCACAGACTCTACAACGATTAGCACAACTCCACAATGAACTAGTATAACATAATGGCGATGCATATTTGAAACTGTATATTGTCATCTATTCACAACACTTCATACACTTCGTGATTATATTAAAACAACGTCATATGTAAACTACTTGCAAACGACGTCTACATTCAGACTCTAAGCGGCGGCAGGGTGAAATTCTGCCATGGCCATTATTCGTCTTCGACCTGGGTCTAACCGGAAGCTCGGCCAAGAACTGAATGACGCTTGGAGGAGACGCTGTTCCCTGCCCAGCGGTTCCCTTGCTCTTTTTTTGCCAAGCGTGAATCTCTGAACGGATATCTTCACGCTAACATGCGTGGAGCTCAGTACTCTGTAGTCTCCACACTCCATGCCCTTATATTGGGTCATTGCAAACAAGAATTATAATAGCAGTGACAGACTCACATCAAACAACACTGCGGCATTCGGTTCGCAAGTGTCATTCTCTTGGAGACTCCTGGATATGGTCGTTGGAGCTACGGAGTTCGTGTTTTGTGTGGCTTCTTCGCCAGGCCGCCTTGTGGAAAGAGATCCCCCCATAGGGGGAACCTGGTGCAATGCAGTCGACCCTCTTGCCTGGCCTTTACACCCTTCTCACATCCAACATATATACCCCGACAAAAGGGGCTGATTCACATTGTTCGAAGAATCTGAATATCTCCAGGGTACACAATCAGAAAGTCAGGAGTGTAGGCCATGAAATGGCTGCAACAAACCGCTAAATCAAACAGCTACAACAAATCACTACAACAAACCGGTACAACAAACCAGTACAACGAACTGCTACAACACAGCACTGCAAGCAAACGTTGCAACAAACTGGTACAACAAACCACTACAACAAACCGCTACAACAAACTGCTACAACAAACCGGTACAACAAATCAGTACAACAAACCGGCCCAAGAAACTGCTACAAGAAACCAGTACAACAAACCGCTACATCAAACTGGTGTAAGAAACCGGTACAACAATCCAGTACAAGAAATCAGTACAACAAACCAGTACATCAAACCAGTACAACTAACTGCTACAACAAATTGGTAAAACAAAACGGTACAACAAACCGCTACATCAAACCAGAACAACAAACGAGTACAACAAACATTTGCAACAAACTGCTACAACAAACCAGTACAATAAAACTGGTATAACAAACCGGTACAACAAACTGGTAAAAGAAACTGGTACAACAAACTGATACAACAAACCTCTTCAACAAACCACTTCAACGAACCGCAACAACAAACGGCTGCAATAAAATGCCACAAGAAAACGCTGCAACTAACCGCTTAGTTGCTTCTAATCTTCTGAGAGTGCGTAGCAAAGTTAGTCGTTGTGTCAACAACAACAACAACAACAACAACAACTATAACAACAACAACAACAACGAGCAATGTGACAGCAACAACAAATACATGCAGTGGAAGTTCGGTGCTGACACTCAGCCATTTTATCCCAAAACCAGGCAATCTATGACCCGTTTCCCCAGTCATGTGACGAGATATCTCGCGGTTGTGTGAGCGACACACTGTTTTGTTTGCTGTAATACACACACGCACGCACACACCACACACACACACGCACACACACACACACACGCACGCACACACACACTTACACAAGAACATATCAATACACACAAACGTTCACACATACACCCAAATCACATACACACACATCCACATATTACACACATACACACAACTGCACATACACACACATCCACATATTACACACATACACACAACTGCACATACACACACATTTGCACACACACTAACACACATGTAGCATCAAAAAATGAACAGATACAAACAGATTGTCATTAATGGAATTCCTAACATATAAGTGTTAGTTAAGTCACAACAATGATAGTGTTAGTTAAGTCACAACAATGATAGTGTTAGTTAAGTCACAACAATGACAGTGTTAGTTAAGTCACAACAATGATAGTGTTAGTTAAGTCACAACAATGATAGTGTTAGTTAAGTGACAACAATGATAGTGTTAGTTAAATGACAACAATGATAGTGTTAGTTAAGTGACCACAGTGACAGTGTTAGTTAAGTCACAACAATGATAGTGTTAGTTAAGTGACCACAGTGACAGTGTTAGTTAAGTCACAACATTGATAGTGTTAGTTAAGTGACCACAGTGTCAGTGTTAGTTAAGTCACAACAATGATAGTGTTAGTTAAGTGACCACAGTGTCAGTGTTAGTTAAGTCACAACAATGATAGTGTTAGTTAAGTGACCACAGTGTCAGTGTTAGTTAAGTGACCACAGTGACAGTGTTAGTTAAGTGACCACAGTGACAGTGTCTGTTAAGTGACTACAGTGACGGAGAAGGCAGCGCTTCACATTACTGATGCCGAAACAGCTCCCCAATTTGGAGATGACTGGTGCAGTAACTCTACGGTCTACGTCGTGAGGCGGTGCTTGTTCTGTCTCTGGTGTCCCTATAGTCTGAGACGTGTGGTCTAGGTCTTGGTGACGGGCTGTCACATGTTTGACTACCCGACACATATCGCTACCGTGTCCATCTTCATTGATCAGTCACCACCTCTTCATTTCATTGTTTTCCTGATATAATAAACATAAGTGCGCACTTGTGTGTCTGTATACGTGTGTGTTTGTGTGTGTATACATGCTTGTGTGTCTGTGTACATGTGTGTGCATGTTTGTGTGTAATGTGGTGTCTGTGTGGGTGTGTGTGCGCCTGCGTATCTGCCTGCCTGTCTCATAACATGGTAATATGCATTGTTAATGTTTACAACATACATTTGTCAATGTGTTTCCTATGTGAATGTAGCACGCACAATAGATAATTGCTGTACGAAAGATGAGTGCTTGTCTGTATGGCAAGTTTACGATCCATAGTTGGTTCCTCATACCGACCTCTGTCTACTGTTGTAAAAACATCCAGTAACGGACCCCTTCACACCGATCCCTGTCTACTCTTGTACAAACAATCAGTAGCAAACCCTTCACGCTGACCCCTGTGTACTCTTGTACAAACAATCAGTAGGAGACCCTTCACACCCACCCTTGTCTACTCTTGTACAAACATTCAGTAGCAGACCCTTCACACCGACCCTTGTCTACTCTTGTACAAACATCCAGCAACGGACCCCGGTCTACTCTTGTACAAACATTCAGTAACGGACCCCTTCACACCGACCCCTGTCTACTCTTGTACAAACATTCAGTAGCAGACCCTTCACACCGACCCTTGTCTACTCTTGTACAAACATCCAGCAACGGACCCCGGTCTACTCTTGTACAAACATTCAGTAGGAGACCCTTCACACCGACCCTTGTCTACTCTTGTACAAACATCCACAAGGACCCCCGGTCTACTCTTGTACAAACATCCAGTACGGAACCCTTGACACCGACCCCTGTCTACTCTTGTACAAACATCCAGTAACGGGCCCCTTCACACCGACCTCTGTCTACTCTTGTACAAACATCCAGTAACAGGACCCCTTTACACCGACGCCTGTCTACTCTTGTACAAACATCCAGTAACAGGCCCCTTCACACCGACCTCTATCTACTCTTGTACAAACATCCAGTAACGGACCCTTTACACCGACCCCCTGTCTACTCTTGTCAAACATCCAGTAACGGACCCTTCACACCGACCCCTGTCTACTCTTGTACAACTCCAGTAACGGACCTTCATACCGACCTCTGTCTACTCTTGTACAAACATCCATTAACGGACCCCTTCATCGACCTCTGTCTACTCTTGTACAAACATCCAGTAACGGACCCCTTCACACCGACCCCTGTCTACTCTTGTACAAACATCCAGTAACGGACCCCTTCACACCGACCTCTGTCTACTCTTGTACAAACATCCAGTAACGGACCCCTTTACACCGACCCCTGTCTACTCTTGTACAAACATCCAGTAACAGGCCCCTTCACACCGACCTCTGTCTACTCTTGTACAAACATCCAGTAACGGACCCCTTCACACCGACCCCTGTCTACTCTTGTACAAACATCCAGTAACTGACCCCTTTACACCGACGCCTGTCTACTCTTGTACAAACATCCAGTAACAGGCCCCTTCACACCGACCTCTGTCTACTCTTGTACAAACATCCAGTAACGGACCCCTTTACACCGACCCCTGTCTACTCTTGTACACACATCCAGTAACGGACCCCTTCACACCGACCCCTGTCTACTCTTGTACAAACATCCAGTAACGGACCTCTTCACCAGCCATGACTCACACTGGAGACGTGGTGCTGGGCCCATATTGTAACAGACCACACGGCACCCGGCGGGGGATGGGTTTAGTGTCGCACACGGCGGGGAATGGGCTCAGTGTTGGCACACGGCGGGGGATGGGCTCAGTGTCGGCACCCGGCGGGGGATGGGCTCAGTGTTGGCACACGGCGGGGATGGGCTCAGTGTTGGCACACGGCGGGGGATGGGCTCAGTGTCGGCAACCCGGCGGGGATGGGCTCAGTGTTGGCACACGGCTGGGGATGGGCTCAGTGTTGGCGCACGGCGGGGGATGGGCTCAGTGTTGGCACACGGCGGGGGATGGCTCAGTGTTGGCACACGGCGGGGGATGGGCTCAGTGTTGGCACACGGCGGGGGATGGGCTCAGTGTTGGCGCACGGCGGGGGATGGGCTCAGTGTTGGCACACGGCGGGGGATGGGCTCAGTGTTGGCACACGGCGGGGGATGGGCTCAGTGTTGGCGCACGGCGGAGGATGGGCTCAAGTGTTGGCACACGGCGGGGGATGGGCAATAGTGTCGGCACACGGCCGGGGGATGGGCTCAGGTTGGCACACGGGGGGGGTGCCTTTTTGGCACACGGGGGGGATGGGCTCAGTGTCGGCACACGGCGGGGGATGGGCTCAGTGTCGGCACACGGCGGGGGAGGCTCAGTGTTGGCACACGGCGGGGGATGGCTCAGTTTTTGCACACGGCGGGGGAGGGGCTCAGTGTTGCACAGGGCGGGGGATGGGCTCGTGTTGGCACACGGGGGGGGGATGGCTCAGTTTTTGGCACACGGCGGGGATGGCTCAGTGTCGGCACACGGCGGGGGATGGGCTCAGTGTCGCGCCGCCCGCCTTCACTTCGCCAGACATTTCCGGGTGCCCATGTTGGGCTGGGTCCATCTGTCAGTACAATCCATTACAATCCAGTACAACCCAACCAAAGCAATCCAATCCATATCTTTGAACGAAGATGTTTAGACCCCATTCAACTGTCTATGGACGGGTTATGCTACAGCCTGTGTGGTGTTTAGACTCCATTCAACTGTCTATGGACGGGTTATGCTACAGCATGTGTGGTGTTGAGACCCCATTTAACTGTCTTTGCACGGGTTGCTACAGCCTGTGTGGTGTTTAGACCCCATTCAACTGTCTATGCACGGGTTATGCTACAGCCTGTGTGGTGTTTAGACCCCGTTTAACTGTCTATGGACAGGTTATGCTACAGCCTGTGTGGTGTTTAGACCCCGTTTAACTGTCTATGGACGAGTTATGCTACAGCCTGTGTGGTGTTTGGGGCCCCCCTTTAAAACTGTCATGGACAGGTTATCTAACCCTGTTTGTGTTTAGCCCCCTTTTAAAACTGTCTAGGGACGGGTTATCCCTACAGCCTGTTGGTGTTTAACCCTTTTAACTGTCTAGGACGATTTGCTACGCCTGTGGGTTTTGACCCGTTTAACTGTCTAGGACGAGTTATGCTGGGGCCTTTGTGGTTTTTAACCCCATTAAACTGTCTTTTTCGGGTTATGCTGCAGCCTTTTGGGGTTTTTTAGACCCCATTCAATTGTCTATGGACGGATTATGCTGGGGCCTGTGTGGTGTTTAGACCCCATTCAACTGTCTATGCACGGGTTATGCTGCGGCCTGTGGTGTTCCCTGCCAGCAACACCGATATAGTATATGTGGGGCTCGAGGTCCGTGTCAACTCTGCTGCCTATAGTGTGTTTATTTGTATTCATTGAGACAAACATGTATTGTTATAATATGAGGCTGGACACGACAAGGGTTAAAGTAACAATTATCTATAACATAACTTCATACTTCCTATTTTGCTGTTTCTCTAAGTGAGCTCAACTGTCAACGAAGCAGAACTGACTTGTAGAATTCCACGCAAAAGTATCGTAGAACAATACATTCGACGCGACAAAAGAAAATCCCCCGTAAGAAAATAAGGGGAAAAGAGAAGTGCTATTCACAACAATTATACTGCAGGGACTGATATGGCATGCATTAAGTGAATCAAAGCCTAGTTGGTGAGGATTCTGTACCCGGTGACTCTGGACGGTGCCCTCGCAGCTCTGCCAAAGACTTCCCAGAATTCCGGTTGTAGTCGTTAGCCGCGAATGCTCGGGCTGTCATGGCGACGGCGCAGGAGATGAGGATCGTGGCTGGAATAGTTTCTGGATGCAACCTGCACACGTCTGGGGCAACACCAGGGCTGACACACCGCAGCGGAAGTGATTTGTCATGTCAAAGTCTGCTGTATTTATCTTGCCCTGGGGTGCCTCCCTACACGCCTCAAACAATGGTACACCCTTTTTTACAATTACTAGGCGGTAAGTTCTCTGACTTCGCAGGTACTGTCTCCAGAGTGCACCCAGGACAGTCTGCCTGCTCATGCCTCGTTTGCTTCCGTGCATTGTTCCCAATATTTCACCCATGTCTACACAGCTGGACGTAAAGGACAGACTCCCCATGCTTCTTTTTCCCGGAAATTTTTCCCGTATTTCCCCCATGTCTACACAACTGGAAGTCAAGCACAGTCTGGCTCCCCATGCCTCGTGTGCTTACGTGCAATGTTCCCAGTATTTTATCGATGTCTACACAGCTGGACGTAAAGCACAACCTGACTCTCCATGCCTCGTTTGTTTACGTGCAATGTTCCCAGTATTTTACCGATGTCTACACAGCTGGACGTAAAGCACAGCCTGGCTCTCCCTGCCTCGTTTGTTTACATGCAAAGTTGCCAGTATTTCCCCCATGTCTACACAGTTAGAAGTAAACGGTAGTCTGACTGCCCATGCCTCGTGTGCTCACGTGCAATGTTCCCAGCATTTTACCGATGTCTACAAGCCATGAGAAGTGTGAGTATGTGGTGCTGACTCCATATTTGTATTGACCTGTCGATTCTCCAGGCATCATGTTCTCCAGGCATCATGTTCTCCAGGCATCATGTTCTCCAGGCATCATGTTCTCCAGGCATCATGTTCTCCAGGCATCATGTTCTCCAGGCATCATGTTCTCCAGGCATCATGTTCTCCAGGCATCATGTTCTCCAGGCATCATGTTCTCCAGGCATCATGTTCTCAATGTCACGCTGGCCGCGCATACTCCCGAGGATATTCCCTGGTATCAATGTTAGGCCGGGGCCCGCCGGGAGTCCCAGTCAGATACAGAAACAGCCGCTCCCATGGCCGTTCTAGCACATCTGCTACACAACGTTCACCTGCACAGATTCCAGCACATCGTTACACAACATTGACTTGCACTGATTCGCACTTGTAGAATATAGACGGTCATCATGATCACGTAACAAGTTCTTTACAATGCGTCGCTCTCATCACAAAACGACGGAAGACTCTCGATCCACCGTTAGTTCAACTGCCTCATACACTGTCTTGTCCCATGTGTCTTGAATGTCTTGTCCCATGTGTCTTGAATGTCTTGTTCCATGTGTCTGAAATGTCACCTCCATGTGTCTGGAATGTCTTGTCCCGTGTGTCTTGAATGTCTTGTCCCTTGTGTCTTGAATGTTCTGTCCCATGTGTCTTGAATGTCTTGTCACATGTGCCCTACCCCATGTGTCTTGAATCTTGTGTCCCATGTGTCTGGAATGTCTTATCCTATGTGTCTTGAATGTCTTGTCCCATGTGTCTTGAATGTCTTCTATCAATTGTCTTTAATGTCTAGTCTCATGTATCGTGAATGCCTTGTCCCTTCTGTCATGAATGTCTTGTCCCTTGTGTCTTGAATACCTTGTCCCGTGTGTCTTTAATGTCATGTCTCATGTGTTCTACCCCATGTGTCTTGAATGTTTTGTCCCATGTGTCAGGAATGTCTTATCCTCTGTGTCTTGAATGTCAAGTCCCATTTATCTTCAATGTCTTGTCTCAAGTGTTTGTCTTGTCTCGTGTGTCTTGAATGCCATGTCCTTGTGTCTTGAATGTCGTGTCTCGAATGTCTTGAAAGCCTTACCCCATGTGCCTTAAATGTCTTGTCTCGTGTGTCTTGAATGCCTTGTTATTGTGTCTTGAATGTCTTGTCTCATATGTCTTGAAAACCTTACCCCATGTGTCTTAGATATCTTGTTTCGTGTGTCTTGAATGCCTTGTCATTGTGTCTTGAATGTCTTGTATCATGTGTCTTGAATGCCTTGTCACATGTGTCTTGAATGTCTTGTCGCATGTGTTTGAATGTCTTGTGTGCTTCAACGTGCCCCCTGGCCGGATCTGGCCACGTCTTGCGGGAGCATCACCTACCGTTTTGTTCTGTCTAAAGTATTGCTAAGTTTCATGTGGCCAAGACATTACAGTTTCTGGGACATCTCATGATGGTATAGATATGACTAGGGAATTAGAGAAGACATTCTAGTTTTCGGGGGTACCCAAATCAAATCAATCAAATAAAACACTGTATTGGGTCACAATTGGGCGCGCAGGCCCGTCTTACATTCGGGGCCCCTTTCCAACATCGTCTTTCGTTTACAAAAGCATTATCATTTACATAGGAAAAAATAACATTGTGAAAAGATTTGTAAACATAAAAGGCTAAAAATGGAGAAAAATTTACATAAAAAGTTGTACGTAAAAGTATGAGTCAGCGCGTCCCAACACACAACACACACCCACCATCTCTCTCTCTCCTCTCTCTCCTCTCTCCTCTCCTCCCCCCTCTCCTCTCTTCTCCTCTCTCTCTCTTCATTCATTCTCACTCTCCCCATTCCCCCACTCATTCACTCACACCCACCCAAATTTCTTCACTCCCCCGCTCACAATCATTCACTCTCCCGCTACTCATTCACTCTCACGCTCCCTCTTCACTCTCACGCTCACTCATTCTGTCTCTCCCGCTCACTCATTCACTCCCCCCTCCCGCTCACTCTTCCTCTCCCCCTCACTCATTACTCTCCCGCTCACATCATTCACTCTCACTTTAAACTCATTCACTCTCCCGCTCACTCTTCACTCTCCCGCTCACCTTTCACTCTCACTCCTTCTGTCTCTCCCCTCCCCTAAATTCACTCCCCCGCCACTCATTCACTTTTTCCCTCACTCATTCACTCCCCCGCTCACTCATTCACTCTAAACGCTCATTTTCATTCCTCTCCCGCTCACTCATTCACTCTCATTTATTCACTCTCACGTTCACCATTCCCTCTCACCCCCTCATTCACTGTCCCGCTCCCTCATTCACTCTCCCGCTCACTCTTTTCCCACCCCTCACGCTCACTCATTTACTCTCACGCTCACCATTCCTCTCACGCTCAATCATTCACTCTCCCTCATGATTCACTCTCACGCTCACTCATTCACGCCACGCTCACATCTTCCCTTTCTCACGCTCCTCATTCCTTCTCGCGCTCACTCTTTCCCTCTCACTCATTCACTCTCACGTTCACCATTCACTCTCAAAGCTCACGTCATTCACTCTCCCTCACTCTTCACTCTCACGCTCACTCATTCCTTTTTCCCTCCCTCATTCACTCTCCCGCTCATCATTCACTCCCCCGCTCACTCTTCACTCTCACGCTCACTCTTCCTCTCCCTCATTCTTCACTCCACTCATTCACTCACCACACACACACACTCTCATCATTCACTCCCCGCTCATCATTCGTTTCTCACGCTCACTCATTCCTCTCCCTCTCACTCATTCACCCTCACCTCCTCATTCACTCTTCCGCTCCCTCATTCACTCTCCCGCTCAATCTTCATCTCCCGCCCCTCAATTCACTCTCACGCTCACTCTTCCTCTCCGCTCACTCATTCACTCTCACGCCATCATTCACTCTCACCTCACTCATTCCTCACAACACACCCCACACACTCTCACTCATTCCCCCTCCCCTCACTTTTTTCGCTCTCCCCTCCTCATTCACTCCCCCTTTTCCCTCTTCACCCTCACGCTCACTCTTCCTCTCACGCTCAATCATTCGTCCCCCCGCTCACTCTTCACTCTCACGCTCATCATTCACTCCACGCTCCTCATTCACTTCCTCATTCCTCTCACGCTCACTCTTCATCTCAACGCTCACCCATTCATCTCCTCATTCTGTCTCTCTTCCACTCACTCACTCTCTCACTCAAACACAGTAATAAACAAAATTTTAAATTTTAACTAAAAAAATAAAAGGGTTTTTAAAACTTATAATATGACAGATAGAAATACACAAACATAGGGTTCGCGTGTTACATAACATGCGTGTTACTGACAGCATCGTTTTAGCTCGCGCCTCTCTCTCTCCCCTCCTTTCCTCTCTCTCTCTCTTCTCTCTCTCTCTCTCTCTTCCCGTATTCTTTCATATACACACCCACACGCATGCGTACGCACACACACACACACCCCACGCGCACAACACACTCTCTCTCTCTCTCGCTCTCACTATTCACTCACACGCACACACTCTCACTCATTCACTCCCGCCCCACTCATTCACTCTCACGCCACTCATTCACTCTCACGCTCACTCATTCTGTCTCTCCCCCTCATCATTCACTCTCCCGCTCACTCATTCACTCTCCCCTCCTCATTCACCCTCATCCCATGATGGGTTTGTTTAAAATAGGAATTAGAGAAGACATTACAGTTTCTGGACCTCTGATGGTATAGATAGACTAGGGAATTAGAGAAACATTCTAGTTCTGGACTCCATGATGGTATAGATATGACTAACGAATTAAGAAGACCTTACAGTTTCTGGGGCATCCCCATGATGGTATACTATACTAGGGAATTAGAGAAGACATTACATTTCTGGACATCTCTGATGGGTTGATATGACGAGGAAAAAAAAAGACTTCTAGTTTGGGACATCTCATATGGGTTGCAAGACTAGGGAATTGAGAAAAATTACAGTTTCTGGACTCCCCTGATGGTTGCTATGACTAGGGAATTGAGAAGACATTACAGTTTCTGGGACATCTCATGATGGTATAGCTAGACGGGGAATTAAGAAGACATTACAGTTTTTTTGGAATCTCATGGGTATAGCTATGACTGGAATTAGAGAAGACATTCTAGTTTTCTGGGCATCTCATGATGGAAGATATGACAAAGAATTAGAGAAGACTTACTTTTTCTGGACATCTCATGATGGTATAGATATGACTAGGAAAATTAAAGAAGACATTACAGTTTCTGGGACATCTCATGATGGTATAGCTATGACTAGGGAATTAGAGAAGACATTACAGTTTCTGGGACATCTCATGATGGTATAGCTATGACTAGGGAATTAGAGAAGACATTACAGTTTCTGGGACATCTCATGATGGTATAGATATGACTAGGGAATTAGAGAAGACATTCTAGTTTCTGGGACATCTCATGATGGTATAGATATGACTAGGGAATTAGAGAAGACATTCTAGTTTCTGGGACATCTCATGATGGTATAGATATGACTAGGGAATTAGAGAAATCATTACAGTTTCTGGGACATCTCATGATGGTATAGATATGACTAAGGAATTAGAGAAGACATTACAGTTTCTGGGACATGTAATGATAGTATAGGTATGACGAGAAAAAAAAGAGAGGGCAGTCTAGTTTCTGTGATATCTCATGATAGTATAGATATGACGAGGAAAATTGAGAAAACATTCTAGTTTCTGGGGTATCCCATGATGGTATAGATATGACTAGGGAATTAGAGAAGACATTCTAGTTTCTGTGATATCTCATGATGGTATAGATATTAAGAAAAAAATAGAGAAGGCATTCTAGTTTCTGGGACATCTCATTATGGTATAGATATTAAGAGAAAAATAGAGAACGCATTCTAGTTTCTGGGCATCTCATGATGGTATAGATATGACGAGGAAAATTGAGAAAACATTCTAGTTTCTGGGGTATCCCATGATGGTATAGATATGACTAGGGAATTAGAGAAGACATTCTAGTTTCTGTGATATCTCATGATGGTATAGATATTAAGAGAAAAATAGAGAATGCATTCTAGTTTCTGGGCATCTCATGATGGTATAGATATGACGAGGAAAATTGAGAAGGCATTACACAAACTGAACTTTGACAAATGTGCCCACTTTTGTGTTCAAACCTTGCAAATGCACATGGCTGAAGGTGCAAACCCATTCTTTTAGTGGCTAGGTGCGGATCATGTTCTTTCTTTTGGTGGGGGAGGTGTGGGTGGGGGATGTGCGGGTAATTGTAGGGTGTGTGTAGGGTGTGTGTATTGTGTTGGAGTTGTGCGTGTTGTTGGAGGATGGGTGTGTAGGTGGGGGTGGGTGTGTGGCTGGGGGATAGGTGTGGGTGGTTGGTGTGTGCGGGTGGGGGATATTGTGTGTATGGGCTGTGTGTTTGAAGGGGTATTGAGTGAGTGGGGGAATATGTGGGTGGGTGAGGATGAGTTGGTGGGGGGATGTATGTGTGGGTTGTCGCGGTGTGTGTGGGTGAGGAATGTGTGGTTGGGGAAAGCGTGTTTGGCTGGGTGGTTGGGGTGTGGGGTGGGTGCGTGGAGGATGTGTGGGTGGGTGGTGGGTGTGTGTGGCTCTGATTTACGTTACACTATCATTGTCCTTTCAACTATGCTAATTTACGTTGAAACATAAGTGTACATACAGCGAGACAATTTTACATTTAAATACATTTTGACGCAAAGTGAGGCTGCTTTTGCGATGGAAATGATTGGCAGCATACGAGACAGACATGATCACCAACTATGGACTATTGGAAGATTCTGTCACTGGCAATCAATAGCTGTGAGTTTAATTGTGATAATTGAAACAATGGACCTCAATGGCAAGAACGCAGAACTAATCCAAGACTGGTGATCGTGTGAGATTACGAGCCGTGATCGCTAGCGCCTGCCGACATGCAGATGATGACGATGCTCTTACTGGTAGTTACTGACTCTCATAGTGAGCCCAACCCACGTTATTTGTTGTATGCTGATGATGTCGTCGCATGATGTCACCCATACCATTTTTCTGGTGTCGTCGTTCCGCATTCGGTTTCTATTATCAGTGCCAGAAAGTTTCTCAGGGCACATAGACTTATATATAGTGTACAAATAAAATCTGATAGCGGAACATGATTACAGTCAATGACGCCACACCAGGAGACACACACAGCGATACAGTCGAGATCCGTGCAATGACGCCACACCAGGAGAGACAAACACAGTGATACAGTCGAGATCCGTGCAATGACGCCACACCAGGAGAGACACACAGTGATACAGTCGAGATCCGTGCAATGACGCCACACCAGGAGGAGACACACAGTGATACAGTCGAGATCCGTGCAATGACGCCACACCAGGAGAGACACACAGTGATACAGTCGAGATCCGTGCAATGACGCCACACCAGGAGAGACACACAGTGATACAGTCGAGATCCGTGCAATGACGCCACACCAGGAGAGACACACAGTGATACAGTCGAGATCCGTGCAATGACGCCACACCAGGAGAGACACACAGTGATACAGTCGAGATCCGTGCAATGACGCCACACGAGGAGAGACACACAGTGATACAGTCGAGATCCGTGCAATGACGCCACACCAGGAGAGACACACAGTGATACAGTCGAGATCCGTGCAATGACGCCACACCAGGAGAGACACACAGTGATACAGTCGAGATCCGTGCAATGACGCCACACCAGGAGAGACACACAGTGATACAGTCGAGATCCGTGCAATGATGCCACACCAGGAGAGACACACAGTGATACAGTCGAGATCCGTGCAATGACGCCACACCAGAGAGACACACAGTGATACAGTCGAGATCCGTGCAATGACGCCACACCAGGAGAGACAAACACAGCGATACAGTCGAGATCCGTGCAATGACGCCACACCAGGAGACACACACAGCGATACAGTCGAGATCCGTGCAATGACGCCACACCAGGAGAAACACACAGTGATACAGTCGAGATCCGTGCAATGACGCCACACCAGGAGAGACACACAGTGATACAGTCGAGATCCGTGCAATGACGCCACACCAGGAGAGACAAACACAGCGATACAGTCGAGATCCGTGCAATGACGCCACACCAGGAGAGACACACACAGTGATACAGTCGAGATCCGTGCAATGACGCCACACCAGGAGAGACAAACACAGCGATACAGTCGAGATCCGTGCAATGACGCCACACCAGAAGAGACGCACAGTGATACAGTCGATATCCGTGCAATGACGCCACACCAGGAGACACACACAGTGATACAGCCGAGATCCGTGCAATGACGCCACACCAGGAGAGACAAACGCAGCGATACAGTCGAGATCCGTGCAATGACGCCACACCAGGAGAGACAACCACAGCGATACAGTCGAGATCTGTGCAATGACGCCACACCAGGAGAGACAAACACAGCGATATAGTCGAGATCCGTGCAATGACGCCACACCAGGAGAGACAAACACAGTGATACAGTCGAGATCCGTGCAATGACGCCACACCAGGAGAGACACACTGTGATACAGTCGAGATCCGTGCAATGACGCCACACCAGGAGAGACACACAGTGATACAGCCGAGATCCGTGCAATGACGCCACACCAGGAGAGACACACTGTGATACAGTCGAGATCCGTGCAATGACGCCACACCAGGAGACACACACAGTGATACAGCCGAGATCCGTGCAATGACGCCACACCAGGAGAGACACACAGTGATACAGTCGAGATCCGTGCAATGACGCCACACCAGTAGACACACACAGTGATACAGTCGAGATCCGTGCAATGACGCCACACCAGGAGAGACACACTGTGATACAGTCGAGATCCGTGCAATGACGCCACACCAGGAGACACACACAGTGATACAGCCGAGATCCGTGCAATGACGCCACACCAGGAGAGACACACTGTGATACAGTCGAGATCCGTGCAATGACGCCACACCAGGAGACACACACAGTGATACAGCCGAGATCCGTGCAATGACGCCACACCAGGAGACACACACAGTGATACAGCCGAGATCCGTGCAATGACGCCACACCAGGAGAGACAAACGCAGCGATACAGTCGAGATCCGTGCAATGACGCCACACCAGGAGACACACACAGTGATACAGTCGAGATCCGTGCAATGACGCCACACCAGGAGACACACACAGTGATACAGTCGAGATCCGTGCAATGACGCCACACCAGGAGAGACACACAGTGATACAGTCGAGATCCGTGCAATGACGCCACACCAGGAGAGACACACAGTGATACAGTCGAGATCCGTGCAATGACGCCACACCAGGAGACACACACAGTGATACAGTCGAGATCCGTGCAATGACGCCACACCAGGAGACACACACAGTGATACAGCCGAGATCCGTGCAATGACGCCACACCAGGAGACACACACAGTGATACAGCCGAGATCCGTGCAATGACGCCACACCAGGAGAGACACACAGTGATACAGCCGAGATCCGTGCAATGACGCCACACCAGGAGACACACACAGTGATACAGTCGAGATCCGTGCAATGACGCCACACCAGGAGACACACACAGTGATACAGCCGAGATCCGTGCAATGACGCCACACCAGGAGACACACACAGTGATACAGCCGAGATCCGTGCAATGACGCCACACCAGGAGAGACACACAGTGATACAGTCGAGATCCGTGCAATGACGCCACACCAGGAGAGACACACAGTGATACAGCCGAGATCCGTGCAATGACGCCACACCAGGAGAGACAAACACAGTGATACAGTCGAGATCCGTGCAATGACGCCACACCAGGAGAGACAAACACAGTGATACAGTCGAGATCCGTGCAATGACGCCACACCAGGAGAGACAAACACAGTGATACAGTCGAGATCCGTGCATTGACGCCACACCAGGAGAGACACACACAGTGATACAGTCGAGATCCGTGCAATGACGCCACACCAGGAGAGACAACCACAGCGATACAGTCGAGATCTGTGCAATGACGTCACACCAGGAGAGACAAACACAGTGATACAGCCGAGATCCGTGCAATGACGCCACACCAGGAGACACACTGCGATACAGCCGAGATCCGTGCAATGACGCCACACTAGGAGACACACAGTGATACAGCCGAGATCCGTGCAATGACGCCACACCAGGAGAGACAAACACAGTGATACAGTCGAGATCCGTGCAATGACGCCACACCAGGAGAGACACACTGTGATACAGTCGAGATCCGTGCAATGACGCCACACCAGGAGAGACACACAGTGATACAGCCGAGATCCGTGCAATGACGCCACACCAGGAGAGACACACTGTGATACAGTCGAGATCCGTTGCAATGACGCCACACCAGGAGACACACACAGTGATACAGCCGAGATCCGTGCAATGACGCCACACCAGGAGAGACACACAGTGATACAGTCGAGATCCGTGCAATGACGCCACACCAGGAGAACACACACAGTGATACAGTCGAGATCCGTGCAATGACGCCACACCAGGAGAGACACACTGTGATACAGTCGAGATCCGTGCAATGACGCCACACCAGGAGACACACACAGTGATACAGCCGAGATCCGTGCAATGACGCCACACCAGGAGAGACCACACTGTGATACAGTCGAGATCCGTGCAATGACGCCACACCAGGAGACACACACAGTGATACAGTCGAGATCCGTGCAATGACGCCACACCAGGAGAAGACACACAGTGATACAGTCGAGATCCGTGCAATGACGCCCACCAACCAGGAGAGACCACACTGTGATACAGTCGAGATCCGTGCAATGACGCCACACCAGGAGACACACACAGTGATACAGCCGAGATCCGTGCAATGACGCCACACCAGGAGAGACAAACGCAGCGATACAGTCGAGATCCGTGCAATGACGCCACACCAGGAGACACACACAGTGATACAGCCGAGATCCGTTGCAATGACGCCACACCAGGAGGACACACACAGTGATACAGTCGAGATCCGTGCAATGACGCCACACCAGGAGAGACACACAGTGATACAGTCGAGATTCCGTGCAATGACGCCACAAACCAGGAGAGACACACAGTGATACAGGTCGAGATCCGTGCAATGACGCCACACCAGGAGACACACACAGTGATACAGTCGAGATCCGTGCAATGACGCCACAACCAGGAGACACACACAGTGATACAGCCCGAGATCCGTGCAATGACGCCACACCAGGAGACACACACAGTGATACAGCCGAGATCCGTGCAATGACGCCACACCAGGAGAGACAAACGCAGCGATACAGTCGAGATCCGTGCAATGACGCCACACCAGGAGACACACACAGTGATACAGCCGAGATCCGTGCAATGACGCCACACCAGGAGACACACACAGTGATACAGTCGAGATCCGTGCAATGACGCCACACCAGGAGAGACACACAGTGATACAGTCGAGATCCGTGCAATGACGCCACACCAGGAGAGACACAACAGTGATACAGTCGAGATCCGTGCAATGACGCCACACCAGGAGACACACACAGTGATACAGTCGAGATCCGTGCAATGACGCCACAACCAGGAGACACACACAGTGATACAGCCGAGATCCGTGCAATGACGCCACACCAGGAGACACACACAGTGATACAGCCGAGATCCGTGCAATGACGCCACACCAGGAGAGACACACAGTGATACAGTCGAGATCCGTGCAATGACGCCACACCAGGAGACACACACAGTGATACAGTCGAGATCCGTGCAATGACGCCACACCAGAGAGACACACAGTGATACAGCCGAGATCCGTGCAATGACGCCACACCAGGAGAGACAAAACACAGTGATACAGTCGAGATCCGTGCAATGACGCCACACCAGGAGAGACAAACACAGTGATACAGTCGAGATCCGTGCAATGACGCCACACCAGGAGAGACAAACACAGTGATACAGTCGAGATCCGTGCAATGACGCCACACCAGGAGAGACACACACAGTGATACAGCCGAGATCCGTGCAATGACGCCACACCAGGTGACACACAGTGATACAGCCGAGATCCGTGCAATGACGTCACACCAGGAGAGACAAACACAGTGATACAGCCGAGATCCGTGCAATGACGCCACACCAGGAGACACACTGCGATACAGCCGAGATCCGTGCAATGACGCCACACTAGGAGACACACAGTGATACAGCCGAGATCCGTGCAATGACGCTACACCAGGAGAGACAAACACAGTGATACAGCCGAGATCCGTGCAATGACGCCACACCAGGAGAGACACACAGTGATACAGCCGAGATCCGTGCAATGACGCCACACCAGGAGACACACTGCGATACAGCCGAGATCCGTGCAATGACGCCACACTAGGAGACACACAGTGATACAGCCGAGATCCGTGCAATGACGCCAGACCAGGAGAGACAAACACAGCGATACAGTCGAGATCCGTGCAATGACGCCACACCAGGAGACACACACAGCGATACAGTCGAGATCCGTGCAATGACGCCACACCAGGAGAGACAAACACAGTGATACAGTCGAGATCCGTGCAATGACGCCACACCAGGAGAGACACACACAGTGATACAGCCGAGATCCGTGCAATGACGCCACACCAGGTGACACACAGTGATACAGCCGAGATCCGTGCAATGACGTCACACCAGGAGAGACAAACACAGTGATACAGCCGAGATCCGTGCAGATGACGCCACACCAGGAGACACACTGCGATACAGCCGAGATCCGTGCAATGACGCCACACTAGGAGACACACAGTGATACAGCCGAGATCCGTGCAATGACGCTACACCAGGAGAGACAAACACAGTGATACAGCCGAGATCCGTGCAATGACGCCACACCAGGAGAGACACACAGTGATACAGCCGAGATCCGTGCAATGACGCCACACCAGGAGACACACTGCGATAACAGCCGAGATCCGTGCAATGACGCCACACTAGGAGACACACAGTGATACAGCCGAGATCCGTGCAATGACGCCAGACCAGGAGAGACAAACACAGCGATACAGTCGAGATCCGTGCAATGACGGCCACACCAGGAGACACACACAGCGATACAGTCGAGATCCGTGCAATGACGCCACACTAGGAGACACACAGTGATACAGTCGAGATCCGTGCAATGACGCCACACCAGGGAGAGACACACAGTGATACAGCCGAGATCCGTGCAATGACGCCACACCAGGAGACACACTGCGATACAGCCGAGATCCGTGCAATGACGCCACACTAGGAGACACACAGTGATACAGCCGAGATCCGTGCAATGACGCCAGACCAGGAGAGACAAACACAGCGATACAGTCGAGATCCGTGCAATGACGCCACACCAGGAGACACACACAGCGATACAGTCGAGATCCGTGCAATGACGCCACACCAGGAGACACACAGTGATACAGTCGAGATCCGTGCAATGACGCCACACCAGGAGAGACACACAGTGATACAGTCGAGATCCGTGCAATGACGCCACACCAGGAGAGACACACAGTGATACAGTCGAGATCCGTGCAATGACGCCACACCAGGAGAGACACACAGTGATACAGTTGAGATCCGTGCAATGACGCCACACCAGGAGAGACACACAGTGATACAGTCGAGATCCGTGCAATGACGCCACACCAGAGAGACACACTGTGATACAGTCGAGATCCGTGCAATGACGCCACACCAGGAGAGACAAACACAGCGATACAGTCGAGATCCGTGCAATGTCGCCACACCAGGAGAGACAAACACAGTGATACAGTCGAGATCCGTGCAATGACGCCACACCATGAGAGACACAACTGTGATACAGTCGAGATCCGTGCAATGACGCCACACCAGGAGAGACAAACACAGTGATACAGTCGAGATCCGTGCAATGACGCCACACCAGGAGAGACAACCACAGCGATACAGTCGAGATCCGTGCAATGACGCCACACCAGGAGAGACAAACACAGTGATACAGTCGAGATCCGTGCAATGACGCCACACCAGGAGAGACAACATAGTGATACAGTCGAGATCCGTGCAATGACGCCACACCAGGGAGACACACTGCGATACAGCCGAGATCCGTGCAATGACTCCACACCAGGAGAGACACACAGTGATACAGTCGAGATCCGTGCAATGACGCCACACCAGGAGAGACACACAGTGATACAGTCGAGATCCGTGCAATGACGCCACACCAGGAGAGACACACAGTGATACAGTCGAGATCCGTGCAATGACGCCACACCAGGAGACAAACACAGTGATACAGTCGAGATCCGTGCAATGACGCCACACCAGGAGAGACAACCACAGCGATACAGTCGAGATCCGTGCAATGACGCCACACCAGGAGAGACAAACACAGTGATACAGTCGAGATCCGTGCAATGACGCCACACCAGGAGAGACACATAGTGATACAGTCGAGATCCGTGCAATGACGCCACACCAGGAGAGACAACACAGTGATACAGTCGAGATCCGTGCAATGACGCCACACCAGGAGAGACACACTGTGATACAGTCGAGATCCGTGCAATGACGCCACACCAGGAGAGACACACAGTGATACAGTCGAGATCCGTGCAATGACGCCACACCAGGAGAGACACACTGTGATACAGTCGAGATCCGTGCAATGACGCCACACCAGGAGACACACACAGTGATACAGCCGAGATCCGTGCAATGACGCCACACCAGGAGAGACAAACGCAGCGATACAGTCGAGATCCGTGCAATGACGCCACACCAGGAGACACACACAGTGATACAGCCGAGATCCGTGCAATGACGCCACACCAGGAGACACACACAGTGATACAGTCGAGATCCGTGCAATGACGCCACACCAGGAGAGACACACAGGTGATACAGTCGAGATCCGTGCAATGACGCCACACCAGGAGAGACACACAGTGATACAGTCGAGATCCGTGCAATGACGCCACACCAGGAGAGACAAACACAGTGATACAGTCGAGATCCGTGCAATGACGCCACACCAGGAGAGACACATAGTGATACAGTCGAGATCCGTGCAATGACGCCACACCAGGAGAGACAAACACAGTGATACAGTCGAGATCCGTGCAATGACGCCACACCAGGAGAGACACACACAGTGATACAGTCGAGATTCGTGCAATGACGCCACACCAGGAGAGACAAACACAGTGATACAGTCGAGATCCGTGCAATGACGCCACACCAGGAGAGACAAACACAGTGATACAGTCGAGATCCGTGCAATGACGCCACACCAGGAGAGACACACTGTGATACAGTCGAGATCCGTGCAATGACGCCACACCAGGAGAGACAAACACAGTGATACAGTCGAGATCCGTGCAATGACGCCACACCAGGAGAGACAACCACAGCGATACAGTCGAGATCCGTGCAATGACGCCACACCAGGAGAGACAAACACAGTGATACAGTCGAGATCCGTGCAATGACGCCACACCAGGAGAGACACATAGTGATACAGTCGAGATCCGTGCAATGACGCCACACCAGGAGACACACTGCGATACAGCCGAGATCCGTGCAATGACTCCACACCAGGAGAGACACACAGTGATACAGTCGAGATCCGTGCAATGACGCCACACCAGGAGAGACACACAGTGATACAGTCGAGATCCGTGCAATGACGCCACACCAGGAGAGACACACAGTGATACAGTCGAGATCCGTGCAATGACGCCACACCAGGAGACAAACACAGTGATACAGTCGAGATCCGTGCAATGACGCCACACCAGGAGAGACAACCACAGCGATACAGTCGAGATCCGTGCAATGACGCCACACCAGGAGAGACAAACACAGTGATACAGTCGAGATCCGTGCAATGACGCCACACCAGGAGAGACACATAGTGATACAGTCGAGATCCGTGCAATGACGCCACACCAGGAGAGACAAACACAGTGATACAGTCGAGATCCGTGCAATGACGCCACACCAGGAGAGACACACTGTGATACAGTCGAGATCCGTGCAATGACGCCACACCAGGAGAGACAAACACAGTGATACAGTCGAGATCCGTGCAATGACGCCACACCAGGAGAGACAAACACAGTGATACAGTCGAGATCCGTGCAATGACGCCACACCAGGAGAGACACATAGTGATACAGTCGAGATCCGTGCAATGACGCCACACCAGGAGAGACAAACACAGTGATACAGTCGAGATCCGTGCAATGACGCCACACCAGGAGAGACACACACAGTGATACAGTCGAGATCCGTGCAATGACGCCACACCAGGAGAGACACACACAGTGATACAGTCGAGATCCGTGCAATGACGCCACACCAGGAGAGACACACACAGCGATACAGTCGAGAGCCGTGACCTAGCACACGTGACACAGCCAAGGAAGCCACCTGTGAATGATCCACTAAATATGAAACTGTAGCAAGCACCTACACTCACTCCCTGCATCTGTAGCTGCTCTCTCTCGGAGCCAACAACAGAGGACTATCCTCTACCACAGGACAGCATATTATGATTGAATAAGAACAGACAGGTCCGGAAGATGGCTTCTGGGAGTGCACCCATGCCCAGAACTGCCTTCACCAGTTAGAAGCGAGTTCTGGCCTCCAAATCACATCATTCTGCACTGAACCACACCGCACAGCAGCGAAAGACATGGCACTGCACCGAACTACATCACACAGCAATCAACCACATGGCACTGCACCGAGCCTCATGGCCCTGCACATAACCACACCGCACCACGTCGCACCACACTGTACCACGTCGCAACACACTGTACCACACTGCACCACGTCGCACCACACTGTACCACACCTCTACGTACAGTAGACATGGAATTCTTTTCTGGCAGTCGCTAGATTTATGTTGCGGTTCGCGCGCGCGAGCGTTTGTGTGTGTATATATATATATATATATATATATATATATATATATATATATATATATATATATATATATATATATATATATATATATATATATATATATATATATATGTGTGTGTGTGTGTGTGTGTGTGTGTGTGTGTGTGCGCGCGCGCCCGCGCGTACCTATGTTTCAGATAGCATTAGAGCGAGGACATACATTCTGACAGCCGCTACACCGTCTGTGCTCGCACTCACTGACCGCACATCTCACCTTGGAGCGCTCACACAGCCTGCACGACTGGTACTCATTACTCCTGCCTGGATGTCAGTAGACATCAGCAGTTAGGGGATGAGTGGCACAGTTCTTCTATATTAGATGTGCCAGCCGACCACGACCATCTGTATGTCTGTCTGTCTGCTTACTTGTCTGCCTACCAATCCCTCGGTCTGCCAGTAGATATCTATGTGTTTAGGAACGTGTATTTATGAGCTTGTGTGTGAGTGTGCGTGCGTGCGTGAGCTCGTACGTATAGAAGGACGCACCTAACTATGTACTCACTTCGTTTGTACGTAGGTGTGTACTACGCATACACACACGCACTTAGGCAAGGAGGAGGAGGAGGAAGGATGTGAGGTAACTAAATGCGTAGGCCATGAGCCACTGATCCTCGAGCCACAAACCCACCATTCATGAGCCACAGACCCACGATCCACGAGTCACTGACCTATGATCCACGAGTCACAGACCTATGATCCACGAGCCACAGACCTATGATCCACAAGTCACAGACCCTCGATTAACGAGCCGAAGACCCACGATCCACCAGCCACAGATCCAGATCCACGAGCCACAGTCCCACCTTTCACGAGCCACAGACCCAAATTTCACAAGCCACAGACCCACCTTTCACGAGCCACGAGCCACAGACCTACGATCCACGAGTCACAGACCCACCATTCACGAGCCACAGACCCACCATTCACGAGCCACGAGCCACAGACCCACCATTCATGAGCCACAGACACACTATCCACGAGCCCAGACCCAATATTCACGAGCCACGAGCCACAGACACACGATTCACAAGCCACAGACCCACCTTTCCCGAGCCACAAGCCACAGACCTACGATCCAAGAGTCACAGACCCACCATTCACAAGCCACAGACCCACCATTCACGAGCCACATACCCACCATTCAGGAGCCACAGACCCACCATTCACGAGCCACAGGCCCACCATTCACGAGCCACAGACCCACCATTCACGAGCCACAGTCCCACCATTCACGAGCCACGAGTCACAGACTCACCATTCACGAGTCACAGACCCACATTCACGAGCCACAGACCCACCATTCACGAGCCACAGACCCACCATTCACGAGCCACAGACCCACCATTCACGAGCCACGAGCCACAGACCCACCATTCACGAACCAAGAGCCAAAGACCCATCTTTCACGAGCCACAAACCTACCATTCATGAGCCACGAGCCACAGACCCACCATTCACGAGCCACAGATCCACCATTCACGAGACACAGACCCACGATCTACGGGCCACAGACCCACCATTCACGAGCCACAGATCCATGATCGACGAACCACAGACCCACCATTCACGAGCCACAGACCTACCATCCACGAGCCACAGACCCACTATTCCCAAACCACAGACCCACGATCCACGAGCCACAGACCCACCATTAACGAGCCACAGACCTACCATTGACGAGCCACGAGTCACAGACCCACGATTCACCAGCCTCAGACCCACCATTCACGATCCACGAGTCACAGACCCACCATTGACGAGTCACAGATCCACGATCCACGAGCCACAGACCCACCATTCACGAGCCACAGACCCACCATTCACGAGCCACAGATCCACGCTCCACGAGCCACAGACCCACCATTCACGAGCCACAGACCCACCATTCACTAGCCACAGACCCACGATCCACGAACCACGCTACGGTTTTGGTAGTGGGAGAGGTTACAATATCCTCAAATGCTTATTTTGTTAAAACAAACCATAATTGTATACATACCCACTGTTTCTGTAGGTAGCTCTTCATTCATCAGTAATTCATCACTTATCATGACCTCATCATTAACTCATCACGCATCATTAACTGGTCACTCATTATTTACTTATCATCCATCATTACTTCATCACTCATCAGTAACTCATCACTCATCATTAACTCATCACCCATAATTAACTGGTCACTCATTATTTACTTATCATCCATCATTACTTCATGACTCATTATTAACTCATCACACATCATTAGCTCATCACTCATCAGTAACTCATCACTCATCATTAACTCATCGCCCATCATCAACTCAATATTGGAAGTTTTTGTTTACAGAACATTGCAATCTACCGTAGCCTATAATGGCAGTTGGTGATTGACAAGGCAATTGTACGCTCAGTAGCTTGCCATTGCTTTCGGAACCAGAAGCCAGTGCGTAAGTCCAGCTGACCGGTGTGTAGATTGAACCCACTACACCGCCTTCATCACCGTTAACTTCTGGACTCTGGACCAATGCAATCATCAAATGTGACCAATTATTACATATATATATCCAGCAACGCATAAAGTGTTGCAATACCTATGTCCTGCCCATTCTACAGAAATCTGGCCAGATAGTATCCCATGCAGCACAATGTACATTAGTTAAAGATATTTATATGTTGCCTCGTTGAAACTAATCCATCAGGCTTTTGCCATTGCGGATCTTGTTGTTATTTAGGACACACAGTTACGAGTTGTAACAGCCCCACTTGCCTCCACTCGGACGCCGTGGCCAATTTCAAGCAGATATATTACACACATATGGTTTCATTAATTCTCGCTCGCACATGCGCAGTGATTCACTCACACCCTTCCGACCAGGCCCCGCCGAGTGATGAGTCCCTACCAGGGCATCCATGTTTAAGTACCGGTAGAATGACTTCTGCGTTACTTGCGGCTGTCAAGTGTTGGCTCAGCCTGTTTGATGTCTTGTGTTAGTCACTTTTCATTGCAGACTTCCAGCCGTGACCTGGTCTGCGCTTTTTGGCAATCACTATTTTCTAAGGTGTTTACTGGACTTCCACGCACGCACGCACGCACACGCACACACATACACACACACATGCACGCGCGCACTCACAAGTGCACACACACACACACACAAAGACTGAGCGCAACAAACGCGGATGGATGGATGGATGGATCAATGAATCAATGGATGGATGGATAATGAATCAATGGATGAATGGATATATGTTTTGATGGATGGATGGATGAGTAGATATATCAATGGATCAATGGATAGAGGGACTAATACTGGGTATATTCCTTGGTGCAATTAAGCCAACAAAATCTGATGATGCTGTCATATAACAGATACCTAGCAGGACAAATAGATGGATACAATAAAGACAATTGTTGATGTGGACAAATAGATGGATACAATCAAGACAAATGTTGATACGGACAAATAGATGGATACAATCAGGACAAATGTTGATGTGGACACATAAATGGATACAATCAAGACAAATGTTGATGTGGACAAATAGATGGATACAATCAAGACAAATGTTGATGTGGACAAATAGATGGATACAATCAAGACAAATGTTAATGTGGACAAATAGATGGATACAATCAAGACAAATTTTGATGTGGACAAATAGATGGATACAATCGAGACAAATGTTGATGTGGACAAATATATGGATACAATCAAGACAAATGTTGATGTGGACTAATAGATGGATACGATACAGACAAATGTTGATATGGACATATAGATGGATACAATCAAGACAAATGTTGATGTGGACAAATAGATGGATACAATCAGGACAAATGTTGATATGGACACATAAATGGATACAATCAAGACAAATGTTGATGTGGACAAATAGATGGATACAATCAGGACAAATGTTGATATGGTCACATAAATGGATACAATCAAGACAAATGTTGATGTGGACAAATAGATGGATACAATCAGGACAAATGTTGATATGGACACATAAATGGATACAATCAAGACAAATGTTGATGTGGACAAATAGATAGATACAATCAGGACAAATGTTGATATGGACACATAAATGGATACAATCAAGACAAATGTTGATGTGGAAAAATAGATGGATACAATCAGGACAAATGTTGATATGGACACATAAATGGATACAATCAAGACAAAGTGAAGATACCGATATCAAGCTGGACACGTGTTGTGTATATGGTGCTAGACACGCCATTGTATAGATCAGTCGGCGCTTGTGGGATTCAGGCTAGCAGACAGACGAGGATGTGTACAGAGAGAGAGAGAGAGAGAGAGAGAGAGAGAGAGAGAGAGAGAGAGAAGAGAGAGAGAGAGAGAGAACGGTGGAGAGAGAGGGAAAGAGCTAGAGAGAGCTAGAGAGACATGGGTAAGTCGTAGGCTGATTAGGAAATATTTAGCTAGCTGTGTATGTAGGTATTTTGGTAGGTGGGTAGGTAGGTGGGTAGGTTGGCAGGTAGGTAGTTTGGTAAGTAGGTATGTAGGTAGGTAGATAGTCCCGCTGGTTGTTAGATAGTGAGGCTGATATGTATTTAGGTAGGTTGACCAATTAGTAGTTAGGTAGTTAGAAATACGTTTGTCTAGGTGGGTAGGCAGGCAGGTCAGTAGGTCAGCCGGCACACATTTAGTATTATCCTTTGAAAGACGTTGCAATCAATCCCAAATTTATTGTCTGGGCCGTATTCAGTAGGTCTGTAGTTTAGAAGTTCAGTAGTGCAGTAGTTAAGTAGTTCTGTAGTTCTGTAGTGAGAGAGAGAGAGCTAGAGAGAGCTAGAGAGAGATGGGTAAGTGGTAGGCTGATTAGGAAATATTTAGCTGGCTGTGTAGGTAGGTATTTTGGTGGGTGGGTGTGTGTGTGGATAGGTAGATAGGTATGTGGGTAGGTAGGTAGGTAGGTGGGTGGGTGGGTGAGTAGGTAGGTGGGTAGAAAGTCATGCTGGTAGTAAGATAGTTAGGCTGATATGTATCTAAGTAGGTTGATCAATTGGTAGTTAGGTAGTTAGAATTACGTGTGTCTAGGTGTCAAGTGTTATGGACAAATTCACCTATCTTGGCAGCACTGTGTCACAAGCTGTCACAATTGATGATGAAGTGAATGCAAGAATCTCCAAGGCCAGTGCGGCCTTTGGCAAACTGTACAAGAATATATGGGACAGAACTGGAATAAGCCTGCAAACAAAGCTAAAAGTCTACAAAGCAGCTGCATTATCCACACTGCTATATGCTTGTGAAACCTGGACTGTTTATCAGCGACACGCTAGGAAATTAAACCATTTCCATACAGTCTGCCTTAGGAAGTTACTGAAGATTAAATGGCAAGACAAGATCCCAGACACTGACGTCCTAGAAAGAGCGCCCATGCCCAGTATCCATACTCTACTAATGAAAAATCAGATTCGCTGGGCTGGTCACTTAACTTGTATGCCAGATCACAGGCTCCCTAAAGAAATTGTTTACAGCCGAGCTGCGTTGTGATAAACGCTCCCAAGGCGGCCAGAGGTAACGCTTTAAAGACACTCTGAAAATCTCACTGAAAGCTTTTGGAATTCATCTGGACACCTTGGGAGACTGCTGTCAAAGACCGAAATTCGTGGCGTACATCATTACATAAGGGTGCAGCCATTTGTGAAGCAACCAGGACTGCAAGAGCTGTGGAAAAAAAAAAAGGCTGGACAGAAAAACCGCTGCAGGAGATCCTCCTCCTGGAGCGTCAAGCATCCTTTGCCCCTATTGTCAAAGAACATTTCGAGCCAAACTAGGCCTTATCAGCCATCTTAGAACTCACGGCTCCATACTTTCAACCCCACTGGATGCAATGAATGGTCATCATCATCCTTGATGGACAAACAACAACAGTTCTGTAATTCAGTAGTTCAGTAGTTTGACATTGCTTTCTGTATGAGGAGTCAACGTTTACGTCCAACTGACCGAAGTACGGGTTAAACCTTCTACTCCGCCATAAGTGCACCGGAAGTTTGAGAACTAGAGGGCTGTGAACCTTCCTGCCACGTCGACTGCTAAGCAAGTAGTCAGATAAACTGCAATAGGAAGGAAGGTATGCAGGTCGGTAGGCATGTAGGTAGGTGGGTAAGTAGGTATATCGACACACTGATACTCAGGAGCCAAGGTGGTTGGGTAGGTAGGTAGGCAGGTAGGTAGGCAGGCAGGTAGGTAGGTAGGTAGGTAGGTAGGTAGGTAGGTAGGTAGGTAGGTATGCTCTGGGGCATTCTTTAGACAAACACTTAGGCTAAGAGTCTTCGAAGGTTGTGGGTTCTATTCCGGGCTACGTCTTTCGGTTTACTAGTGCATTTATCTTGTAGACTTCTGGGGGTCGTCGCTGGAGCTACGTAGTTTCGTGCTTTTTGCGGCGCTTTCGACAGGCCGCCCTGCGGAAAGAGGCTGAGCTATATGGGATAAAACCCGGTGCAATGAAGTCGATCCTCTCGACATGTAAGACTTTTTTTAGACGTAGGCAAACAAATATTAGTATAAACTCGAGTTTAAACACGAGTCTAGTGCTTCCACATTGACGTGGATAGGCCTTAGGTTCATACCAGAATACGATCAGCGTTGCCAGTAGTGGGTTGTGCTCAATATGCAAATCTCAAATCCCGAAACAACCAAATAAATCAAATATTAGTATACCTATACTAACATATCACTCGTCGCCTGGCCTGGTAGATCCACTGTCCGTGTGTGACCCTGCGTGTGTCTTCTTGTATAGTATGTTTACTTTAAGAATGGATACCTGGCTGACCCCACATGTTATTGACAAGAATGTGTTTTATTGCTTGGTCACTCAGCTGGTCAGGCCTCCCCCAGACTCGTGTCTGTCTGTCTCTCGCCGTTTCAGTTCACTGGTTTCAGGTGTGAAACATGAGTGTAGAAATAGCAAACTCCTCTCGGTATAAATAACATGGACCAGAGTGAGCGATCTCTTTCTTCGTAGAACCATGGTGTGAAAGCTATTCACGCCACGCGTGTCCTATATGTGTGTATGATCAGTGTTTCTGACAACTCCATGAGCACACGGACAGACAAAGACACACACCTGACAGAAGACTACCTACCACACGGTTGGCGGAAACCAGAGATACTTCCAGCTCCTGTAGATCTTCTGTCCCAGAAGTTTAGTCGGTGCCACGGCAGTGTGATAGCTATTGTTAGGCACTGTGAAGTGATAGGTGATGTGATGACCACGTGATAAGGCATTGATGACAACGTGATAGGCATGTGATGGTAACTTTATAGACCATATGATGAGTCATGCTATTGTGATAGTAACGTGATAAGGCATATGATTGTTACGTGATAGGACATGTGATGGGTCACGTGATAGGGCAAATGATAGGTCATATAATTATTCACGCCAACGGCTTTGAGAGAGGCAACAACTGAAGCGATACAAATGACTACAGACATTCACTAACTGGTGCCTGTGCAAACCAGACGTATTACAATGGTATGACAAAATCACCAATGTGGATCTCATGGAGAGAACTAGATAAATAGGTGACAAAATCACCAATGTGGATCTCATGGAGAGAACTAGACAAATAGGTGACAAAATCACCAATGTGGATCTCATGGAGAGAACTAGACAAATAGGTGACAAAATCACCAATGTGGATCTCATGGAGAGAACTAGACAAATGGGTGACAAAATCACCAATGTGGATCTCATGGAGAGAAACTAGACAAATAGGTGACAAAATCACCAATGTGGATCTCATGGAGAGAACTAGACAAATAGGTGACAAAATCACCAATGTGGATCTCATGGAGAGAACTAGACAAATAGGTGACAAAATCACCAATGTGGATCTCATGGAGAGAACTAGACAAATAGGTGACAAAATCACCAATGTGGATCTCATGGAGAGAACTAGACAAATGGGTGACAAAATCACCAATGTGGATCTCATGGAGAGAACTAGACAAATAGGTAACAAAATCACCAATGTGGATCTCATGGAGAGAACTAGACAAATAGGTGACAAAATCACCAATGTGGATCTCATGGAGAGAACTAGACAAATAGGTGACAAAATCACCAATGTGGATCTCATGGAGAGAACTAGACAAATAGGTAACAAAATCACCAATGTGGATCTCATGGAGAGAACTAGACAAATAGGTGACAAAATCACCAATGTGGATCTCATGGAGAGAACTAGACAAATGGGTGACAAAATCACCAATGTGGATCTCATGGAGAGAACTAGACAAATAGGTGACAAAATCACCAATGTGGATCTCATGGAGAGAACTAGACAAATGGGTGACAAAATCACCAATGTGGATCTCATGGAGAGAACTAGACAAATGGGTGACAAAATCACCAATGTGGATCTCATGGAGAGAACTAGACGAATAGGTGACAAGATCACCAATGTGGATCTCATGGAGAGAACTAGACAAATGGGTGACAAAATCACCAATGTGGATCTCATGGAGAGAACTAGACGAATAGGTCAAGAAATCACGCTGGCGCCGAATAGGACATACAGTGAGAACAACCTGGGGATAACGTAACTAGAAAGGATGTTGTCTGAAAGCCACAAGGAAAAAACACGTGGAGAAGAGAAGTAAGGGGGGGGGGGTGGATAAATAATATAGAACTGCGCGGGATCTACCCGGCATCTGCACTGGATCTGCATCGGGTAACTAGGGATAGGAGAGCTCGCGGTGAGTTGGGGAGATGCGCCAATTGAAGATAAAGGGTGAAAACTGAAGATATGATAGGAATGTGATTAGTTAGTTAGTTACCTATCATTTTCAGCAGCGGTTCTCAACCTGTTTTGCCCCATGCACCCCTTCACCATATGTTCAGAACGTTATCACTCCCCACCCCCCCACCCCCAATTTTCGTATTTCCTCCCTATATATCCCCTCCCCGCCTCTACACAGTTTACATACAAATGTATGTTGTCTAAACGTCTACATAGAACGTCATTTGCAGGTCTAATTACGTTATAAAATGAATTTCAGAAGGGCGAGAAGTACAGAACTGTAAAGTATGGAGGGAAAAACAATATCAAGTAATCTGTTCTTGTATTAACGCGATCTTGAGATTATCTTAATCCACACCCCCGCCCCCAACCCCGACAACCCTAAAATCTCCCCACCCCGACAACCCTAAAGTCCCCCCCCCCCTACGGGAGGGGGATTCCCCACCGGTTGAGAACCACTGATTTACAGGATATCACAGTGAACCCCAGCATTATTTAGCTGTGTGTGATTTCTTGGCAAGTTTACGTTCAGTAGTTTTCCTTTGCTCTCTGAACGACCGGCACTCATACCATTGTATGAAATACCAGCGCAATGCGTCCTGCTTCCAAATCGCACGCAGCTGTGTTTAGATCGCCATAAGCCAGATTGCGAGTTGCGTTCGCAAGCCATTAGCCATAGCGGCAGTTATATGTTAGGTCATATGTTAGGTCATGTGCTAGGTCATGAACCTGCCGTGTGAAAGGTCATATGACATACCATGTGATCGCCCTATGACCACCCATGTGATAGACAATGTGAGAAACTATTGCGATAGGTCATGTTATATTTCACATGACTGACCATGTGATACCTCGTGTGATAGTCACTGAATATATTTTTTTTGCACAACCAGGCAAACTTTCATAGACGTGTCACTTAACGGAAGGGTAACAAGAAACAGATTAAGCCCGGTCGTACTAGAATGAGGACAACCTCAATCACGTAAACATTCATGCATTTAACATAAAGTGAGAGGTCTCCGCTGACCGTTGTTCTCTATGTGATACCAATCATGAATGCCGCCACGACTCGTGCGGTTCTTGTGAAGAGTACAGCTTGTGTTACAAGATATATGTTATACGGGTAGACTGTTCATGGCTGAAGAGATCTTCATGCATACAGCCTGTGGAATGTGCATATTGACAGACAGGCAGGCAAACAGATAGACAGATAGACAAGGGGACAGGAATAAATGCGTACATCCTCACATAAATTGACGTTCTCGCTGACAACTAAATAACTAAATTCAAAATAATATTCTCCCCTAGTGAATTTGTATAACGAAGATACAAACAATCGACTGTGCGTTTTATTGCCTGGCATATTTCGCTGCATCTCGTCAGGTACATAGTGTAGAAATCATACAACGTAAACTACAAAAAAGTCTCCTAAAATTCGACAGGGTCGACTTCATTGCACCGGGTTTTATCCCATATGGCTCAGTCTCTTTCCGCAGCGTGAAAAGCGTTGCACAAAGCACGAACTCCGTAGCTCTAGCGACGACCCAGTCTCCGAAAAATTTAGCGCGTGAACCGAAGGACGCGGCATGGAATCGAACCCACAACCTTCGGAGCCCGAGTCAAATGGCTTGACCACTTCGCCACAGACTCCCGCAACTACAGCAATAAGATAAATCCTTCAAGCCAAAATATACAACAGACATATGCGCACAGTAAATTGTATTGTCTACCATGGTAATTTTAAACTGACTATCATGTCCTTTTGTGCGTACAAAGTTGGGTTTTGTACATTGCTGGCAATGTCCTCTGCCAACATATTGCTTTACTTTATGTTGCGTGATTTCTCCACTGTGCACCTGACGAGATGCCGCGAAATATATCAGACTCAATTGTGTATGTCTTCATTTTCAAATATAACTAACTGGTGGGTATTAAAACAGTCACATATAAAGGCGGACGGACAAGTGGACAGTCATACATACATACATCCGTGCATATTCTGTCCTACTAGAAGCACCACGTATAACAAGCTGGCGACAGACGGCCGCGTGAAACTGTCCACCTTGTTTGCTTTCTCTCAATCAAGCAATCAGATCGATAGAGCGGATGTCATCCTGATCAATCTTTGTGTAGACACTAGTTCAGGGGGTGGGGGGGGGGGGGGGGGGCGTGGACAAATAGTAGTCAGTCGGCATTGCCACCTCCAGGCCAAACTTCCGCTGTGTAAATATGAAGTGAACGATGTTTGCTATTAATCGTTCTTGTTAGTTAACGTTCCTATTAGTTTACTTTTCTGCTAATTACCGTTCCTGTTAGTTAACTTTCCTGCTAGTTACCGTTCCTCTTGGTTAACTTTCCAGTCAGATACCGTTCTTGTTAGTCACCTTACTTGCTAGTTAAGATACTTGTTAGTTAACGCTATTGTTAGTTAACTACCTAGCTAGTTATTTTTATTAGTTACCGTTTGTGTTAGTTACTGCACACGTTAGTTACCATTCTTGTTAGTTTTTTTTTTTAATGTTGCATATCCCTTGCAGGACGTTGCAGTCAACACCATCATTTTTCAGCTACTGTTGATGTACTAGGCAAATGTTACGTTCAGTAGTTTACCATTGCTTTCTGAACGACCGGCTCCCATACCAACACGTTATAACACAACGCGACACGGTCTGCTGCACAAATCGGTCGCGGCTGCGTTTCGAACTCCTGGTAAGCGGCTCATGAACCGCGTTCGCAAGTCTTTGGCCACGTTGAGCGGCTCTTGTTAGTTACCGCTCGCTTTTGTTACCTTTCTTGTTAACAACCTTTCGTGCGAGTTATTGGCTCTTGTTGGTTACCATTCCAGTTACTTATCATTCCTGTATATTAGCGTTCTTGTTAGTTGCTTTTCTTGCTAGTTACCGTTCGTGTTTGTTACCACTGTATGTTTTTTTTTTTTTTAAGGTTACTGTTCGCGTTATTTATCCGTTCGTGTTGGGTACCGTCTAGTTACTTATCACTCGTGTAGCTTATTCAGCATCTCATCTCATCTTGTTTGTTTGTTTTTTTTTTACCTTGCGGTGTCGTGGTGAAGCATAAACAGCGGGAGAATGCCCGTTTATGGGCTTCATGTATGGAGATTCCCATGGATTCTGTTATTCCCTCTATCCGTCGTTTAGTTGGCCGGCCTCTTCTTCTGTTTCCATTTGGTATGCATACCAATTCTGTTGTGGTATACTGTTAGTTGGTAATCTAGTCGCATGACCAAAACATTTAACTTGCTATGTTCTGATAACATCTAGCACAGCTATAACCCCTACTTTAGTCCTGATTTCTTCATTTCTGATCTTAACTCTTCTTGATACACTGAATATTCTTCTCAGGAATCTCATTTCTGTTGTGATTTTTCTGTCTTCTTTTTCTATCATTGTCCAGGTTTGGCATTGGCAGCATAAAGTAGGTAAACAGATTGTGTTGTAAAGTGCTTTCTTAGTAACTATTGATACATGCTTGTTATTTATTATTGATGTCATTTGTCCCATGAGTTGGTTTGCGTTACTACATCTATTTACGATCTCCTCTTCTGATTTGCCATTTGATGATAGTATACTTCCTAGGTACTTATAGCCCTTTACCTTCTTCAGGGGTGTTCTTTAAGATGAATCCTTGTTTTTTTTTTTTTTCTTCTTTGGTTATAGTCATTACCTCTGCTTTTTGTGATGCTATTTTTTATGTGACGTTCCTCACACACTTAATTCAGAAAAACATCAACAATCACAGAAACAGCTCCAGAACAAGCAATATCTCATACACCAACAATCAAGGAAACAACTCCAGAACTAGAAATGTCATACATCAACAGTCACGGAAAAAGATTCAGAAGCAGCAATATACCACACATCAACAATCACGGAAACAGCTCCAGAACCAGCAATATACCACACATCAACAATCACGGAATCAGCTCGACAACCAGCAATATGTCACACATCAACAATCACGGAATCAGCTCGACAACCAGCAATATCTCACACATCAACAATCACGGAATCAGCTCGACAACCAGCAATATGTCACACATCAACAATCACGAAATCAGCTCGACAACCAGCAATATGTCACACATCAACAATCACGGAAAAAGTTCCAGAACCAGCAACATGTCACATATTGCATTGCCGCATTTCCTCTGATCGTCCTTGAAGTGTTGTGGATCCAAGATTTCACAATCAATACAGGAGAAAATACACTCCCAAGAATTGTAAATCTGCAGTAACATTTCAGGGCATTCGAAACATAGCTGTGGGCAATGTGATAACAGAAGGGCTTCCGTTGGTTTTCATACAATGTTACGAGGGTCTGTCGTTCAGAAAGCAATATTTAAAACCACTGTACGCAAATATGCCATGACATCACAAACAGCAAAAAAAAAAAAAAAAAAAAAATGTCTTAGCAGACGGCGAGGGAAGAAAAACTACCATTCTACCATGTGTCAACATCCTAAAACATAACTGGCTCACTGGCACCACCGCCATGTCGAAGGATTGAAACAGCAATCTTCGAAAACTTAGTTTCTGTACACAGAAGCAGACCCGGCGCGGAATGACAGTACATCGACACGAGACATTAGAGACAGCCGGAGCGTGACAATGTGTGAGTCAAGGGAACTGACGAAGGATGGTGTCTTGTCGGGGTGATGTAACGTTCTCTGAAGGCCTTGTTGGCTGATGTGATGATGTTGAATACATGTTGCCTGCCTGTATCTGTTTATTGCGACTGCCGTGGAGAAAACCCTGAGACGTTTCTGGAAATAAGGTTGTCTGGGTCCACACCGCTAGTATGGGTAATGGCGCGCGATCAGGCAGATGTGGTCAAGGCACTTTGGTATCATGTGTACAGTGTGGGAGAACAGGAACATCAGCATGGCCTGGAGAGAATGGCGCGAGATCAGGCAGATGTGGTCAGGACCCTTTGGTATCATGTGTACAGTGTGGGAGAACAGGTACATCAGCATGGCCTGGAGAGAATGGCGCGAGATCAGGCAGATGTGGTCAGGACCCTTTGGTATCATGTGTACAGTATGGGAGAACAGGAACATCAGCATGGCCTGGAGAGAATGGCGCGAGATCAGGCAGATGTGGTCAGAACCCTTTGGTATCATGTGTACAGTGTGGGAGAACAGGAACATCAGCATGGCCTGGAGAGAATGGCGCGAGATCAGGCAGATGTGGTCAGGACCCTTTGGTATCATGTGTACAGTGTGGGAGAACAGGAACATCAGCATGGCCTGGAGAGAATGGTGCCGCAGGGAGTGAGCAGGGGACATTCTATTCTTCGATGAAAATTCAGACGGACTCATAATCAGACTGCAGTTGTTACCATTAGTATTGGGATTCTTCGCTGGTTGTTGAAGATGAGGACGGGGCACGTATGGGAATGTCCCTAGTGCTGTGATGTCCGTTCTTGTCTACAGTCAACTTAACTTATCCGCAAAGGAAACCAGGTCTCGTATATGACAGGCGGGTATCCCGACCTGTCGACCACCCACTCGTCATTACTCGTTTAGTATTTCAAATAAGCCCTATATTCCTAGGTACGCAACTGTGTTGGCCTGTCACATATAGCATTTCAGGACTACACTGAAGTTTGTTGTGCCGCGTCTGATGAGATTAGCATTCGAGTGAATCCAGCGACCCGTACATCCCAAACCGTCACTGACCACACGCTTGGGTGATGCCCTCGCCTGCATGCCGGAGCTACTGGCTGGAACCACGAGTTCACGCTACATCAGACCACGAGCAGGGGTATCAGGTTGCTGGCTGGGGGTGTTCCGAGGGCTGCTCCAGTGAGCTGATGTAGTTAACATGCCCGTCTTGTACTTTGTGCGGATCTGATTTCTAAAACCACAGACAGGTCGATAGAAACACAACAATTTCAGGTGTACAGTAGGTTGAATTTCCTTTTTCATGACGTTACAACCAACCCCAGCATTTATTTGATGTCTGTGATTTACTAGAGTTTAGTTCAGTAGTTTGCACGTTGCTTTCTGAGCGGTTGACTCCTCAAGCCGCTGAAATCAATGCACAGCAGTCTGGTCTGAAATGGCCTGTGGCTGACTTGGAACCATGGATTCGGCATATCGGGGGCTTGTGACACAGTCTCACCACTCGCCTCAGCCAGCGACCCAGGTGTAGGGTTAGACTGTTGTACAATGACGACATTACTCAACACTCTAGCTAGAGTCTTGGCTTGCGAAATGCGGACTCTATGATGTAAAATGTTAGTTCACAATAGAACCTCGGCAGTCCCTAGGCATCAGCACACGGGCAGTTTAAAACGGAGCGCTCTTACCCAGTTAGCCATGCTGACCTACATATGGAATAATCACATGATCCCAGAAGTTGACCAGGTTATGCACAAGATGGCACAGGGCAGTGAGCACATGATCCCAGAACCGTGGGCAGGTCAGTTATCTTGTAGTCTACCATGAGCAAGGCCATCGAGTTGACAGCCATGCCCAGCGAGTCTGTAACCGGGGAGACATGAAAACACGGTGAGGTATATCTATTGTATCCATTGTGCCGCAGGGAGTGGACAGGGGTCACCAAGTACTCTGAGGAAAGGCCAGACGGAAACATCATTGTAACAATGGTGATATCAAAGAAAGAGGTGACACCCAAATGTTAAGTAGACATAGAAGGGAAAATTCTTTATCAAGTGAATATATTTAACTATACAGGGTCATTTATAACATCAGATGGAAGATAGACAACAGAGATTAAGATCAGAATAGGGAAAGCAAAGGGTGCATTTCAGAAAATGAAGAATAGCGTTTGCAATAAGTCAGTATCATTGAATGTAAGAAGCACAGTGCTGAAGTGCTATATATAACCTGTTTTGCTGTATGGCTGTGAATCCTGGAATATACATGAGCAAAGGTAGGTAGGAAGATATGGGAAGCAACAGAGATGTGGTTCCTGAGACGACTGTTGCGAATTCCTTGGACTGCCAGAGTAACTAACAACGACTGCCTGAAAGAGGCTAATGAAGTTAGAATATTATATACATCAATAAGAAAGAGGCAAACAGCTTTTTGTTGTTGTTGTTGTTGTTGTTGTTGTTGTTGTTGTTGTTGTTGTTGTTGTTGTTGTTGTTGTTGTTGTTGTTGTGTGGTGAGAAGAGAGGCATTGGAGAACATCGTGACAACTGGAAAGAGTGAAGGGAAGAGAGGCAGAGGCAGACCAAGAGAAGTGATGCTGGATGGATTGAGACGGTGGCATTGAGGATTATCTAGGATTAATTCTGGTGAATTACAGATGGGTAAGAGATTTCAGGGTCGGCCTCTACCACGATACAAAGATGTGTTTAAGCGAGACATGAATGATACAGGCATTGGTATTGCACACTTGGAGCAAGTCGCTGCTGAACGTGTTGCACGGAGGGCAACTATCAGAAATGGAATAAAGACAACGGAGAAAGTGATTGCTGATAGGTCACACACTGAGTTTGTGAGACGTGAGATGGTGCGTGATTGTGGAAATGACGACGTGTTCACATGCATCCACTGTGGGCGAACATTTGAGCCAGTCACATTCACAACCTATATGGGGTGTAGTTATTATACCATTTTGAAGCACAATGTAACAAAGTTCGTTTGTCAAGACGACAAGGTGCCAATGGTAATATCTATCACGTGTTGTACATTAATGAGATAATGTGACTATATTGATTATGTGTTGTATATTAATGAGATACTGATATCTCTCCTCTCTCTCTCTCTCTCTCTCTCTCTCTCTCTCTCTATATATATATATATATATATACACACACACACACACACTCATTATGTCAAGCTGCCATCTACTGCCTATAGTACCTTGCGGTGTAGGACAGGAGGGTCTTGAACCTGAGGTATTAATGCCGCCTGGCCAGTGCAGTCACCGTGAACTGTGAAGATTAGGATTTTTTTTCCCCTCCCGACAGATAAAAATCCACTCCTTACGGAGGATTCGAACCCAGATATTGAGGAATAATGTTGTACAGCAACTTCACCTTCTGCTGTCAGTATTGGTGTCCCTTCATATTGATGGCCATTGTTTCTCGTCTACCATCGTCTTCACATAACTCATTTATATATTCTGTACATTGTTCACTTATCTTTTGTGTGTCTGATACTATTTGATCTTCTGTTACTTCCCAAGAACTACTTGTTGTGTGGTTTCTAATGAATGATAATTCATGTGTCCTTATGTAGATAGATTTTGTGTCTTCTCTTTGTTCTTCAATATCCCTGCAAGGATTGATTAGTCGGGCTTCTGTCGACGCCTTACATTTCCGTACTCAATGTATTAGTTTACTTTAGTTTAGTCGACGGATCAACATCACGGCACACGGGTATAACCCATAAGTGCTCCGTTCTACTAACTCAAATCTGAGTCCGGAGAATCTCAGCTCAGTGCACGAACTTCGTAGCACCGGCGAGTATCCTGAAATAATTGGGTAGATTTTTAATTGGAAATTTTGCCGGGGCAGCGCCGTTAGGCTACTCTTTTTCGATTTCCAACTGCCAATGGATTTTTACGTGCGCTACAATACACACGGGCGTCCGATCTCACTACCCAGAGACCAGGGAAATTTTGTTACTAGAAGTCCACGTGAACAAATCCCGGTCCTCACTGGGACCTCCAGCACTCCAGGTGGACACCATACCTCGAGACCACTCTTCCCCCAATGTAATTTTTAAATATTAATTGTATTTTGTATACTGTTTATTGTAATGCCCATCAGTTGTAGAGTTTCCTCTGTCATCCAGTTCTTCTTTGCAGTCTTCTTTGTTTCTGTTATTATTTCCTTTGATGTCTGTTTTATCGACTCATTTCGCATGCCCCATTGTTAGTTTATGCTGCCTATTTTTTGCCATAGCAATGCCTCTACCCTATACTTTTGTGGCATGTTCATTACCACAAAGTTCCTGATCTGATCCAAGTATTGTCAAATCTAGCTTGAAATGTCTTAGCGTCCCCTGTGTTGAATTCTTGGTTCTCCACTCACCGTTGCCTGGTTACTTTTGCAATCTGCTCCTGCACTTGTTCTAACCGATAGTAAGCTGTTAGAAGTCGATTGTTTTTCAGTATGTGATCAGTTTAGAATACCATGGACACACAGAAAAACAAATGACCAAGTACTACAGGAGACAAATGAAAATCGTAAACTGATTAGAGAAATTAGACGTAGGCAGTCAAAATTTTTTGGACATGTTATGAGAAGAAATGGATTGGAGAACTTAGTGACAACTGGCAAGATCGAAGGGAACAGACCAAGAGGAAGACCGAGAGGAAAATACCTGGATGGTTTAGCCACATGGCAGGGACGAGATAGGAACACTGAACTGATCCACGACGCTGGTGATCGAGTGAAATGGCGAGTCATGATCGCCCACACTTTCCGGCATTGCACATGATTAATTGATTGATCAGTTTATCAGTATATGATTAGTTTATCAGTACGTGACTAGTCTGATTATGAAAACTGTTTCCTGAACTTGTCCATGTCTAAAGTCGTCCAGGGTGTTGCTGAAAGATGGTGTTTCTAGTGATCATATTATGCGCTCTTGCCCACGCAATCAGTGTTTCCCATCTCTCATTTGTCTCCCCAAGGCCGTATCCGCCAGTAACATCTTCATCTCTTGTTTCTCCATCAGACTACATCAAACAGGAGAGATCCCACTCAACGCACACTAGTTGATTGAAACATATTCATTCAAACACAAACAGAACTTGACCTTCGACATTCACAAACTAGGAGAGAACTTTGTATTCCATTTCATAGCATTTATTACAGGATGAAAAGTAATTAGCAATAAATAAAGACACGATAATCTGTAAGTACATTATCTATAAAAATGGATGACAATAACTGAGATTGTTCTTGCTTGAAAATAGGTCATGGCATAATCCGTGTTGACGATGTTAATTCATAATCTCTGTTGACATCATGAAGCAATAATCATTGTTAAAAGTATAGTTCATCAAAAGTCTCGAGTTTAAACGTATAATCTTATTGACAATGACAGAAAGTAATACTGCTAACAATACCAGGTCCCAGTCGTATTGACAGCGTCAGGTTAGCATCCAGCTGACAGTGCCACGTCACAATCCTGTTGACAGTGCCAGATAATGATACTGGCAGTGTCACATGATAGCCAGACACTATGAATCCACATGGCACACACAAACACGCACACACAACTCTCTCTCTCTCTCTCTCTCTCTCTCTCTCTCTCTCTCTCTCTCTCTCTCACACACACACACGTGTGTGTGTATGTTTATATGTTTGTGTGTTGAATGTTTATTTCATGAAATATATATATATATGTAACATCAGAAATGAGGTTCCTGAGAAGAATACGCAACGTATCAAGAAGAGATAAGATCAGAAATGAAGAAATCTGGACTAAAGTGGAGGTTAAAACAGCACTAGATTTTATTAGAAAGCAGCAAGTCAAATGGCTTGGACATGCAAGTAGGTTACCAGTCAACAGCATACCACAACAAGCAATTATGTACAGACCAGATGGAAACAGAGGAAGAGGCCGACCACGTAAACGTTGGACGGAGGGAATAGCAGAGTCCATGGGAATATCGATATATGAAGCCCATAAGCGGGCACTCTCACGATGTTTATACATCACCACGACACCGCAAGGTACAAGAGGAACATGATGAGATGAGATATATATATATATATATATTATATATATATATATATATATATATATATATATATATATATATATATATATATATATATATATGCTCTGTTGTGTTGTATATAAAGTATATGCAGTATCTGTATTTGATAAAATATATGTGCTGAATGTATAATTTATATAATCAATGTGCTGATTGTATAGTTTACATAATATATCTGCTAAAGTTTAGTCTATGAAATAACTGTGCTGAATGTATAGTTTATACAATATATGTGCTGAATGTATATTTTAGAAATTAGATGTGCTGAATGTATAACTTATGAGATATATATGCGGTTTGATTATTTCATAAAATATATGTACTGTGCGTTCATGTTGTCAAGAGACAGCGTCCACCTCGGAGAAGACAACAGACAATAAACAACAGACAATAAACAACAGACAATAAACAACAGACAATAAACAACAGACAATAAACAACAGACAATAAACAACAGACAATAAACAACAGACAATAAACAACAGACAATAAACAACAGACAATAAACAACAGACAATAAACAACAGACAATAAACAACAGACAATAAACAACAGACAATAAACAACAGACAATAAACAACAGACAATAAACAACAGACAATAAACAACAGACAATAAACAACAGACAATAAACAACAGACAATAAGCAACAGACAATAAACAACAGAAATAAACAACAGACAATAAACAACAGACAAGAAAAAACAGACAATAAACAACAGACAATAAACAACAGACAAGAAACAACAGACAAGAAACAACAGACAATAAACAACAGACAATAAACAACAGACAATAAACAACAGACAATAAACAACAGACAATAAACAACAGACAATAAACAACAGACAATAAACAACAGACAATAAACAACAGACAATAAACAACAGACAATAAACACAGACAATAAACAACAGACAATAAACACAGACAATAAACAACAGACAATAAACAACAGACAATAAACAACAGACAATAAACAACAGACAATAAACAACAGACAATAACAACAGACAATAAACAACAGACAATAAAACAACAGACAATAAGCAACAGACAATAAACAACAGAAATAAACAACAGACAATAAACAACAGACAAGAGAAAAACCAGACAATAAACAACAGACAATAAACAACAGACAAGAAACAACAGACAAGAAACAACAGACAATAAACAACAGACAATAAACAACAGACAATAAACAACAGACAATAAACAACAGACAATAAACAACAGACAATAAACAACAGACAATAAACACCAGACAATAAACAACAGACATCCACAGTCTAGAATATTTCATTTTCTGTCTCTCTCTTTGAACCCAGGCGTAGTTCACACACCTGCCTCTACTCTCGTGCACGGAACCGATTTTAGCGCGAATTAGCTTTCTCATTTACCAGTGTTACCATAAGGCTAATCCATTCTGAATTCAAAGGTACTTGTAATTTAAGTCTACAAGTCAATGACGAGAGGTCAACATTTTAGTCAAACTGACCGGCATAGGATTTGAAACCGCCGTCTTTGCATCAGCACACCGGAAAATAAAGCAGAAGCGCTCTTATCCATTCATGCTGACTTTCATTATAGTACATGTGTTTGAGGTATTGGGGAATCCTTGTCTTGGTTGATCTCTGTGTCACACATTTCATCTGATGTCTTGGTTGATCTCTGTGTCACACCTTCCATCTGATGTCTTGGTTGATCTCTGTGTCACACCTTCCATCTGATGTCTTGGTTGATCTCTGTGTCACACCTTCCATCTGATGTCTTGGTTGATCTCTGTGTCACACCTTCCATCTGATGCCTTGGTTGGTCTCTGTGTCACACCTTCCATCTCATGCCTGGTTGATCTCTGTGTCACACCTTCCATCTCATGCCTTGGTTGATCTCTGTGTCACACCTTCCATCTGAAGTCTTGGTTGATCTCTGTGTCACACCTTTCATCTGATGTCTTGGTTGATCTCTGTGTCACACCTTTCATCTGATGTCTTGGTTGGTCTCTGTGTCACACCTTTCATCTGATGTCTTGGTTTATCTCTGTGTCACACCTTCCATCTGATGTCATGGTTGATCTCTGTGTCACACCTTCCATCTGATGTCTTGGTTGATCTCTGTGTCACACCTTCCATCTGATGTCTTGGTTAATCTCTGTGTCACACCTTCCATCCGATGTCTTGGTTGATCTATGTCACACCTTCCATCTGATGTCTTGGTTGGTCTCTGTGTCACACCTTCCATCTCATGTCTTGTGTGATCTCTGTGTCACACCTTCCATCTGATGTTTTGGGTGTGATCTCTGTGTCACCCCTTTCCCATCTGATGTCTTGGTTGGTCTCTGTGTCACACCTACCAGCTCATGTCTTGTGTGATCTCTGTGTCACACCTTCCATCTCATGTCTTGGTTGATCTCTGTGTCACACCTTCCATCTGATGTCTTGGTTGATCTCTGTGTCACACCTTCCATCTGATGTCTTGGTTGATCTCTGTGTCACACCTTCCATCTGATGTCTTGTTCGATCTCTGTGTCACACCTTCCATCTGAAATCTTGGTTGATCTCTGTGTCACACCTTCCATCTCATGTCTTGTGTGATCTCTGTGTCACACCTTCCGTCTCATGTCTTGTGTGTTCTCTGTGTCACACCTCCCATCTCATGTCTTGTGTGATCTCTGTGTCACACCTTCCATCTCATGTCTTGGTTTATCTCTGTGTCACACCTTCCATCTCATGTCTTGGTTGATCTCTGTGTCACACCTTCCATCTCATGTCTTGTGTGATCACTGTGTCACACCTTCCATTTCATGTCTTGGTTGATCTCTGTGTCACAACTTCCATCTGATGTCTTGGTTGATCTCTGTGTCACACCTTCTATCTCATGTCTTGGTTGATCTCTGTGTCACACCTTCCATCTCATGTCTTGGTTGATCTCTGTGTCACACCTTCCATCTGAAGTCTTGGTTGATCTCTGTGTCACACCTTCCATCTCATACATTGGTTGATCTCTGTGTCACACCTTCCACCTGAAGTCTTTTTTTTATCTCTGTGTCATACCTTCCATCTGAAGTCTTGGTTGATCTCTGTGTCACATCTTTCATCTCATGTCTTGGTTGATCTCTGTGTCACACCTTCCATCTGAAGTCTTGGTTGATCTCTGTGTCACATGATTCGTCTCATGTCTTGGTTGATCTCTGTGTCACACCTTCCATCTGATGTCTTGGTTGATCTATGTGTCACATCTTTCATCTGATGTCTTGGTTGATATCTGTGTCAGATCTTTTATCTGATGTCGCCATGCAACACGGGTATTGATTCAGGCAGACCTGTTCGATGTTTATATCTTTTGCTTTGTATACATCATATATGACGTCTCTCAATTTAGGAATCTACATGAGTGCTCTCATTCCTGTCCTCGAGAATTGTAGGCTAGCAATTGGAGACAAGGGGAAACCAGGCAATGGAAACAGGAAGTCGTTCTGTGACGACACTGGCAATTGAAATCCTGTTACGATTCGAATGTTGAATACAAACAGCTAGTGGAATGTTGACTTCAGGCGAGGAGTTGAATGTTGAATACAAACAGGACAAGTCAATCGCAAATTATAGCAACAGCAAAGGCAACTGCAACAATATGGACAAGAATGAAGTGCTGAAAGGAAAGTGAAGCAACGTGTAGTCAGACATGCTGAGTTAACATTCGCTGTTAGAGATCTAAATACAACATTCTCAACAACTGTTGACACAGTGACATGTTGAGTTAACATTCGCCGTTAGAGATCTAAATACAATATTCTCAACAACAGTTGACCCAGAGGCATGTTGAGTTAACATTTGCCGTTAGAGATCTAAATACAACATTCTCAACAACAGTTGACACAGAGGCATGTTGAGTTAACATTCGCCGTTAGAGATCTAAATACAATATTCTCAACAACAGTTGACCCTGAGGCATGTTGAGTTAACATTTGCCGTTAGAGATCTAAATACAACATTCTTAACAACAGATGACCCAGAGACATGTTGAGATAACAGATGCAGTTAGAGATCTAAATACAACATTCTCAACAACAGTTGACACAAGGGCATGGCAACAGCAAGGTCGTGAACCACACACACTGTGTTCAGCTATCAAAGAGATACAGCAGCCTGTTCAACCTGTGTCGATTCTCTGACCCCCTAGATTGTAGACCAAAGGTTGTTGTGGTAATGATTGACCACTCACCACGGAGACTCCCGTCAGTAGTGCCCTGTTGCCTTCTTCAGTTGCCAAAGAAGATGCCCATGTCGATGGTAGCAGAGGCAGTCTGACTGCTGGCCATTGATGGATAGGTGACATCACACAAGTCCCACACAGATACAGACACCAGAGCTCCACACAGACACCACACGAAAATCCTACACAGACACACGTTAGAGTCACACACACACAAGAGTCCCACACAGATATACACACCAGAGCCCCCCTTCTCCCACACACACACACACACACACACACACACACACACACACACACACACACACAAGTCCCACAAAGACACACACAAGAGTCACACACACATACAGAAAGAGAGAGAGAAGGAGAGAGAGGGTGACTTGACTATGAGACTAACGATATTAGGCACCACAAATGCCCACACGCGCACATACTTCACAATAATTCAACACCACACCTTGCTAAAGAAATAAATCACCAAACCACCCAGCCTCTCTCACATTGAAACCACACCAGACCCACACAGAGAGCTCTGGGACCCCATGGCGAGCACCCTGGCCCATCACACCAGACCCACACAGAGAGCCCTGGGACCCCAATGGCGAGCACCCTGGCCCATCACACCAGACCCACACAGAGAGCTCTGGGACCGCATGGCGAGCACCCTGGCCCATCACACCAGACCCACACAGAGAGCTCTGGGACCCATGGCGAGCACCCTGGCCCTCACACAGACCCCACAGGAGCCTGGACCCCATGGCGAGCACCCTGGCCCATCACACTAAACCCACACAAGGAGCCGTGGGACCCCAGTGAAGAGCACCCTGGCCCATCGGCCTGATGGTCATGTGTTTGAATCCCACTGGGACGTGGATGTTTGTCCCATTGACGTGGATGTTTGTCCCATTGACGTGGATGTCTGTCCCATTGACGTGGATGTTTGTCCCATTGACGTGGATGTTTGTCCCATTGACGTGGGCTCTTAGGACGGCGGGACATACACTGAGTGCTAGAAAGAAAGCGAAGGCGACCGACAAAACATGAACTCCATCAGCCAGCAAGTGCCGGGTAGTCTACACATATGTGGCTATACCATGTACCCTCATGATGTGGACAGTGAAACTAGTCCTTTATTTCTGTACACGAAACCAAATGGGCGCATTGTCCACCTGGTGCAGGACAAAACAGAAACAGGTGGCACTCTCACACAGGTAGGTGGCACTCTCACACAGGTAGGTGGCACTCTCACACAGGTAGGTGGCACTGCCCAAGATTGTTGTAAATAAACACGAGACATGTGATAATCTCACATAGGTGTGTGAAACTCACCAACATTGCAATACACAAACGGAGAGACGGGTGACAATCAACTCATTAACGTGTGAAATTCATCCGAAATGGGGTAAACACACAGTGAGACATGTGTCAGTCAACCCATTAGCGTAAGAAACTCACCCAAGTTGAGGTAACCACACGGAGAGACATGTGTCAGTCAGCCCATTAGCGTAAGAAACTCACCCAAGTTGAGGTAACCACACGGAGAGACATGTGTCAGTCAACCCATTAGCGTAAGAAACTCACCCAAGTTGAGGTAACCACACGGAGAGACATGTGTCAGTCAACCCATTAGCGTAAGAAACTCACCCAAGTTGAGGTAAACACAAAGAGAGATATGTGTAAGTCATCACATCAGTGTGTGAAACTCACCAAAATGCTACTAAAACCCACAGCATATTCCATAACAGCGTGTTACCCTCTATGTTTATATTACAATCATCGTCAACAGAAGGTCATATTTCAAAGCATACTTCGTTCATGCGGTACCCGGGCATACGTTGAGTCACCGTAGCTAAACCTTCAAAATTATCCTGTACCATATATACCAAGGAACTCAGTGTACGCTCGTCTTTTATTCCTTCCTTGCGTACATTTGTTACAGCAATCGGAACAATTGCATACAATAATCCGGCATTGCGTTAATATAATTCAGATTCCCGAACAGAAGAGCGTATGAGGATACACGCGCATTGTGTTTACAACCAGGAACAATCTTCATCCACATGCTGCAACATTTGCTTGAAGAAACAGTGCGCTTGAGACTTTGCCCACATGATGCCGATTCTGTGGTAAACATTAACCAACACTTATCCGAAGGAAACTGACTTGTGATTGAGTCTCTGTGGCGAAATAGTCAAATCGTTTCATTCGGGCTCCGAAGGATGTGGGTTCGATTCCGGGCCTCGTCTTTCGATTCACGAGTGAAATTTTTCGGAGACTCCTAGTGGGTCGTCGCTAGAGCTACGGAGTTCGTGCTTTGTGCGACGCTTTCCGCACTGCGGAAAGAGACTGAGCCATATGGGATAAACACCCGGTGCAATGAAGTCGACCCTGTCGATTTTTAAGCGACTTTTTTGAAGGAAACTGACACTATATTGTACATGTAGGACAGTACCCGACCCACGTGTGCTAGTGTACGTGGTACACCATGCATTGAATTGTTATATACAGTCTCAGAAATCATACGGAAACATCGGACATACAATGGCTCTGCATGTTGTGTACGAAACTAGCTTCAGGTATATCTCCGTCGATACGACCACGTGACTGAAAGTCCAGACCAGACTGGTAATTGTCTCGATGTCGGCATTGTTCCCTGTCACGTGTTTCCTCGTCCGGATGTAGATTTCTCATTTCGCTGTTAATATTACTTTCATTGTCTCTATCGGCTTCATTCTCATCACAGCATTTAGTGTCCATGGGTTCTTCGTGGTGTCTAGAGGAAGCAAGATCCTCCTCATCGTCGTCATCTACGCCTGCCTCATCAGGGCTGTGAACTGGAGTACTACAAGTATCACGTGTTTCGTCACTCAAACTAGCCAAAGAGGATGAGGGCGAATGTAGCCCGCCACTGTTGAATGTGTCTCTCAGTGTCTTCTCCTGGACCCTCCTGAGATCCATCTCACCGTATGATCCAGGGGGCAGCACCTTCGGCACGGGCAGTTTCTTGGCAGCTGTGACGTCATTTTTCAGCTCTTCCAAATCTCGCTTGAGCTTGGCTCGGCGATTCTGAAACCAGGTGATGACCTGGGCGTTGGTCAGCCCCAGGCTGGCAGCGATGTCGTCTCTGTCGGCCGGTGTCAGGTATTTCTGGTAGAGAAACCGCTTTTCTAGTTCGTAGATTTGCTGGTTGGTAAATGCTGTCCTAGATTTCCGTCTTTTCTTTGGGGGTTGGTGTTTTCCGAACAGGGTCGTCTGGTCTCTGCGTCTGACGTCTGGGGAGAGAAATATTTATACTGACGTTAAATGGAAGTTTAGAACGAAATATAAACATAATGGTTAGCCATCTACACCTCAGGTTGTGGGCATCATGTCACCACAGGACGTTCCGTTTTATCAAGGTCACTCAACGTCATAACTACAAAGTCATACAACACCATAATTACAAGGACACATGACGTCACAGCTAGAAGGTCATACACAATTATGATAACAAGTTCATACAACGTAATAACAAAAACATGAAACAATAATATGACAAAAACGCCCTACTATGTCATGACAAATGGTCCAATGACGTAATGACAGAAATGTCATTCAACATCATTACAAGCAGGTCAGCGTATATCATAATAAGTACGCCATGACGTCTTTAGCATGATAACAGTCATACCGCGCCCTGTCAGCACTGTCACGCCAGATATCGGTTATAATACGTCACGGCAACCAGGTCACATATTGCCACAACAACCAGGTCACATATTGTCACGACACCAGGTCACAAATTGTCACAGTAACAAGCCGAATAATCGCAACAATATTTCTGTTGTAGCGATTAAACATGACACGAGACAGACAGAAAGAAAGAAAGAAAGAAAGAAAGAAAGAAAGAAAGAAAGAAAGAAAGGAAAGAAAGAAAGAAAGAAAGAAAGAAAGAAAGAAAGAAAGAAAGAAAGAAAGAAAGAAAGAAAGAAAGAAAAAAAAGAAAGAAAAAAGAAAGAAAGAAAGAAAGAAAAGGTCAGACAGACAGACAGACAGACAGACAGACAGACAGACAGGCAGACAGGCAGGCAGGCAGGCAGGCAGGCAGAATGACAGACAGACAGACAGATCGTTTCGTACAATAGATAGTCCAATCCGAAACAAATAATTTAAAGCAAGAATTGTTTTGTTTTTTTCGGTTATTTTTGTGTGTGTTGGTTTTTGCATATCCTTTTTACAGGACATCGCTGTCCTCACCAGCATTTTACTGCTGTTATTGATGTCTTGGCAAGTTTTACGTTCAGTAGTTTGTCATTGCTTTCTGAACGACCGGTTCGCAAACCACCTCTTTAAAACCCTTCGCAAAGCGTTCTGCTGCCAAACTAGTCGCAGCTGAGTTTCGAACGCTGGTATGCGGGCTTACGAATCGCGTCCGCAAGCTCTTCGCCACAGAGACCGGCAAAGCAAGGATACAATCATATTAAATTGCGAAGATGGAACCTCATCTTCTCTAATGTGTACTAATGCCAACTGGACTCAATTGTTTTTGGGGCGATTACTCAATTTGAACTCAAGCGTACTCCATACAAGTACTGCTACATCAAGTGCAGTGAACAGAATTTTGCGTGTGGATTAGCTTTCCCTATTACCAGTGTCCCTCGCCATCAGGCGAACCACTCCGACTTCTGAGGTAATAGTAATTTACGTGCCAAAGTCAAGTACAAGAACTCAACTTTGTAGCCCTACAGATCGGTGTATGGAATGAACCCGCTACCTCGGCATCAGCACACCGGAAGTTTAAGAACGAGCGTTCTTATCTATTCTACCATATGACCACACTGGATTAATGAGTGGTTGTGTCTTTGTTCCCGCGGAAGAACTCGCCCCTGAGGCACTCTGTTCTCAATCTGTCAATCAATGACCACTGGCTACCTAGAAATGACAGCCCACTTGCAGCGGCCGGTCATCTTTGAGACAAATGTCCGTGGATCGAATTCCCTGGCCGGACCCGCCAGGAACAAAGCGGCACCTGGGGTGTCTAGACTGCCCACACCAGAATCTGTCCAGTGTAGCCGCGCGCCTGTCATTACAGCTGGCCATTTCAGGTCATTTCGCAGGTGATTGGTGACGACCTGTGAGGTTTAATTTGTTGGCTACCTGGTCCGGACACAGGACCTGTTTAGAGAGACTGTCGGCGACACAAGACCTGTTTAGAGAACCTGTCAGAGGTAGAGTATCGCCCACTGCCGCAGCTCGTGAGGTCTGTGTGTGGCGGAGTAACTTGCACTCCAAATATGTAACGAGGATGTGACAAGTTCTGTCAGCTCTCGGTTGTGTGAATATTGTGTTTGTACTTTCTAAGGGCTGGCTCTATGTCGAGGAGTTGCGGACAAATCCGTTGTCCCACAGTCAGTTTCTGGCCTCCACCATCAGCAGCAGTGGGCCATATCCAACAGTCAATTTCTTGCCTCCACCATCAGCAACAGTGGGCGATATGTTGTATGTTGTATGTCCTGTAATATATGTTGTATGTTGCATGCGCTTTGCAGGAGGCCTGCGATCAACCCCAAGCTGACTTTCTAACAACTGAACGTCAAGTAGTTTGCCATTGCTTTCTGAACCAGAAGTCAACGTTTAAGCCCAACTCAATGCCGATGAGTGGTTGAACTGTCTATATCGTCATCAGTGGACAGGAAGTTTAAGAGTAGGCGCACTTATCTGTTCGAAGACGTTTTTAATATACGTAATATAAGGGCAATAAATATTAAAATAATTCTTATATTTGATCTACAACTGGAGGTAGATTTCGCATGGTAAAGAAAACGAAGACAGAAGAAAAATGAAGTTGATGTGGGAAGGATACAAAGTTATATCATATTTCCGATAACTCAAACAACCGAACTTGTCGTGTACCATGGCCTGGCACGGGGGGTGTTTCCCTGCCGATGTTTCTCCCTATGGCTAATAGTGTTAGTTCCAACCACAGCGTAAACCAGCCTTCCACCCCCGGGTGAAATAATGAGTCACATTAACTGTTGACCTCACGCGGCGCGAATTATGCTGGGTGAGTAGATTGTTGTGCATTAGCCAATCTACTCATCTTTATACTTTAAAAACACATGGCATTCGGAAGACAGTACCAGGTGATGAAATATTAACCTTGACATATATTTCATGTTGACTTTTATGATTTTTAAAGTAGGAGATCGACTTTCGTATCCCGGACGCAAACGGCAGGCATGAAATCTGATTATGACAATTTATGTGCATATTCAAGATCCCACTCTCCCATCTCCCGTTGTTTGAGAGATTGAATGATTGATATAACGCTCCCCAAATCCACGGATATTTGGCTGTGAACGGCCATGTTCGGTTTGCTGTCGAGTCAGGGTAGCAGGCTAGATGTACGGTTGTGGCTTGTGTTGCTAAATTCAGACCAAAAAAAAAGAAAAGATTACATCTGTGTGAATAGTGATATTGAAAAAATCTGGCGAATCCAAGTCCTACAGACTTGGTATGTGAAACTAAGCCGACTCACTTAATAATAGTAAGTGCTGGGTGGGAGGAGGTGAGGCGGGGGAGAGGCACTTAACAAGATGGCAATAATCATAAATAAACCGTCGGAGAATAATCCGTGGCAAAAACATCTGAAACGCTTATCTGACAATTAGCCAAAATTAGAACCACACTGTATTATTATGTTTTCTAACCTGACACGCCGCTGGCTGAATAAAGTTTATGGGCGATTAACAGATACGAGTGTTGATTACAAATATTGTATGGCAGAGGTGTCGCACAATGGAGGTGCATGCAGCCGTTTGGAATAATCATGAAAATTTGATACGTGATAGACAACATGGTTTTGATTTTGACAAATGCCCGGGCAAGCGATACTAGCAGACGATGTGTAACCGCCATATTTGAATCAGAAAACACGCGCGTCGGGTCTAAAGATCATTGCGGGACTTTTATTTCCCCAGGAATTATCAATAAAATTATCCAAGTTGTCCTCTAAATATGCTGTTTAGATGCACATTTAACGGCTGCTTAATTTGTCATCAACTCGGCTTTTGTTGTAAACGCGAAATAAATAGCAGGCTCTGGGAAATTGGCCTTGCGCAAACAGGAACTAATGTTGTTAGTGAAATCATATGCGTGAGAATACTGACCAGAACGTATGTGGAGGGAGATGGGAGATGACAAGGCGACAAGATGGAGGACATGGGTGTGTGGGAGAGCAGGATCGCTGGAATTAATGTGCGCTCATAAGGTTGCGATTTGTGGAGAAGTATAATGTAGACTACGTCAAATGTCGTGTAGAGGAAAGGGTTGAATTGAGGGTCGTGGCGATGGCGATGGTGATCATAACGAAGAAGAAGTAGAAGTAGAGGTAAAATAATGATGATGATTATGATGATGATGATGATGATGATGATGATGAGGAGGATGAGGAGGAGGAGGAGGTGGTGGAGGAGAAGTAGGAGCAGGAGTAGGAGGATAAGAAGAAGAAGAAGAAGAAGAAGAAGAAGAAGAAGAAGAAGAAGAAGAAGAAGAAGAAGAAGAAGAAGAAGAAGAAGAAGAAGAAGAAGAAGAAGAAGAAGAAGAAGAAGATGGGGGAGAGGAGGAGTAGAGGGAGATTTGGGTTCGGGGACCAACAATTATACCAACAGCAGCCACAAGCGCAACAACAGCATCAACAACAACAGCATCAACAGCAATACAATTGATAGAAGATGTCCTGTATCGTTTCCCGTCTTCCCATGCCCTGAAATTTCCTCTTATTGTTTCCCGTCTTCCCATGCCCTGGAATTTCCTCTTATTGTTTCCTGTTTTCCCATGCTCATAAATTTCCCGTTATGGTTTTCATTCTTCTGTTGCCCCAAGATTCCCCTTGTTTGAACAAATATGAAGCAGCGACTGAGTGTTCAGTTATAAAACATTGGTACCACTCCAATTTCCGTGTGCATGTTATTTAGGTGAGAAGAAATAAACTGGAGAACTAGTGACAATTGGCTAAATTGAAGGTAAATATTGCTTTGAATTCCCTTTGTTGTTATCTTTCTTCTCTTCTCCTGAGATCTCCTTTTTTTGTATCCTCTCTTCTCGTCTCATGAGATCTCTATTGTATCATCTCTTCTCTTCCCCCGATGAATGGTGCTATAAATATGATATTGTTGGTAAGGTATCCTGTTAATTTCCTTTACTCCTTACATTCACCTACTACCCTTCACTCTTGATATTCTCTTCTCTTCTGTCAATCATTAATTTATTCATATTAATTCTCTTCTTAAATTCTCAATCTGTTCCTTCATTCTTTACATCATACCCCATTTTTCACTCCTTACACTCTCCCCCATTCTTTCAAATATTACATTCGGTCCTATTTTTTCACTCCTTACATTCTCTCCCAATCTCCCCATCCTTACATTCGCCCCCTTTCCCCTAATCCTTACATTCTCCCCCTTGCCTCAAATTATTATATGTTTCTACATTCCTTTACTTCTCGTATTAGTATATATTCTTAAATTCCCTGTACGCCCCTTTTCTTTACTACTTAAATCCCCCGATATTCCTTTCCTCCATAAATCCGTATTCCTCTGCTCCTTAAATTCTCCGATATTCATTAACTCCTTACGTTCTCCTCTATTTCGTTACACCTTACATTCTTCAGTATTTCTTCGCTCCCTTAATTCTCCCATAATCCGTCAATCCTTCAGTCTGTTCATATTCCTTCACTCCTCAAATTCTCTCCTATTCCTTCACTGCTTAGATTCTGCCCCATTCCTTCATTTCTTAAATTCTCTCCAACTCTTTCATTACTTAAATTCTACCCAATCCCTTCACTTCTTACATTCTCTCCAGTCCCTTCACTTCTTAAATTCTCCCAAAACCCTCCACTTCTTAAACCCAATCCACTCACTTCTTAAATTCTCCAGTCCCTTCATTTTTAAAATTCTAAACAATCTCTTCAACTCTTAAATTCTCCCCCATTCCTTCACTCCTTAATTGTCCCCTAGCCCTTCACTTCACACCCCCCCCCCCCCCATACAGACACACACATACACACACACACATCCCCGCCCTAATCTCTATCCTACACACAAGGCATAGATTAACACAATGAAAGTCAGTGGACACGTGTTGTATTTATCATACTTTCATCTCAAAGGGCGACCAGACAACCCCCCCCCCCCCCCCTCCCCCACTACCCTCCTCACACTATCACAGTTCCCTCTTAGCAGAACTGCCAGGTCTATACCTGTGACCCTAGGTCAGATCTGCTCAGGTGAGATGTCAAATGACTTGTTAGAAGACAACAGAATGTGTTCGTGTGACTGTTGTCTGCTGTAAATATACAGGTGAATTGTAGACAGACTGATGAATATACAGGTGAATTGTAGACAGACAGACTGCTGAATATACAGGTGAATTGTAGACAGACTGATGAATATACAGGTGAATTGTAGACAGACTGACTGCTGAATATACAGGTGAATTGTAGACAGACAGACTGCTGAATATACAGGTGAATTGTAGACAGACTGATGGACAGACAGATTGATAGATAAACTGGAGGATTATCTCACTGCTAGACAGACAGACTGTTAGATAGGCTGTAAGACAGACTGGTATGCAGACAGACTGATGGTTAGACAGAGTGATGGATAGACAGTGATGGATGTACAGACTGTTAGACAGACAGACTGTTAGACAGACAGACATAGTTAGACAGAGTGATAGACAGACTTATGGATAGACAGACTGATGGATAGATGTGATGTCGGTTCCTAAATCAATCAATCAATCAATCAATGGATAGACGGATGAATGGATAGAAAGATTAATTGATTGCTAATAATTAGATAGACCGATGAATGGATAGAAAGATTAATTGATTGCTAATAATTAGATAGACCGATGAATGGATAGAAAGATTAATTGATTGCTAATAATTAGATAGACCGATGAATGGATAGAAAGATTAATTGATTGCTAATAATTAGATAGACGGATCAACCGAAGGAAAGACCGAACGTATGCACAGACTGATGGATAAACAGAAGGATGGATAGACAGACTGCTGGATAGACGGAGTGGTGGATAGACAGACTGATGAGTAGACAGATTAATTCATTGCTAAACGTGTATATAGATTGACAGACAGACGTACATACATTTGACCAGGCAGGTTGATATTATGAGTAGCTGAAATAGACATTTAATAAAGACAAACATAATTCTGCGTAGACTAGACACGTTTAAGAAGTGCTGAGGTTGATTGCAAAGGGCGTACAGCTAAGCTGTTTCTAGATGTTTCTGTCTGAACTGTAGAGAATGTAAGACCAATAGCGAGGTATATATATATATATATATATATATATATATATATATATATATATAGAGAGAGAGAGAGAGAGAGAGAGAGAGAGAGCGAGAGAGAGAGAGAGAGAGAGAGAGAGAGCGAGAGAGAGAGAGAGAGAGAGAGAGAGAGAGAGCGGATAACCCAACATAGAGAGGTATGTGTCTGGACAGAGGGATAAAACTCAGCCCACCAGAGACCAGTCACCCAGTTCTCCAGTCAGACTAAAGTCAAGTGTGAACATGAAACCCGGGGGACAGAGACAAGGCAATGTCTTTCTACCTAACTTCTACCTGTGTACTCCAATCGTGTCCCTCATCTCGCCGGGGACAACCTCCTCGCTTGAGCAATAATCCCAGGATTAAGCCAAAGGACTATTCATAATTGTCAAGTTTACATTCCAAAAGGCAAAGATTTTCTGTGCCTGGGTAATTTATTGCTGGGATGTTTGTAGATAAAGATCCGCGCATAAACATCCACTTCTAAATGTATCTCGGGTCCCGTAGATTTGGGAAATCCGTCGGATTGTCCTAATAGGCGACACCTACAAACAGAAGTCAGAGTGTGACTTCCATGGGTGTATTGTCTGCTCTCCGTCCTCACGGGCTACAGTGATGACAATCTCCAGCGTCCACGGAGAAGGCAGCCCTGGGTATCTTTGAAATGAACCGTATTTCGGGATTACGACCACCTGCTGCCACAATGAGTGTCTATCTAAGTTTGATCTGCGGGTGAAATATCGTCCACACAACTTGACTTGGTCCTCCACTCTGTGGGCCGGAGGAGCAGTACATCTAGTAATGAGGACAGAACAACCCATAGTATACTTTTTTTTTTTTTTTAAAGACGAGACGCCATGTTTAAAATTTACGACTTGCGAACTAAATCCTGCCATTTGTATGTTATAATAATCAACTGGGGAGTTTGCATTCTCTGCTGGCCCTCATAAAACTGGGTCTCTGGGAGAAAACAAGGGCAGTAAATCTTCGCCTTCCCTCGTGGCTGCAGTTTCAGGGATTTGGAGGAGGCTGTCACAGTTGGGGTCGTTAGTAGCGCAGGGGTTTCTCGCGGGCATGGGTTTATGATTTCCTTGTTATCTGTGTAACCGCTACTTGGTGCTGAGAATTTCTGCTGCAGTTTGAGATGTTGACTTTCGTTTGTTGGCTCATGTTAAAAGTTTGGTCTCGGTATCAGCCGTTGGAGTCTCATTGTGTAAGGATAACTGAAACTTGAGTGTGTGTATGGGAAAATGTTGGGAAGAAGATAACTGGTCACCTCATGAGCATTGAGCGCTAAAGATACACGCAGAAAACACAGACATACATACAAACAAGCACATTAGTAAACTAGCCAGCGAAATGAAATCTTTATCTTTATTCTTTATGTTCAAAGGGTTTAGAATTGGGCACGCAGGCCCGTCTGACATTCTGCCCTTCTTTTCTATTTCCTCTCATACATTCTTTCATTCAACATCTCTTATGAAGCAAAGCTTTGACAACAAAAGAACAATAAGCATTAAAACGCATGAAAAATAATCAATAATACATGACTCACTGAGGCAATGTTTAACATGGGCACTATAAATACCCAAGGAAAGCGTAACGTGCCATACATATAGGAATAACGTTAGGTGCAAACTGCAGAATTAATTATGATGTGAAAATGAACGATCTGGACATTTTGAGGAAGGCTAAGTCGCAAATACAACTAGCTACAAACTTTAGAAAGAGACAGTCATCATTCTTTTGGTCACATTATGAGAAGACAACAACTGGAATATTTTGAGACAGCCGGATAGATGTGTGGAAAGTGAGACAGAGGAAGACAGAGTGAAAAGATTCCTGACCGTCTTGTAGCACGGGAGGGAGTCAACACACGAATTGATCCATGATCCAAGGAGATCGCAAGTGGAGAAGCATCATCACCCACGCCTGTCAACTAAACACTTGATGATGATTTTGTTTATTCGTTTGCTCGCTTAAAACTCCAGCGTAGTCCATACATGTGTTACTAATTCTGGTGTACTGGACTGGTTCTTGCCTGTGGTTCAACTTTCCTTATTACCAGTAACCCTCGCCTTCAGGCGGACTCCACTCCGACTGCAGAGGCACTTTTAACTTACGTCCCCAAGTCGAGGACGATACGTCGACATTTTAGCCCAACTGACTGGTGTAGGGGTTGTACCCACTACCTCGGCACCAGCACACCGGCAGTTTAAGAACGAGCGATCTTACCCATTCCACCATGTTGATTTCCCATGAAGATGGAGGGAGCAGATGAATTGTATTTTGCCATAAACACATCACATAGAAACACGCTGGTACGTAAGGAGACAGACACGGTAGTGACACCTCAGAGACAATAGTGATGTAACACTGACAATCACACACACACACACACACACACACACACACACACACACACACACACACACAAATTGACCAGGGGAGCACCGTAAGACACACAGACAGACCGAGCAAAGACCGCCTTGGAAGTGTGAAGTTGTGATTTGACAGGTCCAGACAGCGATCCCCTGCCTCCTTGCCCCCAGGGAGCGGCCGCGTTGGTGGCTGGCTGGTTTTGGGGACTCCCGGCACATAAACTTGTCAACAAGGTCCCGGGTAGCTGGCAGGTTTGAGGCAGTAAAACAAGCAGCCATTAGCCCAGGCCGACATTGGCGTGTGCACGTACATGACCTTGATGTACAGTGGTTAGACCCGCACGGTGGCAACAGTGGTCAGACCTGCAGGGTGGCAACAGTTGTCAGACCCACACGGTGGCAACAGTGGTTAGACCTGCAGGGTGGCAACAGTGGTCAGACCCGCACGGTGGCAACAGTGGTCAGACCTGCAGGGTGGCAACAGTGGTCAGACCTGCATTGTGGCAACAGTGATCAGACCTGCAGAGTGGCAAGAGTGGTTAGACCCGCACGGTGGCAACAGTGGTCAGACCTGCAGGGTAGCAACAGAGATCAGACCTGCAGGGTGGCAAGAGTGGTTAGACCGGCACACTGGCAACTGTGGTCAGACCTGCAGGGTGGCAAGAGTGGTTAGACCCGCACAGCGGCAACTGTGGTCAAACCCGCACGGTGGCAACAGTGGTCAGACCCGCACGGTGGCAACAGTGGTCAGACCCGCACGGTGGCAGCTGTGGTCAGACCTGCAGGGTGGCAACAGTGGTCAGACCTGCAGGGGGGCCAACGGGTGGGGGGGGGGGGCGTGCACACGGCTAATTGTACCCGCAGGAGACAATAACTACGACATGGAAGTTTGGTGATCTCTCTCTCTCTCTCTCTCTCTCTCTCTCTCTCTCTCTCTCTCTCTCTCTCTCTCTCTCTCTCTCTCTCTCTCTCGCTTCTCTTCTGACCAATATTTACGCAGTGAAACAAATAAGCACCCTGGCAATGACCAGGTATGTGAAGTGTGAGCACCATGGCAGGAACCAAATCTGTGAAGCATAAGCACCCTGGCAATGACCAGGTATGTGAAGTGTGAGCACCATGGCAGGAACCAAATCTGTGAAGTGTGAGCACCATGGTGGGAACCAGGTGTGTGAAGTGTGAGCACCACGACAGGGACCAGGTATGTGAAGTGTGAGCACCATGGCAGGGACCAGGTATGTGAAGTGTGAGCACCATGGCAGGAACCAAATCTGTGAAGTGTGAGCACCATGGTGGGAACCAGGTGTGTGAAGTGTGAGCACCACGACAGGGACCAGGTATGTGAAGTGTGAGCACCATGGCAGGGACCAGGTATGTGAAGTGTGAGCACCATGGCAGGGACCAGGTATGTGAAGTGTGAGCACCATGGTGGGAACCAGGTATGTGAAGTGTGAGCACCACGACAGGAACCAGGTGTGTGAAGTGTGAGCACCACGACAGGGACCAGGTGTGTGAAGTGTGAGCACCATGGTGGGAACCAGGTGTGTGAAGTGTGAGCACCATGACAGGGACCAGGTATGTGAAGTGTGAGCACCATGGCAGGGACCAGGTATGTGAAGTGTGAGCACCACGATAGGAACCAGGTATGTGAAGTGTGAGCACCATGGCAGGGACCAGGTATGTGAAGTGTGAGCACCACGACAGGAACCAGGTATGCGAAGTGTGAGCACCACGACAGGAATCAGGTGTGTGAAGTGTGAGCACCACGACAGAGACCAGGTATGTTAAGTGTGAGCACCACGACAGGGACTAGGTATGTGAAGTGTGAGCACCACGACAGGGACTAGGTATGTGAAGTGTAGAAATGTCCTGTAGAAATGAATGCCCGGAGAAGGAGGTGCCCAGTCTTTCCAACGTCGAGAGATGACATCAAACCCTAGCCCTATCGCGCACATGCCATCACCAACGTAACACTCTAACCATTACACCAACACGCTGGCCCCAATATTACAACAACCCCAATAACGACCTGCCCAGAGTTTAAACCCACGGCCTGGAGACAACACAGCAGCGCCTCATCTATCATGACAGCCATCAGGCGCTCAGTGAGGACCTTATGAGGGAGGCTGTCACCGACAGATAGGTTCATTCGCTCCCTCAAGACCACGATGTCTCTGCCCTACCCCCACACCCCCGCTCCCCGCGTACCGTCTCAACCAGGGAAGCTGAGGTCAAGGGTGATTGCTAATTGGAGCGATTTCATTGGTGGGCGGTGACCCCCAATAGTCTGGTTCGCGTAGGCAGTAAGTATCAACATCATCAACAAAGAAACATCAAAGCAAATACCGCCGTAGATTTATGTGACATGTTTTATGTCCTTTGTTTCATCTCAGTAAGTGGGGCCCGCCTGGCGTGGGCGAACATGTCACCCTGTAAGCTTCCCATCCATGAACTTGCGCATTCCTATTCTCACAGCATCTATTTGCCTGTCTGTTTGTCTGTCTGACTCTCCGTCTGTCTATTTATGTATCAATCTACCACGAGATAACACGAATTAACGCTATAATTGGAACTAATGCGTTAGCAACAACTGACCATATTATAGGAACTAACGAGGTAATATCAACTAACGAGGTAACATAAATTAACGAGGTAATATAAGCTAATGAGGTAACATAAATTAACGAGGTAATATAAACTAACGAGGTAGCGGAAACTAACGAGGTAACATAAACTAACGAGCTAATATAAACTAATGAGGCAACGGAAACTAACAAGGTAACATAAATTAACGAGGTAATATAAACTAACGAGGTAACGGAAACTAACGAGGTAACATAAACTAACGAGCTAATATAAACTAACGAGGTAACGGAAACTAACGAGGTAACGGAAACTAACGAGGTAGCATAAACTAACGAGGTAACATAAACTAACGAGGTAACGGAAACTAACGAGGTAACATAAATTAACGAGGTAATATAAACTAACGAGGTAACATAAATTAACGAGGTAATATAAACTAACGAGGTAACATAAATTAACGAGGTAATATAAACTAATGAGGTAACATAAATTAACGAGGTAATATAAACTAACGAGGTAACGGAAACTAACGAGGTAACATAAACTAACGAGCTAATATAAACTAACGAAGTAACGGAAACTAACATGGTAACATAAACTAACGAGGTAACGGAAACTAACATGGTAACGGAAACTAACGAGGTAACGGAAACTAACGAGGTAACGGAAACTAACGAGGTAACGGAAACTAACGAGGTAACAGAAACTAATGAGGTAACGGAAACTAACGAGGTAACGGAAACTAACAAGTTAACATAAACTAACAAGGTAACGGAATCTAACGAGGTAACATAAACTAACAAGGTAACGGAAACTAACGAGGTAACGGAAACTAACGAGGTAACGGAAACTAACGAGGTAACGGAAACTAACGAGGTAAAATGATATAACGGGTTAAGGGGAACTAACGAGGTAACAAGAACTAACGTGGTAACATGAACTAACTAGGCAACAGGAACTAACTAGGTAACAGGAACTGACGCGGTAACAGGAACTAAGTGGGTAACAGGAGCTAACGAGGAAACAGGAGCTAACGAGGTCACAAGAAATATCAGAGTAACAGGAACTAACAAGGTACCAGAAAATAGCTGTGTAACAGGAACTAACGAGGTAACAGGAACTAATGAGGTACCAGAAAATAGCGGTGTAACAGGAGCTAATGATGTACAGGAACTATTGAGGTAACAGGAACCAACGTGGTAACAGGAACTAACGCGGTAACAAGAACTAACGCGGTAACATGAAATAGCGGGGTAAAAGGATCTAACGACGTAACAGAAACTAACAAGCTAACAGGAGCTAATAAAGTAACAGAAACTAACGAGCTAACAGGAACTAACGAGGTAACAGGAACTAATGAGGTAACAGGAAATAGTGGGCTAACAGGAACTAAAAACTAACTTGAACTATCCAGGTAATACCAATTAACCATGTAACAGTAAATAGCGGGATAACAGGAACTAATGAGATAACACTAATTAACGTGGTAACATTAGCTAATCATGTAACAAAAACTAAAGCGATCATACCAACTAACCGTAGGTCAGCATGGCCGAGTGGATAAGAACGCGAGTTTTTAAACATCCGATGTGCTGATGCCGAGGTAAGGGGTTCAACCCTCTACACCGGACAGTTGGACAAAAATGTTGACCTATCGTCCTTGACTTAGGGACGTAAATTTCAAGTACCTCTGAAGTCTGAGTGGGTTCGCCTGATGGCGAGGGACATTGTTAATAGGGAAAGCAATTCCGCACGCAAGATTCAGCCCAGCAGTACTAGAGGTAGTGCCTGGACTACGTTTGAGTTCAAAGCGCCGAGCGGGGGAAAAACAAACCTACTAACCATGTAACAGGAACTATCGGGGTAACAGTAACTAACCATGTAACAGGAACTATCGAGGTAACAGTGACTACCGAGCTAATGCTAGTTACAGGGGTAGCAGCAGCTGGTCTACTCAATGTGTCCATGAGTGACCAATAACTTTACTCAACCTAACATTAAGTGACCAGTAAGTGTGACCAATAACTTTACTCAACCTAAAATTAAGTGGCCAGTAAGTAGCCATGAGATGAGACAGATGGCCAGACTGATACGAGACTTGTAAGAGAAACTCAGTACTTGTAAGAGTTAACAGTTACTAGTTAGTTAACTGTACCTAGTGAGTTAACGGTAACTAGTGAGTTAACAGCATCTATCCAGATAACAGTAACTGCTGAGACAACAGTAAGCAATGGGGACCCGGTCACAGGTGAAGTAACTACCAGCAGTCGGGTAACATATACAGCGAATAACAGTAACCTGTCAAGTAACGCTAACCTGTGAACGACAGTAACCAATGTGTAACAAAAACCAGTCAGTAACAGTAACCAATGTGTAACAATAACGGCAACAGTAACCGATAAGGTAACACTCACGGTAACAATAACTAGAGAGGTAATATTAACGGTAGCAATAACCAATGAGGTAACATTCACGGTAACAATAACTAGAGAGGTAACATTCACGGTAACAGTAACCTTTGAGGTAACAATAAACAGTAACAGTGACTAATGAGGTAAAACTAATTTTAACAGTAACCGATGAGATAGTAATAAATAGTAACGGTAACAAATGATGTAACATTAAATAATGAGGGAACATTAAACAGTGATTAACATTAACCAGTGAATTTTTAAAAAAAGTCGCTTAAAATTCAACAGGGTCGACTTCATTGCACCGGGTTTTTATCCTATATGTCCCAGTCTCTTCCCGCAGCGCGGAAAGCGTCGCACAAAGTACGACCTCCGTAGCTCCAGTGACGACCCTTAGAAGTCTCCGAATAAAATGTCCTCGTGAAACGAAAGATGCGTCCCGGAATCGAACCCACATCCTTCGGAGCCCGAGCCAGATGGTTTGACCACTTCGGCACGGAGGCTCCCGCGAACCAGTAAATAACGGTAACCAGTCAGTAAAATAGCCAGTGAGGAAAGAGTACACAGTTAGAAACAGCAACCAGAGAGTAACTGTTAACATATGCGAGGTAACAGTAACCAGCAAGTAACAGTAACCAGCAAGTAACAGTAACTAGCAAGTAACAGTAACCAGTGATGTAACCGTAACCAGTGCTGTAACAGTAACCAGTGCTGTAACAGTAACCAGTGCTGTAACAGTAACCAGTGTTGTAACAGTAACCAGAGATGTAACCGTAACCAGTGTTGTAACAGCAACCAGTGATGTAACCGTAACCAGTGCTGTAACAGTAACCAGTGATGTACCGTAACCAGTGCTGTAACAGTAACCAGTGTTGTTACAGCAACCAGTGTTGCAACAGTAACTAATATTGTAACTGTAACCAGTGTTGTAACAGTAACCTGTGTTGTACCAGTAACCAGTGTTGGTATAGCAACCAGTGTTGAAACAGTAACTAATAGTGTAACTGTAACCAGTGTTCTTACAACAACCAGTGTTGCAACAGTAACTAATATTGTAACTGTAACTAGTGTTCTTACAACACCAAGTGTTGCAACAGTAACTATGATTGTAACTGTAACCAGTGTTGTAACAGTAAATAATGTTGTAGCGGTAACCAGTGAGGTAATAGTAACCAACGAGATAACAGTAACTAGTGAGATAACATGAACCAGTGGGATAACATCTACTTCCTGAGTTGGCTTGAAATAAATAATGTATATCTGCAATGTTGTCTCCTGTATCAATTTCAATTGAGGTAACTAACTAGTTGGCCATCAGCAGCAAGTGAGATTGGCAACAGACGCATTAGTTTCCCATTAAAACTATGATAGCACCATCTTTCTTCTCTTCCATCGCGGCGAGGAGCGCCCGTCAGCGCACACGTGCAAACGACTTCCATTAGGGAACAAGCAAAACCCGATAAGGGGGTACATCTCTTAAACGAGGTGAGTACATCTTGCTTGCTGAACTACGGCTCGTCCCGGCGGGGATCCCTGGCTCGATGTACAGAGCTGGCGAACAGAGATAGCTGGGCAGATAACCGCAGTAATCTTCACTTGATGATGGGGTCGCCTGGGATCCATCTGGTCACGTGAGCGAGTGCGCATGACACAAGAAATTCATTCTCATTTATATATATTGATGGCGAGAAGGCCATCTGCCTCAGGATTCAAACCGGGACTTTACACGTATAAAGATAACGGTTGGAGTGCCCCCCCCCCCCCCCCCCCCACACACGGTTGTGTGAAACAGGCCACTGAAGAGAAGGGTGTGGCCAATAGAAGTGAAATTATTCACTTTGTAATAACTCAAGATTTGTTGGGTATGTTGTGAGGAGATACACACTGGAAAACTTAGTGACAACTGACAACATCGACGGGAAAAGAGTAAGTGATAAATACGTGGATGGCTTGGCCACATAAACGAGACAAGAACATAGAGCTGATCCACAACTCTGGCGATCGTGTCAGATGGCGAAACTTGACATTATCGAGATGTCACGTGATGATGGTGAATGAATCGCTTCAATTGCACAATTACATATCTAACGTTCCCTGTTTCCTCATAAATAAATCAAAGTATAATTCCAGCACTGTGCACGAGCACCATCATTGGGTGATGTGGTCACTTTTTACATACACCAAAGAGGAGCAGAGTTCTGTTATCCGTTTTTTTTGTTTTTTTTTTACATCAGTGAAGGGGTGAAACCTATGGAAATTCATTGGCGAATGAAGGCCCAGTATGGCGATCCATGCCTGTCAGTCTAGCGAGTGTATGAGTGGAGTAGGCCGTTTCAAAACGGCGTGACTTCTGTGACAGACTGTTTACGACCGGGTCAGGCACACCGAAGACTGACCTCAGAGATGACTTTCTACAGGAATGCAAGCAATTTATTGGCGCTGGAGGACTTGCAGAAGGTCGGCTGGAGCCAAGTCTGGACTGTATGCTGAATATTTCAAGATCTCGAATATCAGATCAGTGTATCCACTGTGTGTGCAGCCGTGTGAGGGCGGCCGTTGTCGTGCAGCAACACTATTCCTTTTAAGAGAAGTCCCGGACGTTTCGATCGTATTGTGGGCTTCAATTTGTTCACTGGCATGGCACTGTACCCAGCACTTGTCACAGTTTGTTCATTGACATGTCACTGTATCCAGCACTTGTCACAGTTTGTTCACTGACATGTCACTGTATCGAGCACTAGTCACACCTTGTTCACTGGCATGTCACTGTATCCAGTACTAGTCACGGTTTGTTCACTGGCATGGCACTGTATCCAGTACTAGTCACAGTTTGCTCACTAGCATGTCACTGTATCCAACACTAGTCACACTTTGTTCACTGACATGTCACTGTATCCAGTACTTATCACAGTTTGTTCACTGACATGTCACTGTATCCAGTACTAGTCACAGTTTGTTCACTGACATGTCACTGTATCCAGCACTAGTCACGGATTGTTCACTGACATGTCACTGTATCCAGTACTTGTCACAGTTTGTTCACTGGCATGTCACTGTATCCAGTACTTGTCACACTTTGTTCACTGACATGTCACTGTATCCAGCACTTGTCCCACTTTGTTCACTGACATGTCACTGTATCCAGCACTTGTCACGGTTTGTTCACTGACATGTCACTGTATCCAGTACTAGTCACAGTTTGTTCACTGGCATGTCACTGTATCCAGTACTAGTCACAGTTTGTTCACTGACATGTCACTGTATCCAGTACTAGTCACAGTTTGTTCACTGACATGTCACTGTATCCAGCACTTGTCACACTTTGTTCACTGACATGTCACTGTATCCAGTACTTGTCACAGTTTGTTCACTGACATGTCACTGTATCCAGTACTTGTCACACTTTGTTCACTGACATGTCACTGTATCCAGCACTTGTCCCACTTTGTTCACTGACATGTCACTGTATCCAGTACTTGTCACGGTTTGTTCACTGACATGTCACTGTATCCAGTACTAGTCACAGTTTGTTCACTGGCATGTCACTGTATCCAGTACTAGTCACAGTTTGTTCACTGACATGTCACTGTATCCAGTACTAGTCACAGTTTGTTCACTGACATGTCACTGTATCCAGTACTAGTCACGGTTTGTTCACTGACATGGCACTGTATCCAGCACTAGTCACAGTTTGTTCACTGACATGTCACTGTATCCAGTACTTAGTCACAGCTTTGTTCACTGACATGTCACTGTATCCAGTCACTTAGTCCACAGTTTGTTCACTGACATGTCACTGTATCCAGCTACTTGTCACCGTTTGTTCACTGACATGTCACTGTATCCAGTACTTGTCACAGTTTGTTCACTGACATGTCACTGTATCCAGCTCTTGTCACACTTTGTTCACTGACATGTCACTGTATCCAGTACTTGTCACAGTTTTTTCACTGACATGTCACTATATCCAGCACTAGTCACAGTTTGTTCACTGGCATGTCACTGTAGCCAGTACTAGTCACAGTTTGTTCACTGACATGTCACTATATCCAGCACTAGTCACACTTTGTTCACTGACATGGCACTGTATCCAGTACTTGTCACAGTTTGTTCACTGACATAGCACTGTATCCAGTACTTGTCACAGGTTGTTCACTGACATGGCACTGTATCCAGTACTTGTCACAGTTTGTTCTCTGACATTTCACTGTATCCAGCACTAGTCACAGTTTGTTCACTGACATGTCACTGTATCCAGTACTTGTCACGGTTTGTTCACTGACATGGCACTGTATCCAGTACTTGTCACAGTTTGTTCACTGACATGGCACTGTATCCAGTACTAGTCACAGTTTGTTCACTGACATAGCACTGTATCCAGTACTTGTCACAGGTTGTTCACTGACATGGCACTGTATCCAGTACTTGTCACAGTTTGTTCTCTGACATTTCACTGTATCCAGCACTAGTCACAGTTTGTTCACTGACATGGTACTGTATCCAGTACTTGTCACAGTTTGTTCACTGACATGGCACTGTATACAGTACTAGTCACAGTTTGTTCACTGACATGTCACTGTATCCAGTACTAGTCACAGTTTGTTCACTGACATGTCACTGTATCCAGTACTTGTCACGGTTTGTTCACTGACATGTCACTGTATCCAGTACTAGTCACAGTTTGTTCACTGACATGTCACTGTATCCAGTACTAGTCACAGTTTGTTCACTGACATGTCACTATATCCAGTACTAGTCACAGTTTGTTCACTGACATGTCACTATATCCAGTACTTGTCACGGTTTGTTCACTGGCATGTCACTGTATCCAGTACTAGTGACAGTTTGTTCACTGACATGTCACTGTATCCAGTACTAGTCACAGTTTGTTCACTGACATGTCACGGTATCCAGTACTAGTCACACTTTGTTCACTGACATGGCACTGTATCGAGCACTAGTCACAGTTTGTTCACTGACATGTCACTGTATCCAGCACTAGTCACGGATTGTTCACTGACATGTCACTATATCCAGCACTAGTTAGAGTTTCATCCTTTCCTAAAATGCTCCAATATAGGGCCCTGATATCTACAAAGATGATCATCCTTACTTTCTTTGACGCTTCCTGCGTCTGGAATTGTAATTGTCTTCTATGTTTGTTTTTTTAATTATTATTATTGTTGTTTTGTTCACCCAATCATACATTTTACCCTGACTCAAACAACTGTCTCCATACCAATCATCATTGTTCTATAGATATCACTAGTGTTCACACCATCTAGCCACAGAACACGGACAACGCTTCCACTTCTATATTATAGTGCAATCGATAGTTGGGCACCCATTGTCCCATCGCTATTGCACACACGCAAGTACCCAGAACCCCTACAAGGTGTAATGCTTATAAGCCAGTTATTATTATTATTTTTTTTTTAAAAGTCGCATATCCCTTACATGACGTTTCAGTCAGCACCAGCATTTTCCAGCTGTCGTTGTTGTTCTTGGCAAGATTACGCTCACTAGTTTGCTATTGCTTTCTGAGCGACCGGCTCACATACCCCCCGTAAGTAACCAACGTGACGCGATACGCTACCGAATCTCGCTCAGCTGTGTTCCTCACGTGGTTATACTGGATTACGGAGAAAGTCGTTAACGCCTTCACCAGGGAAACCGGCACATGCCAGTTTATATCCTAAAATATGATCCTCTGTTGTCACGTGCTCTTCCGGGCACTGTATAATAAAATTCATGTTACTTAATGACTTTCCCTTGCGCGCGATTTGTGTGTGTGTGTGTGTGTGTGAGTGTGTGTGTGTGTGTGTGTGTGTGTGGTGTGTTGTTGAGATATATATATATATATATATATATATATATATATATATATATATATATATATATATATATATATATATCCAGTGGCTTGGGTGATCATAGCTCTCCACATCTTGATATCTGAAACAGAACGTGTCCATTCATTAGCTGACACTTTCCGTGACATGACAAAAGGCTGTCGAGAATTGTCTCTATTTTCCCGTGTGTCTCTTTCCACAAGTCATTCCAGCTGTCACAACATATTCCAGGTGTTCTGTTCTCAGGATATACCAAACAACAAATAACCATTGCCTCTTTCTGATGCTGGTCTTTATGTCGGATCCCCTTTCAATACACGTGGACCACCCAGTCTAGTTGTCCGAGACATTGTCAGCATTCTTCTGTAAGGCCTGTGGTCTCAACTGATGAGTCAAACATCTTGTTGACAAATTGTCCATGATCCACGGCCACATGGTAGAACTGGTTCTGTGTAACATGCAAGTGTTCATGTTCTAACCATCTTACCACAGCTGTTATGTGCTTCAGATGTTCTTCATTTGACAGAATGCAGTCTTAGCTTGTCATGTTCTGTTCTTTATTTCTGTAATCGATCTTCTGTCTTGTCACTTGAAAAACATTCAATAATTTGTACTGTGACCATCGGCTACCACCTCTGGCCTATTTCCTACAGAACTCGTTAATTGTATAAATATAAACAGACAGACAGACACACACACAACACACACACACACACACACACACACACACACAGACAGACAGACAGACAGACAGACAGGCAGGCAGACAGGCAGGCAGGCAGGCAGGCAGGCAGGCAGGCAGATAGATAGATAGATAGATAGATAGATAGATAGATAGATAGATAGACAGGTAGGTAGGTAGGTAGGTAGATAGATAGATAGATAGATAGATAGATAGATAGATAGATAGATAGATAGATAGATAGATAGATAGATAGATAGATAGATAGATAGATAGATAGATAGATAGATACAATTCCATTGACATGTCTGCGATCTGTGTTACAGTAAAGCGAGATGAAGAGTTAATGTGATTGAATGAGACAAAATTGCTCACAGTTACAAATGAATCGAGCGATCGCTTTCCAAGAACAGAGCAATTACCGAAGCAGCAGCGAATAGTCGAAATAGCTGACAGTTTGCTCTGTCGAATTCGACACAAGTTTGAAGAATCGGGCCAGCAACTGGCGGGCTACAGGCTACAGTCTGCTGATGGAAGCAATTTGGCCGAGTTGAAGAAACTTTGACGCAGATGGTTTTCGCAGGCACAGGCAGTTAGCGCGCCGGCCTTTGATGCAGTCAGGAGGAAATCATTCATAGGCCAACACTCATGTCGTAAATAACGGCTCAGATTTAACGGCATTCTGCAGCTGAGTTCACAATGTTCTAGAACATTCTGGAGGGAACACACAAACTTATGGTAGGTCTGGCTTGTCTAGACCAGGGACTCTCAAACCTGGGACCAGGGAATCTTAAACTTTAAACCAGTGAATCTTAAATTTGGACCATGGAATCTCAAACTTTAGCCCATTTAATCCCAAAATTGAGACCTGGGAATCTCAAACTTTAGCTCAGGGGTTCTCAAACTTTAGCACATGGAATCACAAACTTTAAACCAAGGAATCTCAAACTTTAGGCCAGGGAATCCCAAACCTTAGAGCAAGGATTCTCAAACTGTGAACCATTTACTAGCCAATGTTAGTTAATGATTTATCATAGCATTGTGCAGCACGACGTCTCATAACATTGACATCTACATAAAGCGATCTGCTTCCACATCACACTCAGCTGACTTCCATATCACCCTCAGCTGAATTCCAACCATCAACTCTGTATGACTAGGAGTTAGGAGACTACGCGCCTCACTGTACCTAAAGCCACAGCTTTGTATTTCATATAAGGAAAACATGTATTCTAAGGTGGTTACGTGTACGTTACAGCCTGCAAATATATCTAAGCCAGATAAGTGGGTTCTCTAACGGACAAATGGACGATACAAAAGACGATAGCAAAAACGGGCTGCGTGGTCTCTAGGTACGGTGTCTGCCTTGAGTGCTGGAGGTCCCGGTTCAAGCCCCGGCGAGGACAGGGATTTATTTCACGTGGACTTCTAGTAATAAAATTTCCCCTGGTCTCTGGGTAGTGAGATCGGACGCCCATGTGTATTGTTGCGCACCTAAAAAATCCATTGGCAGTTGGAAATCGAAAAAGAGTATCCTAACGGTGCTGCCAGGGCAAAATTTCGAGTTAAAAATCTACCCAAAGTATTTCAGGATCCTCGCCGGTGCTACGGAGTTCGTGCACTGAGCTGAGTTTCTCAAGGCTCAGGTTAGAGTTAGGATGAGAACGGAGCACTTATGGGTTACACCCGTGTGCCGTTATGTTGATCCATCGACTAAACTAACCTTAACCAAAAGTCACGCGTGCCATACAATGGTTCAGTATATTCTAAGGGAGTTTACTGTGTCGTTACGGGTAAACTCTTGCTAAGGGAGGTAACGGTGTATAGGTGGGAGGTATGTTCCTCGTGAAGACCTGGGTGCAGGGAGGAATGGGTGGGAGGTCTGTACCTCGTGTAGCAGGCGACGAGCCCAGACATCAAACCCGCTTCGACAGGTGCTCATGACATAATCAATGCACTTCGCTGTCAACTCCGCCAAATTCGTCCTCCTCCAAGCGAGGTATGCTGATTCCACAACTGGTGCATGCAAAGGTAAGGTGAAGGTAAAGTGAAGGTAAGGTGAAGTTAAGGTGAAGGTCTCCAGTCAAAAAGTACCGTACGTGTATGAACCGTTAGATCTTGCCATGCCATAGAGCAATCATTATCTTGTGTCGCATAGAGCGACACACCACCTTCTACCAAGTAGAGTGGTTTCAGGGGTTGCAATGTATGCGTTTTCCCTAAGCTCCTAGCGCTAGCGTATCTGTCCCCTCCGGCTGATCCATTCCTCTCTGCATGCTCTTACCTATCAAGTGGAACACGCCCGGCGAAGCTTTCCTCCGCTAGCAGGCAACACACACCAAGAATCCACCACTGGGACCAGGCAACACACACCTAAAACCCACCACTGGGACCAGGCAACACACACCAAGAACCCACCACTGGGACCAGGCAACACACACCAAAAACCCACCACTGGGACCAGGCAACACACACCAAGAACCCACCACTGGGACCAGGCAACACACACCAAGAACCCACCACTGGGACCAGTCAACACACACCAAGAATCCACCACTGGGACCAGGCAACACACACCAAGAATCCACCACTGGGACCAGGCAACAAACACCACGAACCCACCACTGGGACCAGTCAACACACACCAAGAATCCACCACTGGGACCAGGCAACATACACCAAGAATCCACCACTGGGACCAGGCAACACACACCAAGAATCCACCACTGGGACAAGGCAACATACACCAAGAATCCACCACTGGGACCAGGCAACACACACCAAGAACCCACCACTGGGACCAGGCAACACACACCAAGAACCCACCACTGGGACCAGGAAACACACACCAAGAACCCACAACTGGGACCAGGTAACATACACCAAGAACCCACCACTGGGACCAGGCAACACACACCAAGAACCCACCACTGGGACCAAGAACCCACCACTGGGACCAGGCAACACACACCAAGAACCCACCACTGGGACCAGGCAACACACACCAAGAACCCACCACTAGGACGAGGCAACACACACCAAGAACCCACCACTGGGACCAGGCAATACACACCAAGAACCCACCACTGGGACCAGGCAACACACACCAAGAACCCACAACTGGGACCAGGTAACACACACCAAGAACCCACCACTGGGACCAGGTAACACACACCAAGAACCCACCACTGGGACCAGGCAACACACACCAAGAACCCATCACTGGGACCAGGCAACACATACCAAGAATCCACCACTGGGACCAGGTAACACATACCAAGAACCCACCACTGGGACCAGGCAATACACACCAAGAACCCACCACTGGGACCAGGCAATACACACCAAGAACCCACCACTGGGACCAGGCAATACACACCAAAAACCCACCACTGGGACCAGGCAATACACACCAAGAACCCACCACTGGGACCAAGAACCCACCACTGGGACTAAGAACCCACCACTGGGACCAAGAACCCACCACTGGGACCAAGAACCCACCACTGGGACCAAGAACCCACCACTGGGACCAAGAACCCACCACTGGGACCAAGAATCCACCACTGTGACCAGGAACCACACTGGGTGGCTCTTGCCATTTCTGTGACCCAGTAGCCGTTGTTAATGAATAATAATAATAATAATAATAATAATAATAATAATAATAATAATACTGATAAATAATAATAAGAGTCCAAATCCCTGTTTCAATCTTTGAACCTCAAATCCCGAAATAAGCAAATAAATCAACATTATGAGAAAACAGAAATTAGAACACATTGTGACAACTGGAAAGATGTGAGGAAAGAGAGACAGGGGAAGACAACGAGAGAAAATTCTTGCCAGTTTTGTGTCCTTGCACGAAAGGGTGTCAGCGTGGAGGATGATGCAGGCCGTTTGAGATCGCAGTTATGTTCGGTGGGTGTGCTCAAATACGTCAACTGTCACTGTACACTTGAGGACTAACAAACCCACGTGGGACCCCCTCTCCGCACCCTTCCCCCCAGCCGCCCTGCCCCGACAACCATACCTGTAATTAACGGCGGCCAGGTCTTGTCTGTGAGCATCTCCCGCCTGGCATGTGGCTGTTTACTTTTAATTTGAGTCCCGGGACCGCGTGTACACAAATACCCGCACCTGGAGTTTCCCGCGCGGGGCGAGAAGGGATGTGTGAAAATAGCGTTAAGTTCTTCAACATGAAAAATCATTATCCCTTTTGTCTTGTGTTTGGATATGGAGGTAATAAATGACGGATTTGTCTTGTCTGTGGATACAGAAGGAAATAAATGGAGAGAGGCAGACAAGAATGTTGGGTACTTGTAAATGCGAGGTGTGGAGTCAAAATGCACAGCCCATTTGCAACAGATGCCTGGATTATTTTGGGAAGTGAGTGTTTCAATGGCGCTGGGAACAGTTCTTTCATCAGGTGAGACTGAGCCTGTAAGACACGGGCGCGGTGTCTGGAGGCAGCAAGGGCAGCGTCCGAGTTCCTTGTCTTTCGGTAGTCTCCAATGAAGATTGACAGAGTCTGTTTTTGCACTTTTCGAGCAAGAACGGCAAATATCTGAGTAGCAGGTTCACCAGATGTTGTCACTGGATGCCGGTTAACTTTGACTTAGTTATTTGTTTTGTTTATTTCCAAGTATAACTTTGGTCAAATTTATCTTACCCGGACAACGCCGGATATGATTGGTGTCTATGGACACAGCAGGTCTGATGCATGCTGATCACAGCCAGCCCCGATAATGATGGGCACGCCAATTAAGTAGGTCGGCAGAATTCCAGGGTTCTGTGTTAAGAGGTACACTCCACGAGGTTTGACTTTCGCAGCTATTTTATTTGAGCCGTTTGACTCGTGCTCCGAAGGTTGTGAGTTCGATTCCGGGCCGCGTCCTTCAGTTTACGAGTTAAATGTTTCGGAGACTCCTGTGGGTCGTCGCTAAAAGCTACGGAGTTCGTGTTTTGTGCGACGCTTTCCGCGCTGCGGAAAGAGACCGAGCCATATGGGATAAAACCCGGTGCAATGAAGTCGACCCTGTCGACTTTTAAGCGACTTTTTAACTATTTTATTTATGAGTGACTTCCATACACTAAGCTGTCTGCGAGTGACCACTCCAAGACGAATAAGTCAATGAGGAAGAGATCTGATGGCCTCATGTCATAAAACATTGACGTAACACACTGTAAGATCAACATAAAACATTGAATAACACACTGTAAGATCAACATAAAACATGGACATAACACACTGTAAGATCAACATAAAACATTGAAGTAACACACTGTAAGATCAACATAAAACATTGAAGTAACACACTGTAAGATCAACATAAAACATTGAAGTAACACACTGTAAGATCAACATAAAACATTGAAGTAACACACTGTAAGATCAACATAAAACATTGAAGTAACACACTATAAGATCAACATAAAACATTGAAGTAACACACTATAAGATCAACATAAAACATTGAAGTAACACACTGTAAGATCAACATAAAACATTGAAGTAACACACTGTAAGATCAACATAAAACAGGGACATAACACACTCTAAGATCAACATAAAACATTGAAGTAACACACTGTAAGATCAACATAAAACATTGAAGTAACACACTGTAAGATCAACATAAAACATTGAAGTAACACACTGTAAGATCAACATAAAACATTGAAGTAACACACTGTAAGATCAACATAAAACATTGAAGTAACACACTGTAAGATCAACATAAAACATTGAAGTAACACACTGTAAGATCAACATAAAACATTGAAGTAACACACTGTAAGATCAACATAAAACAGGGACATAACACACTCTAAGATCAACATAAAACATTGAAGTAACACACTGTAAGATCAACATAAAACATTGAAGTAACACACTGTAAGATCAACATAAAACATTGAAGTAACACACTATAAGATCAACATAAAACAGGGACATAACACACTGTAAGATCAACATAAAACATTGAAGTAACACACTGTAAGATCAACATAAAACATTGAAGTAACACACTGTAAGATCAACATAAAACAGTGACATAACACACTGTAAGATCAACATAAAACATTGAAGTAACACACTGTAAGATCAACATAAAACAGGGACATAACACACTGTAAGATCAACATAAAACATTGAAGTAACACACTGTAAGATCAACATAAAACAGTGACATAACACACTGTAAGATCAACATAAAACATTGAAGTAACACACTGTAAGATCAACATAAAACAGGGACATAACACACTGTAATATCAACATAAAACATTGAAGTAACACACTGTAAGATCAACATAAAACATTGAAGTAACACACTGTAAGATCAACATAAAACAGTGACATAACACACTGTAAGATCAACATAAAACATTGAAGTAACACACTATAAGATCAACATAAAACATTGAAGTAACACACTATAAGATCAACATAAAACATTGAAGTAACACACTGTAAGATCAACATAAAACATTGAAGTAACACACTATAAGATCAACATAAAACAGTGACATAACACACTGTAAGATCAGCACTCATGTCATAAAACAGTGACATAACACACTGTAAGATCAGCATAAAACAGTGACATAACACACTGTAAGATCAACATAAAACATTGACATAACACACTGTAAGATCAACATAAAACAGTGACATAACACACTGTAAGATCAGGATAAAACAGTGACATAACACACTGTAAGATCAACATAAAACAGTGACATAACACACTGTAAGATCAACATAAAACATTGAAGTAACACACTGTAAGATCAACATAAAACAGTGACATAACACACTGTAAGATCAGGATAAAACAGTGACATAACACACTGTAAGATCAGCATAAAACAGTGACATAACACACTGTAAGATCAGCATCAGTTTGCTTGTTGACGTCAATATCTGGGGTTACCTCCAGGGGTGGTCTCTCGTGAGTGCAAGAACCCGAGACTTCGTCTCCGTCTGTCTGAGGGCGATACAGAAACCGCACCAGCTCCGAGCGCGTGCTTTGACGACAGAAGCTGTTAATAGCCTGGGTGATGTTCTCGCACAAACTCCGGGAATCTCGCGACATGTTCACAACTTGCCAGCTACAGCCCTCAGTCCGCCTGCCACCGGAAGCCTGTCTGAGGAAAATTAATATCCTTCTTCCTTGAACTTCGGGTATTTTAACCCTGTGTTTGGAGTTTCTCGGAGATGTCTATTTAAATAATGTGTAGACAATTGACGTTATTGTTTTCTGGGAAACGATTGTTTTCTTGTCTGTGTGTCCCTGTGTGTTGGGAATCCAAGATGCTAAGGTATTTTCATTTATCTCGTCAAATTAGTGAACTACTGAACTAGGATGTGGTTGGTTGCCGGTTAACTCCGTGGGAGACGATCAACCTGGACAGTGAAGTCCGATCATTTGGCGTTCAGGTAGTTGGGGTCCTGAAAGAAGGAGGGTTGGTCTACTGTACAGAACACAACCTGTCTGTCATCTGCTGCCTATAGTACCTAGCAGTGAAGGGCGGGGGAGGGGTGAGGGGTGGGGTCTTGCTCCTGAGGAATTAAGGCCGTCAACAGCATACCACAACAAGCAATGATGTACAGACCAGATGGAATCAGAGGAAGAGGCCGACCACGTAAACGTTGGATAAGGGAATAGCAGAGTCCATGGGAATATCGATATATGAAGCCCATACTCCGGCACTCTCACGATGTTTATACTTCATCTCGACACCGCAAGGTACAAGAGGAACATGATGAGATGAGATGAGGCTAATGCAGTTGCCGTGAACTGTGCAGGTCAGGAAGTTTTTTTGGGTTTTCTTTGCCCCTCGAGAGAAAAAAAAATAATCCCTCACCTTACCGAGGATTCTAATCCGGGTCTCCAGAAGGAAAACCAGGCGTTCTTGGCCATTCGGCCAGCCGCTCCAAGTGGCGTAACTGATGTTGTAGTTAGGAAGCCTTCATCAGTACACAAACAATAGGGCACTGTATCTGTATCAGTGTCATTTGGTTTTTGCTTGCTGCCGACAAACATCAAGCCGCAGCATCCATTCTGTCACTTGTAGGTGAGGTTTTGTGAATCTTACCAATTATTCTGTCAGTTATTGACTTATTGCAATTGTTCAGTTATACCGAAATCCAGCCCGTGTCTTCTCCTTGAGCTCGCTCCGAGAAAGCGTTTCATCCGAATAAGGTTGATTTGGAGACAGTACTCCCGATCTGGTACCATCCGAGCAAGGTTGATGTGAAGACAGTTCTCCCGATCTGGTACCATCAGAGCAAGGTTGATGTGTAGACAGTACTCCTGATCTGGTACCATCCGAGCAAGGTTGATGTGTAGACAGTACTCCCGATCTGGTACCATCCGAGCAAGGTTGATGTGTAGACAGTTCTCCCGATCTGGTAACATCCGAGCAAGGTTGATGTGAAGACAGTTCTCCCGATCTGGTACCATCCGAGCAAGGTTGATGTGTAGACAGTACTCCCGATCTGGTACCATCCGAGCAAGGTTGATGTGTAGACAGTACTCCCGATCTGGTACCATCCGAGCAAGGTTGATGTGTAGACAGTACTCCCGATCTGGTACCATCCGAGCAAGGTTGATGTGGAGGCAGTACTCCCGATCTGGTACCATCCGAGCAAGGTTGATGTGGAGACAGTACTCCCGATCTGGTACCATCCGAGCAAGGTTGATGTGGAGACAGTACTCCTGATCTGGTACCATCCGAGCAAGGTTGATGTGGAGACAGTACTCCCGATCTGGTACCATCCGAGCAAGGTTGATGTGGAGACAGTACACCCGATCTGGTACCATCCGAGCAAGGTTGATGTGGAGACAGTTCTCCCGATCTGGTACCATCCGAGCAAGGTTGATGTGGATACAGTTCTCCCGATCTGGTACCATCCGAGCAAGGCTGATGTGGAGACAGTTCTCCCGATCTGGTACCATCCGAGCAAGGCTGATGTGGAGATAGTTCTCCCGATCTGGTACCAAAGTGCCACCTCCACGGGGGTGTCGTGTAGAGCTCCACTTCCCTTCTCCAAGCGTATAACCCAGCAGGGAGTGCACGACTTCTCCAAGCTTATATCCCAGCAGGGAGTGCAAGACTTCTCCAAGCTTATAACCCAGCAGGGAGTGCAAGATTTCTCCAAGCTTATAACCCAGCAGGGAGTGCAAGATTTCTCCAAGCTTATAACCCAGCAGGAAGTGCAAGATTTCTCCAAGCGTATAACCCAGCAGGAAGTGCAAGATTTCTCCAAGCTTATAACCCAGCAGGGAGTGCAAGATTTCTCCAAGCTTATAACCCAGCAGGAAGTGCAAGATTTCTCCAAGCGTATAACCCAGCAGGTAGTGCAAGACTTCTCCAAGCTTATAACCCAGCAGGTAGTGCAAGACTTCTCCAAGCGTATAACCCAGCAGGAAGTGCAAGATTTCTCCAAGCTTATAACCCAGCAGGAAGTGCAAGATTTCTCCAAGCTTATAACCCAGCAGGGAGTGCAAGATTTCTCCAAGCGTATAACCCAGCAGGAAGTGCAAGATTTCTCCAAGCTTATAACCCAGCAGGAAGTGCAAGATTTCTCCAAGCTTATAACCCAGCAGGGAGTGCAAGATTTCTCCAAGCTTATAACCCAGCAGGGAGTGCAAGATTTCTCCAAGCTTATAACCCAGCAGGAAGTGCAAGATTTCTCCAAGCTTATAACCCAGCAGGGAGTGCAAGATTTCTCCAAGCTTATAACCCAGCAGGGAGTGCAAGATTTCTCCAAGCTTATAACCCAGCAGGAAGTGCAAGATTTCTCCAAGCTTATAACCCAGCAGGTAGTGCAAGACTTCTCCAAGCGTATAACCCAGCAGGAAGTGCAAGATTTCTCCAAGCTTATAACCCAGCAGGAAGTGCAAGATTTCTCCAAGCTTATAACCCAGCAGGGAGTGCAAGATTTCTCCAAGCGTATAACCCAGCAGGAAGTGCAAGATTTCTCCAAGCTTATAACCCAGCAGGAAGTGCAAGATTTCTCCAAGCTTATAACCCAGCAGGGAGTGCAAGATTTCTCCAAGCTTATAACCCAGCAGGAAGTGCAAGATTTCTCCAAGCTTATAACGCAGCAGGAAGTGCAAGATTTCTCCAAGCTTATAACCCAGCAGGTAGTGCAAGACTTCTCCAAGCGTATAACCCAGCAGGGAGTGCAAGATTTCTCCAAGCTTATAACCCAGCAGGGAGTGCAAGACTTCTCCAAGCGTATAACCCAGCAGGAAGTGCAAGATTTCTCCAAGCTTATAACCCAGCAGGGAGTGCAAGACTTCTCCAAGCGTATAACCCAGCAGGGAGTGCAAGATTTCTCCAAGCGTATAACCCAGCAGGGAGTGCAAGATTTCTCCAAGCTTAAAACCCAGCAGGGAGTGCAAGACTTCTCCAAGCGTATAACCCAGCAGGAAGTGCAAGATTTCTCCAAGCTTATAACCCAGCAGGAAGTGCAAGATTTCTCCAAGCTTATAACCCAGCAGGGAGTGCAAGATTTCTCCAAGCTTATAACCCAGCAGGAAGTGCAAGATTTCTCCAAGCTTATAACCCAGCAGGAAGTGCAAGATTTCTCCAAGCTTATAACCCAGCAGGTAGTGCAAGACTTCTCCAAGCGTATAACCCAGCAGGGAGTGCAAGATTTCTCCAAGCTTATAACCCAGCAGGGAGTGCAAGACTTCTCCAAGCGTATAACCCAGCAGGAAGTGCAAGATTTCTCCAAGCTTATAACCCAGCAGGGAGTGCAAGACTTCTCCAAGCGTATAACCCAGCAGGGAGTGCAAGATTTCTCCAAGCTTATAACCCAGCAGGGAGTGCAAGACTTCTCCAAGCGTATAACCCAGCAGGGAGTGCAAGACCGGCACTGGCGCCACACATCTATGGGGAGTCACATCAGGATGTCCGCAGGTCATGCTTCCACACAGCGCGCACAGACTGGCTGGGGTCAGGCCTGGGCTGGGCATGTGTCATCCATGGGATCCAGGTATTGCATTGTCCATACTCCGATCCGAGTCCAGAGCCAGAATTGAAATGATTGACACCCTGCCGTCTTGACAGACAATAGTTTGTCTTTTGGGTTTATACCTCTCGAAAGCACCAAGTCTGGGCTGAATTTAGATACCATTCGTTAGCCAAGCAGCATGATCCCTCTTTCGGCCTGTCTAGTTTACTCCAGGGACCATTTGTTAGCCAAGCAGCATGATCCCTCTCTCGGCCTGTCTAGTTTACTCCAGGGAAAAGGTAATACTAATACGTTTAGAACAAGACCGGCTGCAGAAGCTGCCGGATCAGCAAAACAATACTCTTAACTGTCCGCCTGTCGGAGCTTCCATCCTAACACCATCGAGTACAGAACATGGACACACATCCACGCTAATTATGCCATTAAGTACAGAACCTGGACAAACATCCACGCTAATTATGCCATTAAGTACAGAACCTGGACAAACAAATACGCTAATGATGCCACTGACTACAGAATCGGGACAAACAACCACGCTAATGATGCCATTGAGTACAAAATCCGGACAAACATCCACGCTAATGATGATATTGAGTACAGAATCTGGACAGACACTCACGCTAATTATGCCATTGAGTAGAGCATCTAGATAAACATACACGCTAATGATGCCATTGAGTACAGAACCTGGACAAACAACCACGCTAATGATGCTATTGAGCAGAGCATCTAGATAAACCTTTATTATAGTTGTTTGTGATTTTCTAGGCCACATTACGTTCAATTGTTTGCTAGTGTTTACTGAAGGATCTGTCCCCCATACCATACAAATCAACGCAAAATAATATGCTTGCTAATCCACTGTGGGTGTGTGAAGAAAGTGAAGAAAGCCACAAATCTACCATATATATGAAGAAACCCATGAAGCTACCACATAAATGAAGAGAGTGAATCAACAAAGTACCATTCCCCCTACCGTGGGGGGGGGGGGGGGTCAAGGCAGGGCAGTGGCTAGAGCATCTTCCTTCAGGCATTGTGGACGCGGGTTCCAACGTCGCTATGCAGGAGAACTTTATAATAAACAAAAAAACGATCCAGCGTTAAATGAGCACCAGGACATGTCCTGGGGTTAAGCAAAGGGGGTCGCGTCATTGTGACCACGCCATCCATCCAGTGCCCATCTGTCTATACAAATATGCAGCTAGCACCATGTACCTCCTGGCGTGGAACCAGCTCCTTTCATGTACTCCCCACAACATGCCGCACTCCCCCACAACATCCCCCGATGAGTGCCCGGACGCACACGGCCCTTCCCACACTGAAAGCGCTGTGTTGAAGTCTGGTGTGAAAGAGACATGGTTAAGCTGTTTCGCCGGGTCGGCCGCTGAAGCTCGTCTCTGTATTTCTCATCATCTTTGCAAATCTACACCACTTGAAAAGACCGGCAACTTTTGATGAGACCATTTCTTGGCGGCACCAAGAAAAAGGACAGAAATATCGCAGACATAACCAGGCAGATTTTATTGACTGCCAAATCCAAACGCTATCACTATAAATGTATATTTACACTCACATCAAGCGGCAATCGAATTCCCCCGCTTTTATAGCGACGAATGTTTGCCATTTTCACCTTAGCTGTTGGCTCAACGGCGCCGCCATGTTCTCTAGGTGTATCGTATTTACAGTTCCAAGAAATGAGGGATATAATTGCTACGGAAAGTCAAAACAAAGGACTTAGTCGGAATAACAGGAAAAAAACAGAAGTCGTGGTTATTACAAAGAAACAGTGTATATCCAACGTCAGCACTACAATGAATGAAACTAATCTAGAGCAGGTCAATGTATTGATATATTTAGGTACTTTACTAACAGCAAATGGAAGATGTATCAAGGAACTTAAATTTAGAACAGCCTATACAAAGGCAGCATTTTACAAGACTATTCTCTGCAATTTGTCTTTGTCAGTCAATGTGAGGACAAGTATTCTCAGCAGCCATGTAGAGACCCTGATGTAGGGAAGCAAATCATAGACAATGAGCAGACAAGTGAGGAATTACACGGAAGCTGCGGATATGTGTTTTATAGAACGATGATGAGAAAACGGGACAGAAATATCAATGAAGACATCTTGAAAGAAGTGAATTGGCTACTCGCGTCAGAAGAGGGTAATCCACATTCTTTGGGCATGTCATGAGAAGGGGGAAGTTGGAGTATGTCCTCACAACGGGAATGTTGGAGGGGAGGACAGGCAGGGGAAGACCATGAGAGAAGATGATGGACTGCTTGACATCATGGCTTGGAGGAATTTCGGTATCAGAAATGATTCACAGTTCAAGTAATAGAAGGTTGTGGACAGACATGATCACCATATCCACACGGCATGGACTATAAGAGGATTGGCAGCACACGAGACAGAAGGTTGTGGGCAGACATGATCACCATATCCACACGGCATGGACTATAAGAAGATTGGCAGAACACGATACAGAAGGTTGTGGACAGACATGATCACCATATCCACACGGCATTGACTATAAGAAGATTGACAGCACACGAGACAGAAGGTTGTGGACAGACATGATCACCATAGCCACACGGCATGGACTATAAGAAGCCAAAAATATCGAACTGGACCATTCTGGTCGAAACGAAGCAAGGTCAGCAGAAGAATGAACGGGATGTCGCTCGAATGGCTGAGACAGAAGAAAGGCGATCAAGCATAGAAGAAGAACAAGACAAGACGCAAGAAACACAGATAGCGACCGTTTAGCGCATCCTGGACGACATGAAGCAAGTCCAACAGAAGATTGAGCGGGATGTCGCGCGGATGGCTGCTATAAAGGCTCAGAGAGAATGAAGAACAGATATCAAAAATACAAGATGTGAAACAAAAGACAGCAGGCACTCTGACCTGCTCAAGACCCAGTCAGCCACACCCGAACAAGAAGATGCAAGAGCACAGACAGAAGAAGAAGCAACAGAGCAAGTACGATATCGCTTCCCACCAAGATCGAGCACAACACAACACACGAAATCAAGGAAGACCAAGACGACGCCCAAACGATCACGATTACTGGAGCATAGAGAACGAGAGGTAAAGCTCCCTGAAGGAAACAGCACCATGTAACGCGGTGGGCACACAACAACTCCAGGCCTCAACAAGTGTGCGACTCTGTCCAGACATGAAAAACCTCATCAAGAAAGTAACGAACGCAATCAACCCATCAGAGAAGCTGACAACAAGCAGCCCAAAGTACGAAAGACAAACTTCAAGCTACACCATAAACACCCCTACATAGCCAAGTGGAAAACTCGAAGGCTGAAAGGGGGTATTCGTACAAAAAAATTGGATTGGATTGGATTGAACTGGACCATTTCAATGTTTCCTCACGATATTTGTAACTATCGAAACTGGAGTACGAGGGTAAGTTAATAAGTAAGTCACAAATGGCTGTAGAAAAATAACTAAATATGATAACAACTTGAAACCAGTTTATTTTTATACACGCATTGTCCCTTTATTTCTCAACATAATTTCCACCAACATTGATGCACTTATCCCATCAGTCCTCTCAAACCGGCTGCATAGAACTGTGTGCCCTCGGGATGGTTAATCCGGTCAACAAATGCCCGCAGACGTCGGATGTATCGGCCTAACGGCGCAAGAACGCAGCTTTGCTGTAAACAGGCACAACGCAATCACATCCGGAAAAAAAAACTCTGGATGAACGAAGAAGAAGAAGAACTGTGTGCTATGTTTTCATTGACAATCCCACAGAACTGTGTGACTTACTTATTGACTCACCCTCGTAACTTTTTCTACCCAGCTATGCACCGCTATATGGGAAATCGCTAAGGGTTAAGTCCACTGAAAACCCACCTTGGCGGGAGATATTTCGCGAATCACGCCGAAGTTGAATGTGAAGTGAAAACGTGGTTTAGAAAACAGAGCACTCAGTTCTATGCAGCCGGTTTGGGAGGACTGATAAAAAGATGGGATAGGTGCATCAATTTTGGTGGAAATTATGTTGAGAAATAAAGGGACAATGTGTGTATAAAAATAAACTTGTTTCAAGTTGTTATCATAGTTAGCTATTTTTCTACAGCCATTTGTGATTTACTTATTAACTTACCCTCGTACATTGCATGGTTTCTCTCCCGCCTTCTGGCTCCACAACTCCTCGATACCCAGCACTTGATTCCTTCCTGACACAGCCATTATCGCTGACATCTGAACACAAGAATCAATTGTGATTGCCGAAAGATTGCCGAAAGATTGCCGAAAGGTGTGTATTCTGAATACAACATAATTGTTGCATCCAAGACTGAAAGCGAACGTGTTGACTGTGGGAGAAATTTTTTGACTAGAATATACATTGTTGATTTTAACATAAATTGTTGACTTTAAGAGAAATTGTTGATTAGAAGAGAAATTGTTGACTTCAAGAGAAATTGTTGACTAGAAAGAAAAATGTGTTGACTTTAAGAGAAATTGTTTACTAGAAAGAAAAATGTGTTCACTTTAAAAGGAATTGTTGACTTCAAGCATGAGAAATTGTTGACTGTAAGAGAAATTGTTGACTAAACTATAAACTATTGTCTAGAAGAGAATTCTTGGCTATAAGAGAAATTGTTGACTAAGCTATGTACTACGGAATACAGGAGAATTACTGAATGCAAGAGAAATTACGGAACACCAAATAAATTACTGAATACAAGAGAAATTATTGGATACCAGAGAAATTACTGGATACCAGAGGAATTTTTTTTCTTGGTTGTATATCCTATACAGGACGTTGCAGTCAACACCAGCACTTTTCAGCTGTTGTTGATGTACTAAGCAAGATTACGCTCAGTAGTTTGCCATTGATTTCTGAGCGGACCAGAGACATTACTGAACACCAAAGAAACAAATTACTCAATACAAGAGAAATCACTAATACCAGAGAAATTACTGAATGCCAGAGAAATTACTGGATACCAGAGAAATTACTGAATGCCAGAGAAATTACTGAATACAATAGAAAATCATGAATATCAAATTACTGAATGCCAGAGAAGTTACTTGATACGAGATAAACTGTTGACCAAAACAGAAGTAAATGTTGTATAAGAGCTGTAAATGTATACAACAGAAAATATTGAATTCTGGAGACACGATTGAATACTGGAGAAACTATGAATACTGGTTAAACTATTGAATACTGGAGAAACTATTGAATACTGAAGAAACTATTGAATACGAGAAAACTATTGAATACTGGATAAACTATTGAATACTGAAGAAACTTTGAATACTGGAGAAACTATTGAATACTAGAGAAACTATTGAATACTGAAGAAACTATTGAATACGAGAAAACTATTGAATACTGGAGAAACTATTGAATAAAAGAAACACTGCAGAATACAAAAGAAACTATTTAAGAAACCGGAAATATTAAATATTCAGAAGAAACAATTGAATATAAGAAACATGATTAAATGGAAATGAAATGATTAAATTCAAGAGAAATGATTAAATACAAGGGAAATTATTAAATAAAAGAGAAATTATTTAATACAAGAGAAACTATTGAACACAATAAAAAGATTGTACAAATGAGATAAGTTTGAACAAAAGGGAAATTATACAAAGAGATACTATTAAATACACGAGGACATGGTGAATAAATTGATGACGAAACTATTGAATACAAGAGAAATTTTGATTATAAAAACAAAACAATAATCAACATAAGAGAAGTTATTAAACAGAAGAGAAACTATTGTAACAAAGAGATAAGTTAACTATTGTAACAAAGTGATACTATGAAACACAAGAGAAACTTTTTTTTGGTTCGTATATCCTTTACAGGACATCTTTCGGCTGATTGTTGATTTCTTGGCAAGATTACTCTCAGTAGTTTGCCATTGATTTCTGAGCGACCGGCTCACATAACCCGTAAGTTACCGACACGGAGAGAACCGCTACCAATTCTCGCGCACGTCACGTTACTCACGAGAGTATACGGGATTATGGAGAAAGTCGTGTAACACCTAGACCAGGGAGACTGGCCAAGAGAAACTATTGAATATAAATTAATCTTTTTAACAAAAGAGAAATTACAGGATAAAAGAGACATTACATAATATAAGTAAAACATTTTAACAAAAGAGAATTGCTAAACACAAGAGAAATTACGGAACAAACATTAAAAGTATTAAACAATAGATACATTATTGAACAAATCAGAAAGTATTTAATACACTCGGAAGATTCGCTATGGGAAGGACAAGTATCACTTTCGGAAGCACAAGAATCGCTATGGGAAAGGATAAAATCGGTATGGGAAAGGATAAGAATAGATATGGGAAAGGAAAAAATTCGCCATGGGAAGAACACAATTCGCTATGGGAAGAACAATAATCGCTATGGGAAGAATAAGAATCGCTATGGGAAGGACAAGATTCGCCATGGGAAGAACAAGATTCGCTGTGGGAAGAACAAGAATCGCTATGGGAAGGATAAGAATCGCCATGGGAAGGATAAGAATCGCTATGGGAAGGACACGATTCGTTATGGGAAGCACAAGAATCGCCATGGGAAAGGATAAGAATCGCTATGGGAAAGAATAAGAATCGCCATGGGAAAGGATAAGAATCGCTATGGGAAAGAATAAGAATCGCTATGGGAAAGGATAAGAATCGGTATGGGAAGGACCAGAACCGCTATGGGAAGAACAGCAATAGCTATGGGAAAGGATAAGAATCGGTATGGGAAAGGATAAGAATCGGTATGGGAAAGGATATGAATAGCTATGGAAAAGGACAAGATTCGCTATGGGAAGAACAAGATTTGCTATGGGAAGGATAAGAATCGGTATGAGAAAGGACAAAAATCGGTATGGGAAAAACATGAATAGCTATGGCCAGGGAAAGGTAAGAATCGCGACGGGAAGGACAAGAATCGCTTTGGGAAAGGCATCCTTCTGCAAGATGGAAAACATACTGAGCAATAAAAAAAAACTGTTTTATTATGCAAAATGTTATGTTTTTGGACAGTTATAAACTCTCAACATGTAGTGACAGACAGCTGGCGGACTGGATGGATCCACAGGTCGGCCCGGAAACAGGAGCCATGAAATGGTTTACTTTTGACAAGTCTGTCATCAAACAGAGATCGGACTGGTTAGAACATACTGAGACTATCATAACCGTACTGCCAAAATGTTTCTGATTGGCACTCGTAGCAAGAGGATTTTGAAACACGTTTGGGGCGGGGGAGGGGGCTGGTCATTAGATGGTCTTACCTCTATCACGCCCAAACAACGTGTGATGTGTGATTTGCTCCATCTGAGAATCCCAACCATCGGGTCATGCGTTCTCTTACATTGTATAATTGGTCCGAGCATTGTAAAATAATCTGGCTCACCCAGTGAATACGCCCTGTGTATATTTAGCCATTTTGAGAACCCCCCCCCCCCCCCCCCCCAAAAAAAAAATATATATATATATATATATATATATATATATATATATATATATATATATATATATATATATATATATATATATATATATATATATATATATATATACTACTGATTGCTCACAGTGATATCACATGAGAAACATTCAACTGGACATGGCGTCACCAGAGCATGAATGAGAGGCTCGGGGTGAACGTTGTTGAGACATGGTGTAACCAGAGCATGAATGAGAGGCTCGGGGTGAACGTTGTGGACACTAAACCTTCATCAGCAAACTGTCAGCAACCTACAGACACTGAGGGACATGAATATTCACACACGGCTAGCTGCGGGAGACTTGCGTGGCCGCGGGAATTACAGCGCGTGCGCTTGAACATCCTGTGCGGTGATGGCAGGGAGGGGTATCATTCCATACACCGGTCAGTTGGATGTCAACGCTGACTCCCCGTTCAGACAGCAACCACATATACATACGCAGAAACACACACACACACACACATAACCTCACAGACAGAAGGGGAATGTACTTATGTTCGTCTTAAGTCTCTCTCTCTCTCTCTCTCTCTCTCTCTCTCTCTCTCTCTCTCTCTCTCTCTCTCTCTCTCTCTCTCTCTCTCTCTCTCTCTCTCCCTTCTATTCCTCTCTACAATACACACACAATTAATGTCCTTGTGAAAAAGAGATGAGAGAGAGAGAGAGAGAGAGAGAGAGAGAGAGAGAGAGAGAGAGAGAGAGAGAGAGAGAGAGAGAGAGAGAGAGAGAGAGAGACAATTGAATTGGATTGAACTTTATTTTAAAAGGGTTACAAATTAGCCACCTAGACCCGTCTCACATTAGGCCCTTCCAATCACTCATCTTTCTTTCATCAACAGTGCATGATACATTCACATAGGAAAAATAAACACATTGTCAAATGAATGTTGTAAGCATAAACAATGCATATTATCATGTTATGTGGCACATCCCTCCCTTTCAATACAGACATCCCGCACTAACCCATACACATATCCCTCACCCACTCACACATAACCCACCCATACCCACACCCCAACCCACCACACATCCCCCACCCACACACATCCCTTCACCCACTCACACATCCCTCCACCGACTCACATATCTCGCACCCACCCAAACAAACATCCCTCACACACATCCCTACCCACACACAACTCCACACTCACACATACCACAACCCACGCAAACTCGCCCACACACACATGCTCCACCAACCCACCAACACACCCCTAACCACACACACATACCCCTCCCACACCCACAATCCGAACCAACCCACCCACCCACACATTTCACATCCACCCACACACTCCACAAACCACACATGCACCCCCACCCATACACACAGCCCCCACCCACACACATTTTCCAGGCATACACGAATCCCCCACTCCCCTACACGCGCCCCAACACACCCACCCACATACACATCCCCCACCTACTAATATACACACGTCCCCCTCCCGCCAACACCCAGACTTACCACTACCACCAACACCCACACAAACACTCCAACCCAAACACACATCCCCATCCCACACATCCCTCACCCACCCACATATTCCCCACCCACACACGCCCCATCCATACACACATCCCTCCACCCACCCATACACTTCTCCACCCACCCACTCACACATTCCCCACCACAGACACACACATCCCCCACCCGCACACATCTCCCCACCTACCCACACACACATATATCCCCCACACAAATCCCACACATCCTCCTCACACACTTGTCCCATACTCCCACACACATCTCCCACACACACACATGCCTAACCCCATACACACCTCCCCCCATTCATATATACATCAGCCACACCCATCCCCCAACCCATACACACATTCCCCACACACACCCTACACACATCACCACACACCCACCCACATACCCCCACCCACACACCCACTCATACACACATCCCTCACCCACACACACCCCACCGACCCTCACACATCCCCACCAGACACATCCCTCATCCACCCACACATATTACCCCACCCACCCACCCACACAACTCCCCACCCACACACACCTCCCCACCCACCCACACTCACAGAGAGAAATAGAGAGAGAGAAAGAGAAAGAGAGTCTACAGACGGAACTAAGTACCTCCAAACGTGGCTATATTTACTTGCTACAGAGCGATTGCAGACCATAGATAATCGGTACATGATAATAGCAATGCAAGGTCAGTTATGTTAGCATCAATACTAGTGGAACTCCCCCCTCCTGCTGCACACAAGTATTAGATTCTACACAGGCAGGGCTATAGCCAGCTGAAATTATGAGGTGGGGGTACATTTCAAAACAAGCCGCGGAGAAGTAATTACCGAGCTTGGAGTTGGCCTACAGCTGAAGTTCGCACGGTGCCGGATTATCCTCGACTTCGTCAACGAGATACTAGCAACATCCTCATCATTCTGCTGCCACCAGGAGGGCAATACCGCGAGAATTGCCTCAAAGATGAAGAAATCGCTGCTTTGCGCGCTGGCAGAGAGTCGTATTTTTGTCAGAGTATGAAAAATAACCCTCTAAAAATGAGATATGGGAAGTTAAAGACGGTACACCGGCGCTTTGATGTGCGTGGCTCCCAGCCTTCACGAGGAGTGCCGAGCTTAATGTCATTACCACTTTAACGAGGATTGAGAGAGTGCAAGTTCCTGGACGAGCTAGAGAGTACTCGCTTCTGCTGAGCTCTCCCAGAGTTTGAAAATATCATTACCGAGCTGCTTTTCTCTCCGCCCGGCTCCTGTTTGTGTATGGATATCAAAAAGTATGTCACAGCAGGGTTCTGATGCCTTTACTCGGCCTCAGATAGATAAGTGTAATGCTTGGAGTTTTCTTCCTATTTGGAAGCGGCTGATAAAACCGCGAATATTTCCAGTCGTTAAATGTTGTCTTCGCCAACATGTTATAAAACTGCGAGTATTTCCAGCCGTTAAATGCCCCCTTCTAGATCTTATGCGTCTATCCCCCCATTTAACAGTCAATGAAGGGTGTTAATGTCATGTTAATGTCAGAACTTGTCATTCGGGTATCTGGCCTGAAGCCGAGGCGGGTACACATGAAACAAGATAATCTGCATGTTGTCTGCGTTGGGAGATTGCAGTTAGAGACAAGTTCCAGCGGCAGCCGCGGGGTCGCTGCAGTTAGCTCTCATACCTCCCGACTCGGTAAGTATATGTTCGGACCCCGATTGCCAGAACTCTCCTGAATTGACTTGGACTTCAGGTCGGTCCCACCTGACATGTAGGTCAAGTCACTTGAGCACCATTCTAAACGCCTTAAGGTGCGCTGGGTATGTAATGTACGCATATTTACATTGACCATTAACACGCCGACAGCTATTACTGCACAAGACATAGCTTAATACCCATTGTAGGCTGGAGCCATTGAGAGCTGAGATCAATTTTAAAGATCCGAATTCGCCCCGAGCGGATCGAACTTATGACCACCGTGCCAGCGGTCGAGTGTCAGACCACCACGTGACCGCAACTCCCAAACATGAGTACTTGAACTGTCCGGGGCAGTAAAGATGGCCGGCTTAATAGTGACAACACGGAGCGACAGCTGGTAGATCAAATAGTGAGCATACGGGGCGACAGCTGGTAGATCAAATAGTGACCACATGGAGCGACAGCTGGTAGATCAAATAGTGACCACATGGAGCGACAGCTGGTAGATCAAACAGTGACAACATGGAGCAACATCTGGTAGATCAAATAGTGACCACATGGAGCGACAGCTGGTAGATCAAATAGTGACCACATGGAGCGACAGCTGGTAGATCAAACAGTGACAACATGGAGCAACATCTGGTAGATCAAATAGTGACCACATGGAGCGACAGCTGGTAGATCAAATAGTGACCACATGGGGCGACAGCTGGTAGATCAAATAGTGACCACATGGAGCGACAGCTGGTAGATCAAACAGTGACAACATGGAGCGACAACTGGTAGATCAAACAGTGACAACATGGAGCAACAACTGGTAGATCAAATAGTGACCACATGGGGCAACAGCTGGTAGATCAAACAGTGACAACATGGAGCGCCAACTGGTAGATCAAATAGTGACAACATGGAGCGACAACTGGTAGATCAAATAGTGACAACATGGAGCGACAGCGGGTAAATAAAATAGTGACCACATGGAGCTCCAGATGGTAGATCAAATAGTGACCACATGGAGCGACAGCTGGTAGATCAAATAGTGACAACATGGAGCGACAGCTGGTAGATCAAATAGTGACAACATGGAGCGACAGCTAATAAATCAAATAGTGACCACATGGAGCGCCAACTGGTAGATCAAATAGTCACAACATGGAGCGACAGCTGGTAGATCAAACAGTGACCACAGGGAGCGCCAACTGATAGATCAAATAGTGACCACATGGAGCGCCAACTGGTAGATCAAATAGTGACCACATGGAGCGCCAACTGGTAGATCAAATAGTTACCACGTGGAGCGACAGCTGGTAGATCAAATAGTGACCACATGGAGTGACAGCTGGTAGATCAAAGAGTGACCACATGGAGCGTCAACTGGTAGATCAAATAGTGACCGCATGGAGTGACAGCTGGTAGATCAAAGAGTGACCACATGGAGCGACAGCTGGTAGATCAAATAGTGGCCACATGGAGCTCCAGATGGTAGATCAAATAGTGACCACATGGAGCGACAGCTGGTAGATCAAATAGTGACTACATGGAGCTCCAGATGGTAGATCAAATAGTGACCACATGGATCGACTGCTGGTAGATCAAAGAGTGACCACATGGAGCGCCAGCTGGTAGATCAAATAGTGGGCACATGGAGCGACAGCTGGTAGATAAAATAGTGACCACATGGAGCGACAGCTGATAGATCAAAGAGTGACCACATGAAGCGCCAGCTAGTAGATTAAATATTGACCAAACTGAGCGCCAACTGGTACATCAAATAGTGACAACATGGAGCACCAAATGGTAGATCAAATAGTGACCACATGGAGCGACAGCTGATAGATCAAATAGTGACCACATGGAGCGCCAACTGATAGATCATATAGTGACCACATGGAGCGCAAACTGGTAGATCAAATAGTGACCACATGGAGCGCCAACTGGTAGATCAAATAGTGACTACATGGAACATCAATTGGGAGATCAAATAGTGACCACATGGAGCGACAGCTGGTAGATCAAAGAGTGACCACATGGAGCGCAAACTGGTAGATCAAATAGTGACCACATGGAGCGCCAACTGTTAGATCAAATAGTGACTACATGGAGCGCCAATTGGTAGATCAAATAGTGACCACATGGAGCGACAGCTGGTAGATCAAAGAGTGACCACATGGAGCGCAAACTGGTAGATCAAATAGTGACCACATGGAGCGCCAACTGGTAGATCAAATACTGACCACATGGAGCGCCAACTGGTAGATCAAATAGTGACTACATGGAGCGCCAATTGGTAGATCAAATAGTGACCACATGGAGCGACAGCTGGTAGATCAAAGAGTGACCACATGGAGCGACAGCTGGTAGATCAAATAGTGACAACATGGAGCGACAGCTGGTAGATCAAATAGTGACAACATGGAGCGACAGCTAATAAATCAAATAGTGACCACATGGAGCGCCAACTGGTAGATCAAATAGTCACAACATGGAGCGACAGCTGGTAGATCAAACAGTGACCACAGGGAGCGCCAACTGATAGATCAAATAGTGACCACATGGAGCGCCAACTGGTAGATCAAATAGTGACCACATGGAGCGCCAACTGGTAGATCAAATAGTTACCACGTGGAGCGACAGCTGGTAGATCAAATAGTGACCACATGGAGTGACAGCTGGTAGATCAAACAGTGACCACATTGAGCGTCAACTGGTAGATCAAATAGTGACCGCATGGAGTGACAGCTGGTAGATCAAAGAGTGACCACATGGAGCGCAAACTGGTAGATCAAATAGTGACCACATGGAGCGCCAACTGTTAGATCAAATAGTGACTACATGGAGCGCCAATTGGTAGATCAAATAGTGACCACATGGAGCGCCAACTGGTAGATCAAATAGTGACAACATGGAGCGACAACTGGTAGATCAAAGAATGACCACATGGAGCGACAGCTGGTAGATCAAACAGTGACCACATGGAGCGACAGCTAATAGATCAAATAGTGACAACATGGAGCGACAGCGGGTAAATCAAATAGTGACCACATGGATCTCCAGATGGTAGATAAAATAGTGACCACATGGAGCGACAGCTGGTAGATCAAATAGTGACAACATGGAGCGACAGCTGGTAGATCAAATAGTGACAACATTGAGCGACAGCTAATAAATCAAATAGTGACCACATGGAGCGCCAACTGGTAGATCAAATAGTCACAACATGGAGCGACAGCTGGTAGATCAAACAGTGACCACAGGGAGCGCCAACTGATAGATCAAATAGTGACCACATGGAGCGCCAACTGGTAGATCAAATAGTGACCACATGGAGCGCCAACTGGTAGATCAAATAGTTACCACGTGGAGCGACAGCTGGTAGATCAAATAGTGACCACATGGAGTGACAGCTGGTAGATCAAAGAGTGACCACATTGAGCGTCAACTGGTAGATCAAATATTGACCGCATGGAGTGACATCTGGTAGATCAAAGAGTGACCACATGGATCGCAAACTGGTAGATCAAATAGTGACCATATGGAGCGCCAACTGTTAGATCAAATAGTGACTACATGAAGCGCCAATTGGTAGATCAAATAGTGACCACATGGAGCGACAGCTGGTAGATCAAAGAGTGACCACATGGAGCGCCAGCTAGTAGATTAAATATTGACCAAACGGAGCGCCAACTGGTAGATCAAATAGTGACCACATGGAGCGCCAACTGGTAGATCAAATAGTGACTACATGGAGCGCCAATTGGTAGATCAAATAGTGACCACATGGAGCGACAGTTGGTAGATCAAATTGTGACCACACGGAGCGCCAACTGGTAGATAAAATAGTGACCACATGGAGCGCCAACTGGTAGATAAAATAGTAACCAAATGTAGCTCCAACTGGTAGATCACATAGTGACCACATGGAGCGCCAACTGGTGGATAAAATAGTGACTACACTGAACGCCAACTGGTAGATCAAATTGTGATCACATGGAGCGACAGCTAGTAGATCAAATAGTGACCACATGGAGCGCCAACTGATAGATCAAATAATGAGCACATGGAGCGCCAGCCGGTAGATAAAATTGTGACCACATGGAGCGCCAACTGGTAGATCAAATAGTTGCCACATGGAGCGCCAACTGGTAGATCAAATAGTTGCCACATTGAGCGCCAACTGGTAGATCAAATAGTTGCCACATGGAGCGCCAACTGGTAGATCAAATAGTTGCCACATGGAGCGCCAACTGGTAGATCAAATAGTGAGCACACAGAGCGCCAACTTAAAGTGAGCACATGGAGCGCGAAATGTTAGATAAAATAGTGAGCACATGGAGCGCCAACTTGTAGATCAAATAGTGAGCACACGAAGCGCCAACTGGTAGATCAAATAGTGAGCACACGAAGCGCCAACTGGGACACACAGCCCTAGCACCATTTACCCGATACGCCTGGAGGCATGACAAAGGGTGCTCTACGGCCTCTACTAGCTGAAGCAGCTTGTCCAGTAGACATCAACCTAGTGAATCGTTAGCACACGTGCATGCTGTATGTGGTAACACATTGTATACAACCAAGAAAGAGACAGAGTTCTTTGGTCATGTGATGAGGAGAGAGGTAATGAAGGACATGGTAAAAAAACATTACAAGATCGAGGGTAAGAGAGGCAGGGGCGGACTAAGAGAGATTTTACTGCATGGTCTAAGACAGTGGGGTGGAGGAATATCATCAGCAGAGTTGAACCAGAACACTACAGACCGAGATTTGTGGAGCGACACGAACTCCGATATCAGCTGGCATGGTGCATGATGATAACGACACAGCTGTTTACGTTTTACCAAAGACATGTTTCCTTGTCTTCCGCTGTGTCTAGTACCAGGTATTTTCCAACATGACGCTGGTTTCACAATTCCGTGTCTTCTGTTGAATGACCCCATACATTTCATGTGTATTGTCCTTGTGGTGTTATGAAGATACGAAGCACACCAACTATCTCAGAATATAAACACAGAGGCCGCAAACAATATGTTGCTATTCGCACTTGCCGAGCGCTATCGAGAACAAGTTATCCAAGCTGTTCAAGAACAATATGTTGCCACTCGCTCTTGCCGAGCGCTATCGAGAACAAGTTACCCAAGCTGTTCAAGAACAGTATGTTGCCTCTCGCATTTGCCGAGCGCTATCGAGAACAAGTCACCCAAGCTGTTCAAGAAACCTGGTGCGGGGGAGAAAATGGCACATGGCAAGAACTACACCAAAAGACACCCGACTTACCAGATGAGCAGCGTGGAAGCCCCAAGGCCTTAAAGATAACGAGAGAAGAGAGGCCGCCTGCCAGCTGCAACAAAGAACCAGAACATCATTGGCACCTTGCCGTCTTGACAGATAGCTTGTAAGGGATGGAGTTATTGCCTCTCCATAGCACAAAGCCTGGGCTAAAATATAGAGATCATGAAACACCAACTCACAGTCGACCAAATGGGTTGTCAAACGTATCCAAGTGGAGCTGACAGATGAACATATGGGTTGTCAAACGTATCCAAGTGGAGCTGACAGATGAACAAATGGGTTGTCAAACGTATCCAAGTGGAGCTGACAGATGAACAAATATTGAAGCAACTACAAAGGGAGATTCTCCCCATCCGAACCTTGAAGACGGAGCAGATTCTGACGTACTCTAAGATACCTACTACTCTAGCGGTGGTAACAACAGAGGGCAGCGAGATGCCGATCACAGTATCTATGAACAAGAAAATTTAACAGCCTGACAGATTCATTCCGAGAATCTCTCAATGTTTAAGATGCCAGAGGGCTAGCCACAGCAGAACAACATGACGCAGCAAGACAGAGATATGTTGATACTGCGCCGAATACCATGCATTCAAGGAATGTCCGCTGGCCAAACAGGACTAGGACTTCAGAGCACCCAACGACAACAGAAGGTGTGCCAACTGCCTTGGCAAGCATGGAGCAAGATACCAAGATAGAGATGTCTTAAAGACCGTCATAACTACAAAGACACCATACAGGTAAGCACTGTGGAGGTGCGAAACAGCAACAAGCATTTCACAAGCCGAAAAATCACAGCTACAAAACCACATTGACGAGCTGAACAAGCAAGTCAAGGCACTGCCGACGCCGACTCCGACCATCAACAACGAATAACTGCTGGCGGACATGAAAGAAATCCAGCACAGCATCTAACATTAGATGAAGTGAATGGCCGAGATGAAGAAGGAAAACGAAGTCCTTAAAGCCACCAAGACAGAGAGCTAAACGCCGAAAGAGAACAATACCAAAAGAAATAAGTAAAAGCCACGTAAAAGACCGCAGAGAAGCCGCGCGCATAAGCCAGGCAAAAGACCGCATGGAAGCCGCAAGCTGGAGCCAAGCCAAAGACCAGTGAGAAACTTCAAGACGAACCCAGCAACCCATTTTCAATTACGAACAAGTTCTAGGGGAAACCAGTCTTCAACCAGAGAGAGTGGACCGAGGAAGAATCGAGTGATTGGTAGCTCAGATGAGATTGTTCTCAGGCCGACCACAAAACAAGGAAACAAAAGCAAGCAAACCAAAGGATGAGTCCTCATAAGGACTGCGCCCTAGCAAAACAGACGAGCCAGATGTCAACACTGAACAAAGAAACCGCCAGAGGAGATGGCCACAAAGCATAACTTGCCGACGAATCCCCCAGCTGACGTCTCATACACAAACGCTTACATAACCAGTCCGAGTTATGGCTCACTCGTAAGAGCGTACATACAGAAACAGGATTAAACCCACAAAATCCACGAATCTCAACTCTAACCAACGCGGAAATAGCAGGGTGAACGAGACGGAATTTGGAATTTGTGTTTTTGAATCAAGCAAGCAACAATATGTTGCATGATGTATTGCCTGGCATATTTCGCTGTATCTCGTGAGCTTCATACCGCAGATCTCTCTCTCTCTCTCTCTCTCTCTCTCTCTCTATATATATATATATATATATATATATATATATATATATATATATATATATATAATGTGACGTAAGCAATAATTTGGCCTTATTGTTAACGCCTCACTCTATTTTAGAATAGACAAGCTACTGCCGTGTACGACCGCAGTTCGATGCCCATCCTTGTACATCTCCTACTCCAACAAAAACTTGTTATTTACTATCCTAGGATACATTCCGTATCTCGGGACATAAATTTGCATTACCTGTTGAGGCCTTAACTTCACATTCTCAATCCCAGACGATAACTTTACATTGACTATCCCAGGACATAAGTTTTCGCTCCCTATTCCAGGGCATAACATAATGTCCCTGTCAAAGAACATAATTTTACTTTATCAAACCCAAGGATATAACTTTACATCTCCTATTCCAGAGTATAACACATTGTCCCTATCAAAGGACATAACTTTACTTTATCTATCCCAGGCTATAACTTTACATCCCCTATTCCAGGGTATAGCACATTGTCCCTACCCATGGACATAACATTACCCTATCTATCCCAGGATATAACTTTACATCCCCTATCCCATACCTTAATTTTAAATTCTCACTCTCAAGCTGTAACTTTACATTGACTACCACAGGACATCAATTTACATTGACTATCCCAGGACATAACTTTACATTAAATATTCCAGGACATAATCTTACATTCACTATCCCAGGACATAACTTTACATTCACTACCCCAGGACATAACTTTACATTCACTACCCCAGGACATAACTTTACATTCACTACCCCAGGACATAATCTTACATTCACTATCATGTGTCGCTGTAAAGGAATGGTTCTCCTGAGTCTTACAGCAGTTAACAGTTGTATCTTAACGATTTAAGTAATTCTCCAGGGCTCTGGTCCAGCTGACCCAGGCGTCTTCTCGGGGACCTGACAAGGTTGTGACATCTCCGTGTGAGTCTCCCGGGGATTCTCCGCCGTTCAGGGACGCTCTCGTGTAATTAGCTCAGGTGTCATGGATGATAATTAGGCTTATTTCTAGCAATCTGATCTCTGGAGGAAAGTTGAAGGTGTTTGCGATGAGTTATGAAAGTATTCAGTGAGGCACGCGCGCTCACACACACATGCACGCGCGCTGTGAAATTACAGGATAGAAGGATGAGGATATAGCCAGATAAAGGGAGTGCGAGTGGTAAAGGACAGAGTTTTAAAAAATAAAAAAGAGGATTAAAGTAAATGAAGAGAAGAAGTAGAGAGAGCAGGAATATCGATGTTGTAGTGGCCAGACGCCCGCCTACCGTCCCTGAGGTTATGGGGTTGAATCCGCATGGGGGTGGATTGTTAGAACTGACCTAAACTCCGAAGTTGACCCAGTCTAAGGGAATTTACCTAAATTCCCAAGTTGACCCAGTCTAAGGGAATTGACCTAAACTCCCAAGTTGACCCAGTCTAAAGTGATGGTCCTCTGAAGTAAAAGCGGCCAGTGTCGTACTGACCACAACACACACCGCGAGCAGCTCAGTGAGACAACTACTGGACATGGCCGTATGTGAGTGGTCAAGTGGTCTAGAAGGTTCAACCACTCGCAGACAACAGTTGTGTCGTCGTCATCCTAGACATTCGGTGACCGCAATTCTTCCACACCCCAGTCACAACATACTCGCCAAACGTGGCTATGCTGTGTGAGGCACAGACAACCATCCGACTTGATCCGATTTGTAGAAACAAAAAGAAACTTTCAACTAGCCTTAGCAATCTTGATTACAATTGTGGCGGTTCACAGTGCGGTTTAAATTGCTGTGGTCCATTGTGCATTAGACGACATCCACTGATGCATGCCACGCAGGGTTCATCTTTTCCATTATCCCCCATTCCTTCCTTCGCCCATGGCATCCTCCATCGCTGCTCCGTCGCTACTGGATATACCTTTCATGAGTGGCCAAACTGTGAACCTCAACTTTCGTTCGCTAATGTCTGATCTGAATGCCAAGATATGATAGGATAACAGGAGTCATGACGAGATCATGGGGAAGCACGGACTTGATGCCAGGAACGAAATCTGAGAATTATTCACCAATGTTCTGGGCAGCGAATCGCGATCACGTTGCATGGAGGGAAAAGATCAAGAAAGGAATACAAAGACAAGAGAAAATAATTGCAGATAGGTCAGGCACAGAGTGTGAGACGTCACATTGTGCGTGATGGTGGAACTGACTATGTGTTCACATGCATTCATTGTGGACGGGCATTTACCACCCGAACTGGTCTGTTCACTACCACCTTGGGTTGATGTAGTTATCCCATTTTTCAGGTACAATGTAACAAACTATCGTCTGTCAGTGTGGCAAGGTGCCAGTCCAATAACTAGGTCAAAAACATAGGTCCATGTTCCTAGGTGGTGATCAACCCTAAGACAGTACAGCGTAGCTGCCATCCAATTCACCAGACAGTGACTAACACTCATCTCCTTAAGAGTGTGCATTAAGAGATGGTATCTGACTCTGTTATGTGCATCGTGAAGATCCACTGCTGCTGTCATTGTTTCCTGTCTTTCCTAGAAACTTTCATAAACATAAAACACTAGTGTCGCTGCCTTTGACCGTGTATGTTTCCTTTACCGGTAACTCCACAGCCGTCGTGGGAGTAACTTTTCCCTTACCAAGAATGTCTGCAGCGTAATAGCAACAATCTTGTCCTGTACCTTGCCAAATGTATGCTGCAAGGTGATAATCCTATACTACTGAGTCCTGAATGGTCCAGCCCTGGCTGGAGAGTGGGATTCAATAGCTGCCCATCCACTCTTGGGGCTGTGATGCTGTTTTAATAATCTGAGATTTTTTTTCATGTTGCATATCCCTTACAGGACGTTGCAGTAAACACCAGAATTTATCAGCTGCTGTTGATGTAGTAGGCAAGATTACGCTCAGTAGTTTACCATTGCTTTCTGAGCGACCGGCTCACATACCCCCGTAAGAAACCAACGCGGCGCGATTCGCCACCGAATCCTGCGTTACTCAGGAGAATACACGGGATTACGGAGAAAGACGTTAACCGCTACGCCAGGGAGACCGGCTCTGATTAGGCCCACATTATACAACCAGTGTCAAACATGGAGGCTTACTGCAACTAATGAGCGCAAAATCATAACAACAGAGATGAGATGCCTTAGCAGAGCTGCAGGAGTAACCATGAGAGATAGAATTAGGAATGAGGGAATTCGAACACGACTAGGTCTGAAACCAGTCATGTATTTCATTACAGAACAACAGATTGAATGGTTTGGCCACCTCACAAGAAAGCCCTGGTACCATCTGCCACACAGAGCCACATTGAAGAACTATGGATACAGAGCCAGAGATAGAACAGGAACAGTGATGCCGTGGTGGTTACAATGCTCACCTACATGCTCATGGGTTCGAGTCCTCATTGGGGGGGGGGGGGTGGATTTCTAGAATTGACCTAGACTCCCATGACCAACATTATAGAAGAATGTTGGACATTAGTTGGACAGCCAACATTAGCAGCCTGGACATTCTGCGGGAAGCTGAGTCGCAATGAGAACTTATTACAAACATCAGTCAGAAGCAGTCATCATCTTTTGGCCACATTATAAGAAGACAACAACTGCAACATGTTGTGACAACCGGAAATATTTGTGGAGCGTGATATAGAGGAAGACAGTCAGAGACATTCTTGACAGTCTTATTCATGGCACGGAAGGGAGTCAACACACGAATTCATCCATACGTGTTAGATCGTAATTTGTGGAGAATTATGATCGCCCACGTCAGCCGGCAAGGCATTGGATGATGATGATGATGATGATGATGATGATGATGATGATGATGATGATGATGATGATGATGATGATGATGATGATGATGATGATGATGATGATGATGATGAGGATGATGACAGAGCAAGGGGAAGGCAACGTAAAAGGTGGAGTGGTGGCATCAATATCAACCTTAGATAAAGGAATACCAAATTTCAAAGAGCATTAGAAAGAGCACATCACAGATCTTTACATGTTACTGGTGATATTTGTTGTGGTGTTAGGTCAATGACAATACTCAATGTTAAATTTGTTGTTGTGTTAGGTCAATGACAATACTCAATGTTAAATTTGTTGTGGTGTTAGGTCAATGACAATACTCAATGTTAAATTTGTTGTTGTGTTAGGTCGATGACAATGCTCAATGTTAAATTTGTTGTTGTGTTAGGTCGATGACAATGCTCAATGTTAAATTTGTTGTTGTGTTAGGTCAATGACAATGCTCAATGTTAAATTTGTTGTTGTGTTAGGTCAATGACAATGCTCAATGTTAAATTTGTTGTTGTGTTAGGTCGATGAAAATGCTAATGGTGATATTTGTTGTGGTGTTCGTGAAAGCGCCACGCCAATATTGTGTACGGTAATGCTAACAACAATGATAATTGTGTTACTGAAGGTTGTGGTTAACTAAACCAGTTTATCTAAACTGAAAAACGGAGCAATGATCACGAGACCCGTGGATAAATACAGCTTTACCTGTAGGAGATACATATCTGGCAACTTTGACTGTATGGAGACAACCATCTTACAATCCTCACAACAAAAGGATTTCATGAAATGAAAGGGAACAATGAAACCAGGGGGCATAATAAAACTAAGGGCAATAATAAATCAAGGAGCAAATGTAGAAGATAATACAGGAAAGGAGATGTGAAATGCCATCAGAAAACATTCCCTGAGGTAGGATACCTACCGCGTCAAGCGGAAACCAGAGAAACAAAACAAGATGTAAACGGAACGACTGTGTATGGGTAATTAACTGCCGCCATCAAAGTTGAACAGTGACAGGGAGGCCAGTTGATCGATGGCGAATGGTTATATATGAATGGCTAATTAATATAATAGGGACTTCAAAGGGACACAACCGCAAAGTGTAGATGTTGATTTAGTGCGGTGGGTTGTGTGGTACAACATTTGTTGTAGCCACTAAACTGTTAGGTCCACGTGAGCCTGGTTCTTATCCTTCCATGAAGCCATTGTTGAATACTCCCATTATCCTTTGTTCTTATTTGCTAAACATCCAGCAATCTGAGGCGGACCACTTCAAGTGGCGCTGTGCCGTAGATCTCATGTTTAACGATTTACTTGTATTTTGCGTCCGCTCGCTTTCAACTCAAGCGTAGTCCATGTGTGTGTTACTAGTTCGAGTGCACTGGACTGATTTGTGTGTGTGTGTGGATTATCTTTCCCTATTACAGGTGCTCCTTGCCTAATAAAGTTGAATACATTCGGACTTCTGAGGTACTTTTAATTTACGTCCCCAAGTCAAGAACAAGAAGTCACAATTTTAGTCCACCTGATTGTTGCAGGGGTTGAACCTGCTACCTTGGTATCAACACACTGGAAGTTTAAGAACGAGCGTTTTTGTCTATTCGTCCGTGCTGACCACCTTTCCAAATTATGATCAGTATTGTGAAAATAAAAAATGACAGCAATAGCGTTATATCTTCTCTAATTCTTCTTCTTCTGCGACCAAAGTTTGCTGAACGTCTATTCCACGTCGTTCCAGCATGGGGTGCCAACAGGGTAAATACAAATTATTGTAAATACAGCAGCAAAAACAATTAGAATCATAACTATTACAATGTGATGTGATGTGTGCATGTGTGTGTGTGTGTGTGTGTGTGTGTGTGTGTGTGTGTGTGTGTGTGTGTGTGTGTGCATATATATTATAACATCAAGGCGCAGACGAACACTATCTAAGTTATTTATCTTCTTCTTTCGTTCGCTTGAAATATGCCTATATAACTGCAACGTTGTCTCTTGTATGCATTTAATTGTCTTTTTTAGTTCACTCAATGGTCCATAGAGTTTATCTTCCACTGACGTCTCTCTAGGCCAGAATGTTCGCCTGGATATGTTGTATTTTGGGCAGTCTTGGAGTATGTGCCCTGCTGTCTGTGAGGCCAATCCACATGTGCACATGGCCGATTCACCAATGTTGAATTTTGTTTACATGTGGTTGCGTAATCTATTGTGTCCTGTTCTGAGGAGCAGAATAATGACTTGCTCTGGTCTGTCCATAACGTGGTAGTCATCTTGAGCAGGTTTTGGTGGCTTTCTGACTGATTTGATCATTCTTTTCTTTTCGTGGTATGTAACGGGCACATCAGGCTGTTCTGTGAGTGGGCTGAGGGAGATGGGAGATTATGTGGGTGGGTGCAGAATTTGTGTGTGGGTAGGTGCAGGATATGTGAGATGGCGGCGAGATGTGTGTGTGCGTGGGGGATGTGTGGTTGATGGATGTGTGTTTGGCTGGGTGGTTTGAGGTGTGTGGGTGGAGGAGGATATGTGGGTGGGTGATTGTTGGTGGGTAATGGGACGGGTGGAGGATATGTGAGTGGGTGGGGAGATGTATGTGGGTGGGGGATGTGTGGATTGGGGAATGTATGTGTGCTTGGGGTATGGGTGGATGGGATGTGTGGTTCGTGGGAGTGTGTGTGAATGGGGAGATGTGTAGGTGTGGGGATGTGCTGGATGGGTGGGGGAATGTATGAGTGCCTGGGGTGTGTGTGTGGTTGGGTGGGGATGTGTGGGTGAATGGGGATGTGTGAGTGGGTGGTGGATGTGTTTAATAACATGGTAATATGCATTGTTTATGTTTACAAAATTCATTTGACAATGTTTTTCCTATGCACTATTGATGAACGATAGATGAGTGATTGGAAGGGCCGAATGTAAGACGGGCCTGCGTGCTCAATTTGTTACCCTTTGAAAATAAAGTCCGGTTCGTTCGTTCGTTCCGTTCGTTCTTCTTTTGCTCCTTCCTTAGCCAATTGATCAACTCTGTCGTTTCCGGGTACTCACAGTGGGATGGTATCCACTGTATGGTGACCTTATGCTGACTGCTAAGTTCAGAAAGTAGTGGCCTTAGTACTGGCAATTTTCCAGACAGGAGCGCCTCGAGTACTGATTTTGTATCTGTCAATAGCACTACAGGCTGTGTACCATGGCTGGTATTTAGTAATTTCTCTGTTGCTATCTTGATTGCCTCCGTTTCAGCATCATAGTTATGGCAGTACTTTCCTGTCGGTACTCTAGCTGTGTCCCTGGTATTATTTGGGTATTCTATGTACACTCCCGCTCCTCCATTTCGAACAGCATTTTGTGCTGACCCATCTGTGTAGACTCGGATCCAGAGGTCCTGTGATCCTCAAATAGTATCGTTTTTCTAATTTTACTGTCAGACATTAACTGAGGCCCTCAAGTTATTCGTAAACGTTAATATATATCTAAATCATTCTCAAACATAAACATGTTTCTAAAGCTATTCTCAAACATTAATTGTATCTCTGAATTTATTCACAAACATGAACGTATCTATCTCTAAAATATTTATCAAATATTATCCTGTCATTAAATTGCTCCTAAATTTATCTTAAACATCTTGTTTCTAGTTTTACTGTTAGACATTAACTGGGTCTCTAAACTTATTTGTAAACATTAATATATCTCTAAAGTTATTATCAAACATTAAATAAAATAAAATTTATTTATTATTATGCTTTTCTTCATCAGGATCTAGTTCACCAATATATGTTTATTACAATCCTCAATGTTTATTACAATCCTCAATATTTATTACAATCCTCAATATTTATTACAGTCTTCAATGTTTATTACAATACTAAATGTTTATTATAATCCTCAATGTTTATTCTTCTTCTTCTGCGTTCATCTGGAATTTTTTTTCGGACGTGACTGCGTTGTGCCTGTTTACAGCAGAGCTGCGTTCTTGCGCCGTTAGGCCGACACATCCGACTTCTGCGGGCATTTGTTGACCGGGTTAACCTTCCCGGGCCAGTGTTTATTAACTACATAATGTTCATTAAAATCCTCTATGTTTATTACAATCTTCGATATTTATTACAATCCTCAATGTTTATTACAACATTCAACGTTTAGTACAATTCTCAAAGTTAATAACAATCCTCAAAGTTTATTACAATCTGCTATGTTTATTACGATCCTCGATACTTCATAAATCTTTGCTTCATTGACTTAATAAATCTTTGCTTCATTGACTTAATAAATCTTTGCTTCATTGACTACACAAATCTTTGATTCATTGACTACACACATCTCTGATTCATTGACTGCAAAAATTTTTTTATCCATTGACCACACAAATCTTTGATTCATTGACTACACAAATCTTTGATTCATTGACTACACAAATCTTCGATTCATTGACTACACAAATCTTTGCTTCATTGACAGCACAAATCTTTGCTTCAATGACAACATAAATCTATGCTTCATAGACTACACAAATCTTTGATTCCTTGACTACACAAATCTTTGATTCATTGACAACACAAATCTTTGCTTCAATGACAACACAAATCTATGCTTTAAGGACAACATAAATCTATGCTTTAATGACAACATAAATCTATGCTTTAATGACAACGCTAATCTATGCTTCATTGACTACACAAATCTTTGATTCACTGACTACACAATGACTTTCTATAAAGTAGGAAACATCGACATGTCACGCATGTCTACTGACACTGACACGAGAAACTTCAAACTTGTCAAGAGGATATTCTGGAAACGACAATGTGCAGCAAGAATGTATCATGAAGTAGGCCAGTACTAGCCAATCAAGAGAGGTGTCAGACAGGGGGATGTAATCTCTCCAGACCTTGTCTTCCTACACAGTAAAACTGTTATAAGGAACGGTCAACACGTGACAAGAACCGCGATCTGATGACACAACATCGACATGGCCGGTTAGAACAGGAATATCGATTCTTTGACAGAACATCAACATGGCTGGTTAGAACAAGAACCGCCACGACAAAAGAATCCCTCTGCAAGTTGGAAGAAGTAAGTGATCGCTGTTCAGGCCTTGAGCTGTCATGTGGTGCTAGTTCGAATTGTTACAGACCAATTGTACTGAATGTGTTATGGTCAAATTGTTACAGTCCAGTTATATTCCATGTGATATGGTCAAATTGTTACAGTCCAGTTGCACTCCATGTGATATCGTCAAATTGTTACAGTCCAGTTGTACTCCATGTGATATTGTCAAATTGTTACAGTCCAGTTGTACTCTACGTGATATGGTCAAATTGTTACTGACCAACTGTACTCCATGTGATATGGTCAAATTGTCACTGACCAATTGTACTCCATGTGATATGGTAACATTATTACAGACCAATTGTACTCCATGTGATATGGTCAAATTGTTACAGACCAATTGTACTCCATGTGATATGGTCAACTTGTTACAGTCCAGGTGCACTCCGTGTGATATGGTCAAGTTGTTACAGTCCAGTTGTACTCCATGTGATATGGTCAAATTGTTACAGTCCAGTTGTACTCCATGTGATATGGTCAAATTGTTACTGACCAACTGTACTCCATGTGATATGGTCAAATTATTACAGACCAATTGTACTCCATGTGATATGGTAACATTATTACAGACCAATTGTACTCCATGTGATATGGTCAAATTATTACCGACCAATTGTACTCCATGTGATATGGTCAAATTGTCACTGACCAATTGTACTCCGTGTGATATGGTCAAATTATTACAGACCAATTGTACTCCATGTGATATGGTAAAATTATTACAGACCAATTGTACTCCATGTGATATGGTAAAATTATTACAGACCAGTTGTACTCCATGTGATATGGTCATATTTTTACAGACCAATTGTACCCCATGTGATATGGTAAAATTATTACAGACCAATTGTACTCCATGTGATATGGTCAAATTGTTACAGACCAATTGTACTCCATGTGATATGGTCAAATTGTTACAGACCAATTTTACTCCATGTGGTATGGTAAAATTATTATAGACCAATTGTACTCCATGTGATATGGTCAAATTGTTACAGTCCAGTTGTACTCCATGTGATATGGTCAAATTGTTACAGACCAATTGTACTCCATGTGATATGGTCAAATTTTTACAGACCAATTGTACTCCATGTGATATGGTCAAATTTTTACAGACCAATTGTACTCCATGTGATATGGTCAAATTTTTACAGACCAATTGTACTCCATCTGATATGGTCAAATTGTTACAGACCAATTGTACTCCATGTGATATGGTCAAATTGTTACAGACCAATTGTACTCCATGTGATATGGTATAATTATATCAGACCAATTGTACTCCATGTGATATAGTCAAATTGTTACAGACCAATTGTACTCCATGTGATATGGTCAAATTGTCACTGACCAATTGTACACCATGTGATATGGTCAAATTGTTACAGACCAGTTGTACTCCATGTGATATGGTCAAATTGTTACAGCCAAGTTGTACTCCATGTGATATGGTAAAATTATTACAGAGCAATTGTACTCTATGTGATATTGTGAAATTATTACAGACCAGTTGTACTCCATGTGATATGGTAATATTGTTACAGACCAATTGTACTCCATGTGATATGGTAAAATTATTACAGACCAATTGTACTCCATGTGATATGGTCAAATTGTTACAGTCCAGTTGTACTCCATGTGATATGGTAAAATTATTACAGACCAATTGTACTCCATGTGATATGGTCAAATTGTTACAGACCAATTGTACTCCATGTGATATGGTTAAATTATTACAGACCAATTGTACTCCATGTGATATGGTCAAATTGTTACAGACCAATTGTACTCCATGAGTTATGGTCAAATTTTTACAGACCAATTGTACTCCATGTGATATGGTCAAATTGTCACTGACCAGTTGTTCTCCATCTGATATGGTCAAATTGTTACAGACCAAATGTACTCCATGTGATATAGTCAAATTGTTACAGACCAATCGTACTCCATGTGATATGGTAAAATTATAACAGACCAATTGTACTCCATGTGATATGGTCAAATTGTTACAGACCAAGTGTACTCCATGTGATATGGTCAAATTGTCACTGACCAATTGTACTCCATGTGATATGGTCAAATTGTTACAGACCAATTTTACTCCATGTGATATGGTCAAATTATTACAGACCAATTGTACTCCATGTGATATGGTCAAATTGTTACAGACCAATTGTACTCCATGTGATATGGTAAAATTGTCACTGACCAATTGTACTCCATGTGATATGGTCAAATTGTTACAGACCAGTTGTACTCCATGTGATATGGTTAAATTGTTACAGTCCAGTTGTACTCCATGTGATATGGTCAAATTATTACAGACCAATTGTACTCCATGTGATATGGTCAAATTGTTACAGACCAATTGTACTCCATGTGATATGGTTAAATTGTTACAGTCCAGTTGTACTCCATGTGATATGGTCAAATTGTTGCTGACTAATTGTACTCGATGTGATATTGTTAAATTGTCACTGACCAATTGTACTCCATGTGATATGGTCAAATTGTTACAGACCAGTTGTACTCCATGTGATCTTGTCAAATTGTTACAGTCCAGTTGTACTCCATGTGATATGGTCAAATTGTTACTGACCAACTGTACTCCATGTGATATGGTAAAATTATTACAGACCAATTGTACTCCATGTGATATGGTAAAATTATTACAGACCAACTGTACTCCATGTGATATGGTCAAATAATTACAGACCAATTGTACTCCATGTGATATGGTCAAATTGTTACAGACCAGTTGTATTCCATGTGATATGGTCAAGATCACACCAGCCGCCTTTACCTCCTACAACATTTCCGCTGCACATTAGAGACTAGCTCGGCATCGCAGCTCAGGTACATCTGTACAACAATCCCTGCCTCACTGAGGATTCGAGCTACCGAGCCAGCAGGCAATCGTATTAGCCACTGCTCTACTGGGGATCCAGAGATAGAAGGTGTACTCACACAGAGAAGCCTGCCAACTGTAGTGAGAAGTAACGCGCTACAGTGCTCTGTCCAACCCATACTGTTGTATGGATGAGGAACATGGACAATCAGCAGACAAGCTGAGAAACATCTAGTGACAGTGGAAGTGTGGTTCCTGCGGTAAATATAAAGAATACCAAAGCCGGGCCAAAAGAACAACATGAGACAGTCTTTCAGAAACAAATAACACTGTAAACTGGTTAGAGAAACAAGAGGCAGACAGTGAAAATCTCTTGGGCTCATTATGAGGAGAAACAAACTTCAGACCGCCTGGCATACACGATGGATACAGGAGCAAATGGAAAGCAAAAAAAATAAATGTGCGGATGGCTTGGCCACGTAGCGTGACCAGAACAAGAACACAGAGATACTCTAAGACTGGTGTTTGTGCGAGATGACGGACTATGACCGTGCACGCCGATTGGCAAGAAACATGCTGATGGTGATGATGATGAGTTGACTCATGTGTTTAGTGAATGTTTGGTGATAACGTTGTCCACACGTGGTAACTGCCAGGTGTGTTTGATATCAGGGTAATTGGCCTTCTTTCATCTTCTAATACTTTATTCTTTTCTTATACATTATTGTCCCGTTATATTGTCTTATTATACTGCAATGTCTCGTTATGTTTTATTGTGTTGTTATAATTTATTGTCTAGTTATGTTTTATTCTCTTGTGTTATATATTATCCTCTCGCTGTACTTTATTGTCTTGTTATAATTTATTGTCTAGTTATGTTTTATTCTCTTATGTTATATATTATCCTCTCGCTGTACTTTATTGTCTTGTTATACTTCATTCACTTCTAAGACATTATTGTCTCACTAAACTTTATTGTCTCACTATACTTTATTGTCTCATTATTTTTTTATTTTTTCGTTATACTTTATTCAAAAAAATTCAACGTAGAGGTAAAGAACAGATTTGATGCATTGTCCGATATGGAAATATTATTTCAAGATGTCAGCGATCAATGGGAAGTATTAAAGACATTCAGTCAACCAATGGGAAGTTTAAAAACATCAGTCAACCAATGGGAAGTATTAAAGACATCAGTCAACCAATGGGAAGTATTAAAGACATCAGTCAACCATTCTGTAGAAACAGCTATCCTAAAATGAAGATGACGACCCGTAAGAAATGGATGGCAGAAGACATTTGAAAAATAATGGACATAAGCAGGAATAACAAAAATAACCATGAAAAATATGAAGAGATTCACGGGAAAATTAGAAAACTGCAAAGAGGAAAAAGAAGCGTGGCTTGGGGAAAATTGCAGGGAAATTGAAAACCAACCAGCACCCGGAATACCAAATTACTACACAAAAGAATTAATGATATCACTAAGAAAAGAACACACACATCGACGGATTGCCTAAAAACTAAAGATGGCAAATTCATAATAGATTAGATTTTACATGCCTGGTCAGATTATGTGAAAGAGCTTTAATATCATACAAGAGAAGAACAATATAATCATCGGAATAATAATGAACAACCGTCAATTTTGAAAACGGCAGTTCAGAATGCTCTTAACTATTTAAAAACTGGCAAGGCCCCGTGTCCAGACAACATTACAACAGAAATGATCAATGCCTTAGAAGAATATGGAATAGACTAAGTCACAGACTTCTGAACCCCGGGAAGGTTAACCCGGTCAACAAATGCCCGCAGAAGTCGGATGTGTCGGCCTAACGGAGCAAGAACACAGCTCTGCTGTAAACAGGCACACCGCAATCATGTCCGAAAAAGAAACAAAAACTCCGGATGAACGCAGAAAAAGAAGAAGAAGAAGAAGAAGAAGAAGAAGAAGAAAACTTATGAACACAATATATGATAGTGGAGATATACCTCGTGAATTATGCAATTCTATATTTATAGCAAGCCCGAAGAAATCCGGAACCTTGGAATGTGATCAGCATCGAACAATTAATATAATGAGCCACATCACGAAGATTTTGCGGAGAATTATCATGCAAAGAGTTAGGAAGAAATAGGAGACAACAATGTCAATCAATCAATCATGTGCCATGCCGGAAAGCGTGGGCGGTCATGACTCGCCATTTCACTCGATCACCAGTGTCGTGGATCAACTCAGTGTTCCTGTCTCGTCCATGCCATGTGGCCAAGCCATCCAGGTATTTTCCTCTCGGTCTTCCTCTTGGTCTGTTCCCTTCGATCTTGCCAGTTGTCACTAAGTTCTCCAATCCATTTCTTCTCATAACATGTCCAAAAAAGTTTGACTGTCTACGTCTAATTTCTCTAATCAGTTTACGATGTTCATTTGTCTCCTGTAGTACTTGGTCATTGGTTTTTCTGTCTGTCCATGGTATTCTTTGCATTTTCCTCAGAAACCACATTTCTGCAGCCATCAGATGTTTTCAGCTTGACTGCTCATTGTCCAAGTTTCACATCCATACAAAAGAACAGGCTCTATGTATCCCCTCAACACTCTTTTTCTCGTTTCAGTTGACATCTTTTTATTGGTCAGAATGTTTTTCATCCTGCTAAAGGCTACTTTCGCCATGGCGATTCTTGTTCTAATCTCTTCAAGGCATCTCCCATCAGATGTTATGACTGTTCCAAGATAATTGTACCGATTCACTTGTTGAAGAATATTTCCATTTACTTGTATATTACATTGTGGCACTTCTTCCTTCCTAGTGACGACCATAACCTGAGTCTTTTTTACAATTTAATTCTAACCCCATTTGCTCACTGTGTACAACAACCGCATCTACTAATTGTTGCAGGTCCTGTGCATTGTCTGCAATTTGGATTTGTAAAAATCTAGGGTACAGTAAATGCTGTGCATATGCTGAGAACATTAATTGAGCGTTCTACAGAAGTAAATAAATACCTAGATCTTTGCTTTATTGACTACATAAAGGCTTTCGATAAAGTGAGACATCTGAACAAGGTGAAGATACTTGCAGATCTACACATTGATGGGACAGACCTTAGACTTGTAATAAACATATGTTGGAAATAACAAATTGCCATAAAGATTGATAATGAAGTAGGTCATTATCAGCCTATTAAGAGAGGTGTGAGACAGGGATGTGTAATGTCTCCAGATCATTTTTCCGTATACAGTAAACATATTTTCAGAAATTTAGAAGATATGTGAGGAGTCATCATTGGGGGACTTAACATTAATAACATTAGATATATGCGGATGATACAGTATTGATTACAGACAATGAGCAGGACTTTCAACATTTAGTAGATGTGAGTTAGAAATAAATTGTAAGAAGACAGATTATGGTCATCACTGGGAAAAAAGGACATACCACCAGGCAATATACAAGTAAATGGGAATGTTGTTAAAGAAGTCAATCGGTACAATTAACTCGGTACAGTCATGTATATCAAATGGGAGATGCCTTGAATAGATTAGAACAAGAATCGCCATCTTTTACAAGATGAAAAAAAACATACTGGCCAATAAAAAGATGTCAATTGCAACGAGAAAAAGAGTGTTGAGGTGCTACATAGAACCTGTGCTATTGTATGGATGTGAAGCGTGGACAATGAACAGTCAAGCTGAAAAACTGATGGCTGTGGATATGTAGTTTCTGAGGAAAATGTAAAGAATACCATGGACAGGTATTCTTCTTATTTTCCTCTGTTCCAAGATAATTGTACCGATTCTCTTCTTGAAGAATTTTCTTTTGTTATGCTTTATTATCTTTGTTATACTTTATTTTGTCGTTATACCTTATTATTTCCTTATACTTTATTCTCTCGCTATACTTTATTATCTTGTTATACTTTATTCTCTCGTTATACTTTATTCTCTCGTTATACTTTATTCTCTCGTTATACTTTATTCAATTCTTATACTTTATTCTCTCGTTATACTTTATTATCTTGTTATACTTTATTCTCTCGTTATACTTTATTCTCTCGTTATACTTTATTCAATTCTTATACTTTATTCTCTCGTTATACTTTATTATCTTGTTATACTTTATTTTGTTATTATACTTTATTGTCTCGTTATACCGTATTCACTTCTTATACTGTATTCTCTTTTTATGCTTTATTCTGTTGTTATAATTTACTGTCGTGTTATATTTATTTTTCTTGTTATACTTTGTGTCTCGTTATAATTTATTGTCTTTATTCTTTTGTTATACTTTATTGTCTAGAAATACTTTAATGTCTCGTTATAATTTACTGTCTTTATTCTCTCGTTACACTTTATTGTCTTGTTACACTTTATTGCCTCGTGATAGTTTATTGTCTTGTTATACTTTATTCACTTATTATACTTTATTGTCTTTATTCTTTTGTTATGCTTTATTGTCTCGTTATCTTTTATTGTCTTGTTATATGCTACTGTCTTGTTTTACATTATTATTTTGTTATACATTATTCTCTCATTATAATTTGCATTTCTTTTTACTTTATTCTCTCATTATACATTATTCTCCTGCTATAGTTAGATTTATCATCTTTATAATCTTGGCGTGTTTTATAACAATCTATACTTTATAATCTTAGTACACTTTACAATATTCTATGTTTTATAACTATCTATACTTTATAATCTTAGTACACTTTACAATATTCTATATTTTATTATCTTGCCGTGCTTTATCACATCACATGGCTTGAGACACAGACATTCACTGGGGTATGTTTCCTTAGTGACTCAGTGAGCATGCACAAGAAGATAGAGATGGGCTGGATCCGAAGAGAGTGGTTGCTGTCTCTGGGGCGGTCTCGGCTGACAAAGATTCGTTTCATCTTCGTGCCAGGACATGCGGGAGTACAAGGAAATGAGCGGGCTGACAAGCTCGCAGGTGAGGTTACTGTGGAGGGCGGACGCGCCATGGACCAGGCTGACATTCTGAATGCTCTACGAGAAGTGAGACTTTTGCGAGAACCGAGTGATGACTGTGAATCTACAACCATGGTCAGACTGAGAGAACAGTAAATTAAAAGAGGTGTGGTCAAACAAGAACACTACGCAGGAAGCCAAAGAAGATTGATAAACCAACACAGAACTGGTGTCGTTAGCCGCTACACGCTGCGGGATTTGCTGAGGAGGGGATCCGAGCACTTATGGACTGAATGGTTCGATGTGCAATGAAGATGATCTGTCGACTAACTAACTAACTAACGAACGAACAACGAACAAACTTTATTTTAAAAGGGTAACAAATTGGGCACGCAGGCCCGTCTTACATTCGGTCCTTTCAATCACTCATCTTTCATTCATCAAATGTGCATGTTACACTAACATAGGGGGAAAACATTGTCAAATGGATTTTGTAACCATAACAATGCATATTACGCATGATACATTCACATGAAAAAAACATTATCAAATGAAAGTTGTAAACATAAACAGTGCATATTGCAATGTTGTGAGACACATCCCCCATCCACCCTCATATCCCGCAGCCACCAACACATCCCCAACCCACCAAACCTCCCCCACCCACCCACACATACCTCCACGCACTCACACAGAACCAGGTAAACATACATGCCGCCACTCACCCACTGATCCCCCACCCACACACATTTCCCCAAGAAGAAGAAGAAGAAGAAGAAGAAGAAGAAGAAGAAGAAGAAGAAGAAGAAGAAGAAGAAGAAGAAGAAGAAGAAGAAGAAGAAGAAGAAGAAGAAGAAGAAGAAGAAGAAGAAGAAGAAGAAGAAGAAGAAGAAGAAAAGAAGAAGAGAAGAGGAAGAAGAAGAAGAAGAAGAAGAAGAAGAAGAAGAAGAAGAAGAAGAAGAAGAAGAAGAAGAAGAAGAAGAAGAAGAAGAAGAAGAAGAAGAAGAAGAGGAGGAGGAGGAGGAAGAAGAAGAAGAAGAAGAAGAAGAAGAAGAAGAAGAAGAAGAAGAAGAAGAAGAAGAAGAAGAAGAAGAAGAAGAAGAAGAAGAAGAAGAAGAAGAAGAAGAAGAAGAAGAAACCACTAACTAACTAACTAACTAACTAACTAACTAACTAAATAACTAACTAACTTACTAACTAACTAACTAACTAACTATCTAACTAGGTTTATCACATTCGATATTTTATAATCTTGCCGTATTTTATCGTATTCTATACTTTATAATCTTACCCTGCTTTTTCGCATTCTGTACTTTATAATCTTACCTACTTTATCCCATTCTATACTTTATCTTTGCGTATTTATCACACTCAAAACTTTATAATCTTACGGCACTTTACCGTATTCTATACTTTATAATCTTACCGTACTTTATCACATTCGAAACTTTATAAACTTAACGTACGTTATCGCATTCTATACTTTATAATCTTACCGTTCTTCATCGTATTCTATACTTTATAATCTTACCGCACTTTATCACATTCTTCTTCTGCGTTCATCCGGAGTTGTTTTTTTTTTTTTTTTCCGGACGTGATTGCGTTGTGCCTGTTTACTGCAGAGCTGCGTACTTGCTCCGTTAGGCCGACACATCTGACTTCTGCGGGCATTTGTTGACCGTGTTAACCTTCCCGGGGGTTTCTTAGGACGTTTGACTCTCACTGTTGTGGTGTTATCCCTAATCCCAGCTGGCCCTTATAGAACAGTCAAAGACATCCTGGTCAGCCCTCAAGGGAAGGCAGGGGCAGACCATAGGCATTCCCCGCCATCCAAGGAGGCTTCTATACTTACAGAGCCGACACACAGCGCTCTGGTGCTGGGCTCATCCAAGGAATCGTCACGTCCTGCACATGGCTGCTTAGCCTCATTCCGTATATTGGGCCTTCCATTCACCATAGGCTGTGCTTCCGGAATCCAGAAGAATGCAGTCTGCAGATGACATCCACACAGTGAGCTTTCGATTCGGACTTTCCACGTAATGGATTTGCTATCCAAGCAATATTCCATTTCGTGCCTCTGGGAGGCTTTTGTAACCGACATACCTGTGGTATGAAGTGTGGCAGTCTAAATACTTCTTCATGCACCTTTAAATGTCAACCTGAATGTAGTTAAAGTATGATGCAGTCAACATGAGCTTGTTGATATCTCCATAGAGCTTGTCCTCAAATGAAGCAGGGGTGGGCCAAAATATATTTCTTTGTTCTGCATATATTGGGCACTCCTGCAGCAAATATTTAGCTGTCATTTTACCAGTTCCACAATTACATTCATCAGTATCTCCTATCTTTAGTTTATTGAACGTGGGTGGGGTGTGATTGGATGTGCGGGTGGGTGAAGGATGTGTGTGAGGGTGGGGGATGTGTGTTTAGATGGGTGGTTGGTGTGTGTGAGTGTGGGTGGGTAGATAGGAGATGTATGTTTTGATGAGTGAGTGAGGGATGTGTGGGTTTTAGTGGTTGAGGGATAAGACGTGTGTTTAGGGATGTGTGAGGGGATGAGTGTATGGGTTGGGGATGTGTGTGTGGGTTGTGTGTGCGTGGATGGGAGGTGTGTGTTTGTGAATGGAGGATGTGTTCGTGGGTGGGGACGTGTGTGAGGGATGTGTGTATGGGCGGGGAGATTGTGCGTGGGTTGGGATGTTTGTGTATATGGGTAGGGGTGTGTGGTTAATGGATGTGTGGATGGGGGATGGGTGGTTGGGTAGAGGATGTGTGGGTGGGTGATTGTATATGAGTAAGGCTGTGTGGTTAAGGGATGTTTGGTTGGGGATGGGTGGGTAGAGGATGTGTGGGTGGGTAGAGGATATGTAGGTGGGTGAGTGTGTGTAGGTTAGGAGACGGTGAGGGGTGTTTGTAGGGGTGGGCTCGGGATATGTGAGTGGGCTGGGGGAGATGGGTGATTATGTGGCTGGGTGCGGAATTTGTGTGTGGGTAGGTGCGGAATATGTGAGTTGACGGGGAGATGTGTGTGTGTGTGTGTGGGGGGAATGGGTAGCTGAGGAATGTGTGTGTGCTTTGGGTGTTGGTGGATGGGGTGTGTGGTGGGTGAGAGGTGTGTGTGGGTGGGGAAAGATGGTGGGTGAATGATTGTTGGTGGGTAATGGGACGGGTAGAGGATATGTGTGTAGGTGGGTTGGGGATGTGTGGGTTGGGGAATGTATGTGTGCTTGGGGTGTGGGTGGATGGGGTGTGTGGTGGGTGAGAGGTGTGTGTGGGTGGGGAGATGTGTAGGTGTAGGGATGTGGTGGATGGGTAGGGGAATGTATGTGTGTGTAGGTTATGTGTGTGGTTGGGTGGTGGAGTTGGAGTGAATGGGAGATGTGTGGGTGGGTGGTTGATGTGTCTCATAACATAGTAATATGCATTGTTTATGTTTAAAAAATTCATGTGACAATGTTTTTTTCCTATGCACTGTTGATGAAAGAAAGATGAGTGATTGGAAGGGCCGAATGTAAGACGGGCTTGCATGCCCAATCTGTTACCCTTTGAAAATAAAGTCTGTTCGTTCGTTCGTTCGTTCGTTGTACAAGTGGTATTTCAGCCTTTTATGTCCTGTGAGGAGTCTGAAGAGTGCTTCTTGTTCTCTTCGGTAGAGTTTGTAATATGCATCATCTTTCTGGTGGCCTGAATGCTCTGATTCCCAATTGGTTCAATAAGCGCTTTTTATAAACCTCTTTGCCTCATTTGACTTTCCTCATTAGGCCTATAGGTTATGTCTATGTCAGGCTGTGGTAGTCGTCCACCCTCTTTTGCTAGTCTGTCAGCCTCTTCATTTCCAGGTATACTGCAATGTGATGGGATTCACTGTATTACAACTTTTTTGGATTTCTGGCATAGACCATGTAATGCTGCTCTTAGGTCAGCTAGTTCTGTGCTGTTTTTGCTCTTCAGTATTGAGACAGCTGACTTTGCATCTGTGAAGATAGCTACTTGCTTCTCTTTATTTTCCTCCATCAAGAGCATTTCTGCTGCAGTTTTCAAAGCCTTTACCCCCGATTTGACGCTACTTGAAAATTTTCCAGGTGCCACTGACTGTGTTTTGTTCACTCCATTTTTTAAATTTAGGAGAATTCCTCCTCCTCCATTATTTATTTAATTTTTGGCTGATCCATCTGTATATGCATGGGTCCAATTGTTGCCTGGGTAATGTTCTTTTATGTAGTTTAGGGTTATTTTTCTTCATTCGGTTTCATTCCGAGTCCTCTTTTTCTCAATACTAGGAATGTTTTCTATCATCTCAGGCAGTTGCTGCTATCTCCAAGCTGGGAACTTGTGTGCAATGTAAATGGGTTTGACTGTTGATATGTTAAGTACTTTATAACTTTATAATCTTACCGTACTTTACCGTAATCTATACTTTATAATCTTAGCGATCTCCCTCCTCTTGCTATACTTTATCATCCCTATACATGTTATCATGTGTGTGGTTTCTATCATCTGAGCTACAACTGCGGTAGCACAGTAACTATCAACCGTACCTGCCTGCTGTACGGTCATGTGTTCCAATCCCATTAGTGGCGGGAAGCTTTGAATAATTTGTGTTTTCTTTAATTATCATCTGCTTTCATGTCGACCTAGCTCATGGAAATGGAATGGATGCAAAGTAAAAGCGGCCGGTGCTGCACTGACCACATCGCCCATCCCGTCTCCATCGGTCTATACACCGGCGCGGTGATTAAGGTTTAGTGAGCGTGTTTCACATTCAAACAGCCACCAGACATACCGAGTGGAGGGTTCGAAATCTGCTGCTGGCGACTCTGAAGAGACTGACTTGCGCTGAAGTCAATGGTAAGAAATCTTGGCGGTTTAGAAAGCAATGGCAAGCTACTGAAGGTAAAACTACTTAATAAATCACAAACTGGCAAACAAATGTGGTGGTTGACTGCGACCTCCTGAAAAGGCCATACTACTTACTAACGTATACAGATATGGGTCTGGCATTTCATGGCCAATTAAGCTGGAGTGCCTTGATAGGGTCCTTTACTTGTTACTTTCATTTAATCTTAGTTTACTTTACCATTATTTTACAAAAATATTGTATCCTCTAAGGTCAGTGGTTTTCAACCTTTTTTGGTCCATGCACCCCTGCACCATATGTTCAGAACGCCCCCTTTCCTCTCCTTTTGTATTTCCTCTTTATAACCCCCTCCCCACCAACCCCTACACAGTATACGTAAATATGGAAGCTAAGTTTAATTAAACACACTAGAACAAGTCTAGACGTCTACATAAAACGTGAGTTGCAGGGACTACCTACGTAATAAAAAGAATTTCAGAAGGGCGAGAAGTACGAAACCGTAAATTATGGAGGGAAAAACAATATCAAGTAATCGGTTCTTGTATTAAAGCGATCTTGAAATAATCTTAATTCCCCCCCCCCTGGAAACCCTAAAATTTCCGCTCGGGGGGAGGGGGGGGGGAGAATTCCCCACCAGTTGAGAACCAGTGATCCAGGTATCGTTTATCATGTGTGCCTATTATAACATTTTAGTATACTTTATCATTTTCTAAACTGAATCGCTTAAGTATAATTATCCCTAACGAATAATTTGTCATCTGACTGTTTTTGTATTGTAGAAATATTTTATTTTCTATGTATACTTTTTATCGACGTATACATTGTAATCTAGATATTATGTATTATCTAAGTGTATTTTATCATCCAGGTATATTTTATTATCTAGCCATGTTTTGTCATCTAGGTATACTTTATTATCTAAGTATAGTTTATTATCTAGGTATAGTTTGTCATCTAGGTATATTTTATTTTCTAGTCATGCTTTGTCATCTACTAAGAAAGCACTTTACAACACAATCTTCCTACCATTTCTATGTTACCAATGGCAAACCTGGACAATGACAGAAAAAGAGAAAAGAAAAATCACAACAACAGAAATGAGATTCCTGAGAAGAATAATCAATGTATCAAGAAGAGATAAGATCAGAAATGAAGAAATCAGGACTAAAGTGGGGGTTATAGCTGCACCAGATTTTATTAGAAAGCAGAAAGTCAAAATGGTTTGGCCATGCAAGTAGGTTACCAACTAACAGTATATCACAACAAGCAATGATGTACAGACCAAAGGGAAGCAGGGGAAGAGGCCGACCACGTAAACGTTGGACGGAGGGAATAGCAGAGTCGATACACGAAGCCCATAATCTGGCACTCTCCCGCTGTTTATACTTCCCCTCGACACTGCAAGGTACAAGAGGAACATGATGAGATGAGATGAGATGAGATGAGATGAGATGAGATGAGAGAGCTTTGTCATCTAGGTATAATTTATTTTCTTTTCTAAGTATACTTTATTGTCCAGAAATATTCTATTTTATAGTCATGCTTTGTCATCTAGGTATACTTTATTATCTAAGTATACTTTATTATCCATGTATATTTTATTATCTAGGTATACTTTGTCATCTTGGTATACATTATTATCCAGGTATACTTTATTATCCAGGTATACTTTATTATGCAGGTATAAATTGTCATCTTAGTAAAAGCAAAACAGCCTTGTGAGGTGCGCCTTAAAAATCTTCAACATGAGCAGACGGTAAAAAAAGGATAAAAGTGGACATCTCATTATGAAAGACATGTGTATTGTACACTCTAGCTAGAAGTGGACATCTCATCATAAAAGACATGTGTATTGTACACTCTAGCTAGAAGTGGACATCTCGTCATGAAAGACATCAATATTGTACACTCTAGCTAGAAGTGGACATCTCGACATAAAAGACATGTGTATTGTACACTCTAGCTAGAAGTGGACATCTCATTATGAAAGACATGTGTATTGTACACTCTAGCTAGAAGTGGACATCTCATCATAAAAGACATGTGTATTGTACACTCTAGCTAGAAGTGGACATCTCATCATAAAAAGACAAATGTGTATTGTACACTCTAGCTAGAAGTGGACATCTCATCATAAAAGACATGTGTATTGTACACTCAAGCTAGAAGTGGACATCTCAATTATGAAAGACATGTGTATTGTACACTCTAGCTAGAAGTGGACATTTAATCATAAAGACAATGTGTATTGTTCACTCTAGCTAGAAGTGGACATTCTCATCATAAAAGACATGTGTATTGTACACTCTAGCTAGAAGTGGACATCTCATCATAAAAGACATGTGTATTGGTACACTCTAGCTAGAAGTGGACATCTCATCATAAAAGACATGTGTATTGTACACTCTAGCTAGAAGTGGACATCTCATTATGAAAGACATGTGTATTGTACACTCTAGCTAGAAGTGGACATTTAATCATAAAAGACATGTGTATTGTTCACTCTAGCTAGAAGTGGACATCTCATCATAAAAGACATGTGTATTGTACACTCTAGCTAGAAGTGGACATCTCGTCATGAAAGACATGTGTGTTGTACACTCTAGCTAGAAGTGGACATCTCATCATAAAAGACATGTGTATTGTACACTCTAGCTAGAAGTGGACATCTCATCATAAAAGACATGTGTATTGTACACTCTAGCTAGAAGTGGACATCTCATCATAAAAGACATGTGTATTGTACACTCTAGCTAGAAGTGGACATCTCATCATAAAAGACATGTGTATTGTACACTCAAGCTAGAAGTGGACATCTCATTATGAAAGACATGTGTATTGTACACTCTAGCTAGAAGTGGACATTTAATCATAAAAGACATGTGTATTGTTCACTCTAGCTAGAAGTGGACATCTCATCATAAAAGACATGTGTATTGTACACTCTAGCTAGAAGTGGACATCTCGTCATGAAAGACATGTGTGTTGTACACTCTAGCTAGAAGTGGACATCTCACCATAAAAGACATGTGTATTTTACACTCTAGCTAGAAGTGGACATCTCATCATAAAATACATGTGTATTGTACACTCTAGCTAGAAGTGGACATCTCGTCATGAAAGACATGTGTATTGTACCCTCAAGGCTAGAAGAGAGAATAGTGACGTGACAAACAAGTAATGTTTATGTTACAACCTAGTGTAGACGAGGAAAGATTAACACAAAACAAATATGTATGTACACCTAGTGTAGAAGAGGAAAGATTAACATAAGACAAATATGTATGTACACCTAGCGTAGAAGAGGAAAGATTAACATAAGACAAATATGTATGTACACCTAGCGTAGAAGAGGAAAGATTAACATAAGACAAATATGTATGTACATCTAGTGTAGAAGAGGAAAGATTAACATAAGACAAATATGTATGTACACCTAGTGTAGAAGAGACAACTTGAAGATAAAAGAAATGGCGCGTGTACATCCTGGATTAGAAGAGGTAAATTGAACGTGACTGAAAGTCAGAAAGGTGTCTGTGCCCCCTAGTCTAGAAGAACCACGATTCATTCGGTTCATGAGTTACATTGCAGTGAAGACAAATAAAACCAAACATACGGAGCCTGGAGTAGAAAGAGGAGGGACAATGAAGGCACGAAAACAATCTAGTTAACGAACTACCCCCCCCCCACCTTTCCCCTGCCGCTGAACTATGCGGACACATGTAAGCCTGCTCCCATCCTGACACAGAAGCGGGGGGAGTCGTTAAGTCAGGACCTCTGTCCTAACTGCCACATGATGAATGTAGTTAAGTAGGACCTGTGTCCTAACTGCGACATGATGAATGTAGTTATGAAAGGAAATCATCGTACCTAACTACCTGGAGGTGAGACGTTTTAAACCGGGCCTGGAGTGTAAAACCAGGTCATATATCGCAGTTCCCACACGGTGTTGGTGACCTCATTCTGGTGGAGATATATAAATAAGGCTGCATATTAAAGACAAAGACATGGACAAGTGGGACCAGCTGTCTGCAGCAGCTATTGTTATGAATGTTATGATGAAAGCAATGAAACAACCAACATCGTCGTGCTGAAACACAACAAAAAGGAAGAAAAGCGAGGGTGGGGGAGGAATGAAGATATAAAATAGCTAAACAAATAGGAGATACACAAAGAAAGAAAGAAAGAAAAAAAGAAAAAAAGAAAGAAAGAAAAAGAAAGAAAGAAAGAAAGAAAGAAAGAAAGAAAGAAAGAAAGAAAGAAAGAAAGAAAGAAAGAAACGCAAGTTAACAAGAATAACACTAAACAAAAATAAACGTAAATGCAGAATAAAATTTAAAAAAATAATGAAACAACACAGCAGCAACAAAAAGACAACATCCGTTTGACGAATTTCTTTAGTGCAGTGGTAAGATTGTATCTAAAACTATCGTTGTTGTAAGATTGTATCTAGAACTGTTGTTGTGAAGATTGTATATAGAAATGTTGAAGTTACAAGGTTGTATCTGAAGTTGTAAGGCTATATCCAGCTAAATACTTTAGTACAGTGGTAAGAGTGTATCTAGAACTGTTGTTGTGGTAAGACTGTATTATATCTAGAGCTGTTGTTGTGGTAAGATTGTATCTAGAAATGTTGAGGTAAGTTTGTATCTAGATCTGTTGTGGTAAGATTGTATACAGAAATGTTGAAGGTGTAAGGTTGTATGTGGAGCAGTTGTTGTAAGTTTGTATATAGAAGTGTTTACAGATTGTATCAAGAACTTTTGTATTATAATACTTCGAACTGTTTAATGTTATTTTCTCGTTCATTCTTCTTATAGTCTAGTCAAGTATTCTTATTTTCAATTTAAGTACTCTTCTAATTAAGTATTACTGTTTTCTTATTAAGTATTGCTGTGTTCTAGTTAAGTATAACTGTTTTCTAGTTAAGTGTTTTTGCCTTCTAATTAAATATTACTGTTTTCTTATTAAGTATTGCTGTGTTCTAGTTAAGTATTACTGTTTCCTAGTTAATTGTTACTGTTGTCTGGTTAAGTTTTCTAATTAAGTATTATTGTTTTTTTTTTTAGTTAAGCATTGCTGTTATCTATTTACATATTACTGTTTTCTAGTTAAGTATTGCTGTTTTCTAGTTAAGTATTACTGTTTTCTAGTTATGTATTCTTGTTTTATACTTAATTTTTAATATCTCTAGTTGAATATTGCTGTTTTGTAATTAAGTATTAATGCTTATTTATTGCCTGGCATATTTCGCTGCATCTCGTCAGATACATACTGCAGAAATCACACAACTTACGTGAATTAACTAGATAAATCCTTCAAGTTGAAATATACACATATTCGCACATTTATTTCTATTCATTTCAATTTATTTATCTAGTTAATTCACGTAAGTTGTGTGATTTCTGCAGTATGTACCTGGCGAGATGCAGCGAAATATGCCAGGCAATAAATCGTGCAATCTATTGTTTGTGTCTTCGTTATTCAAATTCACTACGGGAAAACATTGTTTTGAATTAATGCTTATAGTTGAGTATTTTTGATTTCTAGTTACGTATTAATGTTTTCTAGTTAAGTAGTCTTGTTTCTAGCTGAGTATTACTGTTTTCTAGTTAAGTATTCTTGTTTCAAAGTTAAGTATTTTTGCTTTTTTTTAAAATTAAGTATTCTTGTTTTAAAGTTAAATATTACTGTTTTCCAGTGAAGTGTTCTTGTTCTCTAGTTAAGTATTACTGTTTTCTAGTTAAGTTGTTATGTTTTCTAGTTAAGAATTGCTGTTTTATTGTTAAGTATTACTGTTGTCTAGCTAAGCACTATTTTTTTTTTTTTTAAATTTGGGTTTATATATTCGTTTTTTTTCAGATAGACTGGTAGAAACGTGTGTTTGTGCATCTGTTTGTAGCCATCATTTGTCCGGCTTGCCAGTCACGTATCACGTTTACATGTCACGTGCATATGTCACTTTCGTATGTCACATTCGTTCGCTTTCCATATGATACCAGATTGTCTCAATATAAGTGCAATAGCAACTATGTTTTTCATCTATCAACATACACAGAAACAAACACAACACGATATTTCTATAAATTATTATTCTGGTCAGTCGTACGAGGTACAACACATCGTACAACAATCCACAGAAATCAAGGGAATTGAGAGGATGGGAATACAATGTACAGTTAGCGATAATATGTACGTTAGTTGATATCCTTTACAGGACGTAGCAGTCAACTCCAGCATTTTTAAGGGCTGTTTGCGATTTCTTGGCAAGTTTACGTCCGGCAGTTTGTCATTGCTTTCTGTACGGCCGGCACCCATACCATTGTATGGAAACCAACGAAAGGCGGTATGTTGCAAATCGCCCGCAGCTGTGTTTCGAGGGCGGTATGCGGAATTACGAATTGCGTTTGTAAACCCTTCGCCACGGAGCGGGCGATAATATACGAATGATGATGATGGTGATGATGATGATGATGATGATGATGATGATTATAGCACTATATTAATGTATATGCAATAGCAATGAACACATATTTTATGCAGAATGTGAAGATAAAAGTAAAACGTGGAAACAGAGACGAAATGTTCGGGGGGAAAAAAGATAGTATAAATACGTCAAGAAATAATTAACCAAAGGACGAAATGTCATTAATTTATACACCTATGCATATGTAATAAAGAAGTGCAATGATGGAAAATTTAATTGTTATGATAATACATAATGTATAGTATAATCATAATGGGGTGCTCATCTCATCTCATCTCATCTCATCTCATCTCATCTCATCTTGTTCCTCTTGTGCCTTGCGGTGTCGAGGTGAAGTATAAACAGCGGGAAAGTGTCCGCTTATGGGCTTCATGTACCGATATTCCTGTGGACTCTGCTATTCCCTCCGTTCATCGTTTACATGATCGGCCTCGTCTTCTGCTTCCATTTGGCCTACGTATCATTGCTTGATATCTTCTTCTTCTTCGTTCATCCGGAGTTTTTTTTTTCGGACGTGATTGCGTTGTGCCTGTTTACAGCAGAGCTGCGTTCTTGCGCCGTTAGGCCGACACATCCGACTTCTGCGGG
>JACEFZ010023063.1:95000-130000 GCA_014155875.1 Cepaea nemoralis | reverse complement strand
CGTAATCTTGCCTAGTACATCAACAGCAGCTGAAAGATGATGGTGTTAACTGCAACGTCCTGTAAGGGATTTAAACATTTAAAAAAATGAAAAATATATAGAAGTTAAGAAAATATATATATATATTTCATAGACTACAAGAAAGCTTGTGATAGAGTACAACATGAACGACTAATTACGTGCCTTCAAGATATAGGAGTAGATGGAAAGGACATCAGACTTATTAGTAACTTGTACTGTGAACAAGTGGCCTCTATTAGATGCAGTAATAATTATTCGTCGCCTATAGAGATAAAAAGAGGAGTACAGCTGGGTTGCGTGTTGTCCCCAAGCCTCTTCAACCTATTCACAGAGCAAATTTTAACAAGGCGAACTGCCTGGATTTAAGATCAATGGAAGAATCATGAACAGTCTAAAGGTATGCTGACGATACCGTGTTACTTGCAGAACGAACGAACGAACGAACGAACGAACAGACTTTATTTTCAAAGGGTAACAAATTGGGCACGCAGGCCCGTCTTACATTCGGCCCTTCCAATCACTCATCTTTCTTTCATCAACAGTGCATAGGAAAAAAACATTGTCACGTGAATTTTGTAAACATAAACAATGCATATTACTATGTTATGAGACACATCCACAACCCACCCACACATCCCCCATTCACTCCAACTCCCCCACCCAACCACACACACATACAATACATTCCCCCACCCATCCACCACATCCCTACACCTACACATCTCCCCGCCCACACACACCTCTCACCCACCACACATCCCATCCACCCACACCCCAAGCACACATGCATTCAATAACCCACACATCCCCCACCTACACACATCTCCCCACCCACTCACATATCCTCTATCCGTCCCATTTCCCACCAACAATCACTCATCCAATATCCTCCTCCACCCACACACCTCCAACCACGCAACCAAACACATATTCCTCAGCCACACACACATCTCCCCGTCAACTCACATATTCCGCACCTACCCACACACAAATTCCGCACTCACCCACATAATCTCCCATCTCACCCAGCCCACTCACAGATCCCGAGCCCACACTTGCAAACATCCCCCACCATCTCCTAACCTGCACACACTCACCCACCCACATATCCTCTACCCACCCACACATCCTCTACCCACCCATCCCCCAAGCAACATCCCTTAACCACACACCCTTACTCATATACAATCACCCACCCACACATCCTCTACCCAACCACACATCCTCCACCCAACCACACATCCTCCATCCACCCATTCCCCCAGCCACACATCCCTTAACCACACACCCCTACCCATACACACACACATCCCCACCCACGCACAATCTCCCCACCCATACAAACATCCCTCACACACATCCCCACCCACCAACACATTCCCCATTCACAAACACACACCTCCCATCCACGCACACACAACCCATACATTCATCCCCTCACACATCCCTAGACACACGTACTTATCCCTCAACCACTAACACCCACACATCCCTTACCCACTCATCAACACATACATCTCCTATCTACCCACCCGCACTCACACATCCTAACCACCCATCCCCCACCCTCTCACACTTCCTTCACCCACCCACAAACCCAACCACACCTGCACCCACCCACACAAACATCATTTATCCACACCCAGCTCCCCTCCCACACAATACCACAACCACACGCATCCCAAAAGACACATCCCTCACCCACACACACATCTATCCACACATCTCTTACCCATCCACACATCCCCCTACTACAATCACCCTCACTACCCACACATACATCCTCCATCCAGCCACACACACCCCCACCCAGTCAGACATATCCCCCACCAACACACACATCTCCAAATCCATCACCCACACCCATCACGCACCCTCCCCCAACCCACACACATCCCCCACACACATTCACCCACACATCTCTCACCCACACACACTCCCCACACATCCTCCCAAACATCCCACACCCATACACATCCCTCACCCACACACACATCCCCAAACCCACAACCACCCCCACCTGCACACATCTGCCACCCACCACATATCTCCCCACCCACACATATACCCCACCCATCCCATACCCCACCATCAATCATCCACCAACATAACCTCCTCCACTCACTCACCCACAACCACCTAGACAAACACACATCCCCACCCAAAAACACATCTCCCCATACACCCATACATCTCGCACGCACCCACACACAAATCCCACACCCACCCACACACAAATCTCCCACCCACCCACACAAACCCACCCCGTCCACCCACACATCCTGAGCCCACCCACACACATCACGAATCCACCCACACACACATCCCCCGATCCCCCAATATACTATTATGATCAAACTCCCACACTTTACACACACATACAGTGACGATTGTCGTGAGCATTGTCGTAAAATTGTAAAGAAAATAAGAAAATGGAGAAAAATTGTACATATACATTTTGTAACTTAAAAATTAGTGATGCAATTCAACTCTCTCTCTCTCTCTTCCTCTCTCTCTCTCATCTCTCTCTCTCTCTCTCTCTCTCTCCTCTCTCTCTCTCTCTCTCTCTCTCTCTCTCTCTCTCTCTCTCTCTCTCTCTCTCTCTCTCTCTCTTTCTCTCTTGCTCGCAGAAAGCGAGCAAGAGTTACAAAACCTAGTGGAACAAAGTAAACAGGAATGTGGCTTAGATATTAACATCCAAATAACGAAAACTATGATAATTATCAGTGGAAGGGATAGGTTATCAATGAACATTACAATAAACGGGGAGAAACTAAAACAAGTAACAAGTCTCTCCTGCCTTGGACATGTAATAACAGATGATAGCAGAAGTGAAGCAGAAATCAAAAAGAGAATAGGAATGGCCAAAAATGCTTCCAACAGCAAGAAATCAGTATTGACATCTAGATTCTAGAGAGATTAACACCGTAGTAAAAATGAGAATTGTCAAATGCTACGTACATTCAACACTACAGTATGGCGCGGAAGCCTGGACATTGAACAAGCAACTAGAAAGTCGCATAGAGGCATTTGTGAATATACAGAAGAAAATGTCGTATTTCATGGAAATAAAAACAATAAAATACAGAAGTTGGGGATGAAAAGAGAGTTGATGAAAGAAATAAAAAAGAGGCAAGTGAAATATTTCCGCCACATTAAACGACATGATACTCTTATAAAAACCATACTTGAGGGCAAGGTTGAGGGAAGCGAACTAGAGGTAGACAACGATACAAGTGGGAAGATCATCAACTGATGGACGAATATCAATCTGACAGAATGTACAATCAAGGCGAGAGACAGGCGGTGTTGTAGATCCATTGCAGCCAACCTTCATTGTGGAGACGGCACCTAATTGAATGATTGAACTGACAATCCTAGCCTACATAAACACCTTCAGTTACTACCAGCCCACAAACTTTACAGTAGGCCAGATTAACTAATTAACAAAAGGGAGGCATTATTCGCAGCGCGCTGTTAATAATACTGAGCGTTATTCGCAGCACAAAAGACGTATAATCGCTTCAGCATATGCGAATGATAGGCCTACTGAGCATTATACACAGCACGCTGCTAATAATATTGATAGTTACAAGATAACACGAGTAGAACAAAATATTTATATACACTCCGACGACAGTGAGGGTCCTTCGGCCCTTAAACATATCGGTCTAGCAGTCCAGTCCACCACACACTCAGCCGGAATGTTCGACAACACATTCAATTTATATGATTCTTTATTTCAATAAATACAATACACAATAGCACTTGCATGCCTTCTAAGTTATTATATTACTGCATTCTATTATATATGTGAATCTGTAATTAATAAATGCACTGGCCCCCCAACATATCCCAGTTAGTATTTCTCGAATGTATCGATATGAATACAATTGGGTGGGACTGCGGCAAAGCTGTGAAAATGTAAACAATATAAAATGACACAAAGTAGTGCAGCTTTACATAACAGATTACGACACATACAGGACGTTGCGGCGATTAGCCTTCATCAGCAAACAAACACATTCACAAACACAACATATAGTCAAGGAGATTTCCTGTGACTACATCAAAAGGTGACGACAGGACGAGAAGAACAATAGGATGAAAAATTGAAAGCAGTGAAGAGAAAATGAGAATTGAAAAAAAAAAAATGCTCATACTTACCTCACAGTTCCGATCTGTGGGTCGATGTATTCAATTTATACCCAACCGACGGCGTGAGATGGAGGATGATGACAGGATGATAGGTTTTACGGTTCAGTGAGCACATAGAAAGAAGGGGGGGGGCGCGGAGGCAGGAGGGCAGGACGACAACCTGTCTGGTAGGGGTATCTGAGCAATCTCAGTGGATGTACTGATGACGCTTGAGTGGGCGCAAGCATGATGGTGGTACTGACCAAATGACGGTAGCAAACGTCACGTGACCTAGCCGCGACTGCGAATAGCACTCCTCATATATAGTCGCAATGAAATTGATGCATTGTCCGATATGGAAATATTATTTCAAGATGTCAGCGACCAATGGGAAATATCAAAGAAATCAGTCAACCAGGCTGCAGAAACAACCATCCCAAAAATAAAGATAACGGGACGCAGGAAATGGATGACGGAAGACATTTAAAACTCATGGTAATAAGAAGAAACAACAAAAATAAAAAGGGAAAATATTAAGAGATTCACAGGAAAATTAAGAAGCTATGGAAAGAGGCAAAAGAAACATGGCTTGAGGAAAATTTCAAGGAAATTGAAAACCAGCACAACACCGGGAATACCAAATTAATGCACAAAAGAATTAATGGCATCACTTACAAAAGAACACACACATCATTGGGTTGCCTAAAAACCAACGATGGCAAAATCATAATAGAAAAAGATAAGATGTTACATGCGTGGTCAGATTATGTGAAAGACCTTTATGATGATACAAGAGAAGAACAATATGATCAATCAATCAATCAATCCATCCATCATATGCCATGCCGGTAAGCGTTGGCGGTCATGACTCGCCATTTCACTCGATCACCAGAGTCGTGGATCAGCTCAGTGTTCCTGTCTCGTCCATGCCATGTGGCCAAGCCATCCAGATATTTTCCTCTCGGTCTTCCTCTTGGTCTGTTCCCTTCGATCTTGCCAGTTGTCACTAAGTTCTCTAATCCATTTCTTCTCATACAGTATTATCATCGGAATAATAATGAAGGACCATCAATTTTGAAGATGGAAGTTCAGAATGCTCTTAACCATCTGAAAACTGGCAAGACCCCTGGTACAGATAACATCACAACAGAAATGATCAATGCCTTAGAAGAATATGGAATAGACCAAGTCACGGGACTGCTGAACGCAATATACGATACTGGAGATACCTCCTGAATTCTGTAATTCTACATTTATTGCAAACCCGAAGAAATCAGGAGCCTTTGAATGTGATCAACATCGAACAATTAGTATAATGAGCCAGATCACGAAGATTTTGCTGAGAATTATCATGCAAAGAGTTAGGAAGATAATACAACCCGAAATAGGAGAAGAACAATGTGGGTTTGTGGAAGGCAAGGGTACAGTAAATTCTGTGTATATACTATATACGGAGAACAGTAATTGAGCGTCCTATAGAAGTAAACAAAGATCTACACCTTTGCTTTATTGACTACACAAAGGCTTTCGAATAAAGTGAGACATGTCGACATGTTAAGGATGCTTGGAGATCTACAAACTGATGGAAAAAACCTTAGACTTTTAAATAACATATATTGGAAACAACAAGCTGCCATCAGAATTGATAATGAAGTAGGTTAATACCCGCCTATTATTAAAAGATGTGTGAGATAGAGATATGTAATGTCTCCAGATCTTTTTTCCCTGTACAGTGAAAGTATTTTAAGAAATATAGAAGATATGGAGGGGCGGCTGGCCGATTGGCTAGAACGCCGGACTCCCATTCGGGAGACCCTGGTTCGATCCCTCGGTAAGGTGTGGGATTTTTTTCTGTCGGGGGACAAAAAGAAAATTCTAACCTGCACAGTTCGCGGCGACTGCACTAGCCAGGCGGCCTTAATTCCTCAGGCTCAAAGACCCCTCTGCCATACACCGCAAGGTACTATGTTGGCAGTAAATGACAGAAATGACAGAAGATATGGAAGGAATCAACATTGGGGAATGATACATCGAACGAACGAACGAACGAACGAACTAACGTACTTTATTTTCGAAGGGTAACAAACTGGGCACGCAGGCCCGTATTACATTCGGCCCTTCCAATCATTCATCTTTCGTTCATCAATGCATAGTACATTCTCATATGGAAAAAAAAAAAAAACATTGTCAAATGAATGTTGTAAACATAAACAATGCACGTTACCATGTTGTGAGACAAATCCCCCACCCACCCATCCCCTATCCACCCGAGCGTCCCCCACACACAATTCCACCACCCAACCACACACATATCCCCAGGCACATACATTCTCCCATCCATCCATCCATCCCTCTCCAACACATCCTATACACACCCTCATCTACACAATTCCCCCACCCACACACACACAAATCATCCGCCCACCTCACCAACCCACCCATACACAAAACCAGGCACACATGCATGCACCCACCCATCCATCACCCACCCACACATCCCCCACCTTCACACATCTCCCCACCCACACACACATCCTCCACCCATCCCATAACCTACCAACACTCACCCACCCACATATCCTCCACCACCCATCCACACACGCCCAACCATCATGCGAAACACACATCCCTTAGCCGCACATCCGCCACCAACGCACCCATATTCCCGATAACTCATACATCCCGCACATACCCACACAAAACCCGTACCCACACACACATTCCGACTTACACACATCCCCTACCCACACATCCCACAACTACACACACACACCCCCCACCCATACACCCATACACCCACCTCCAACCTACACACATTCGCCATCCTATAATTCTCCACTCACCCACCCGCCATCCACCCCCTTCCCTGATCTCCAATCCCCCAATCACACATCCCTTAACTACACATCTCCCCACCCATACACACATCCCCACCCACCAAAACATTCCCCATAAAAATACACACACCCCTCACCCTCACACATCTCCCCTCCCAGAACAACACCCCAAACATAAAAACATTTCCCCACCCACATACACCACCCCCTCCTCCACATGCATTCCCCATACACATCCCCGCCCACACATCTCTCACCCCCCCCCCCCACACCACACACACATACATATCTACTCACGCACCCACACATCCCCCACCTACAAACACCTTCACCACCCACTCACATTTACACCATCCACAATCACACACTCCTACCCAAACAGACATATCCCCCATTCACAGACGCATCCCCACACCCATCACACACCCATCTCCCAACCCACAAAAATCTCCCACACCCCCATTCGCCCACTCATCCCTCACCCACCCATATACACATTCCCTACCCACTCCTCCAATCCTCACATACTTCCAACCACCCTCCAAATATCCCCCACCGTCACTCACACACATCCCTCACCTTCACACACATCCGCAACCGACCACACATCCCTTCACCCATCCACACATCACCCATCCACCCACACACATCCCCCACACACAGCCCCTCCACACATACACCCCCCCCCCCCCCCCGCAAATACACCCCTCATATCTAGACACATACATGATGCATGATGCCTCACATGATCACTGAAACTAGTATGAACAAACTCCCACACTTTACACACACACATTCACTGACAATTGTCGTGAACATTTCGCAAAAATTTTAAACATTGGAGAAAAAATTGTCAATGACCAGAGTAGAGGATCAGCTCCGTGTTCCTGTCACGACCATGCCACGTGGCTGAGCCATCCAGGTAATTATTCTCGGTCTTCCCCTTGGTCTCTTCCCTTCGATCTTGCCAGTTGTCACCACCTGGGTGGGGGGAGGAGGGTGGATGGCGGGTGGGTGGGTTGGTGGATGGGTGGGTGGAGGATGTATAGGAGGGTGAATGTGTGTAGGTTGGGGTGGGTGGGGGATGTGTGTTTGTGTGTGTGTGGGTGCGGGATGTGTGGGTAGGGGATATGTGTAAGTGGGGATGTGTGGATGGGTGCGGGTTTTGTGTGTGGGTAGGTGCGTGGGTGGGAAGATGTGTGGGTGAGGGTGAGGGATCAATAACATTAGATATGCAGATGATACAGTCTTGATTGCAGACAATGAATGGGACTTGCAACATTTAAGTAGATGCGGTTCTTGCTCGCAGTGAACAACTAGGGTTATAATTGAATAGTAAGAAGACAGATTATGGTCGTCACTGGGAAGAAGAGATTAATAACGAATTCTCGCCGTATTCCGTAGTTGTAGGTTCATGTGTATGATAGACATGACCAATGAAGACACTTTTTTGGAGTGTCTAATTGTTCATGCGTCGAAGTAGACTTGTTCCTGCAGCGAGACGCTGTCGCCATGTGGAGGTGACAGGTTCGAATCCTGGTCGGTAACTATAGCTTTCACATTTTATGTTGTCTAGTGCGTCCTCTAGTGTCTACTTCTTTCTTCTCCTTCTGTGAGCGCCAAACAATGCTACGTGTGTTTATTATTTAACTGCTTCGGTGGCCTCAACTGGTTCCCAAATTGATTTCTTGTGTAATACGTGTACAGCATTAGAACCGACCAATCATTTCTCTTCTTTAAATGTTTATTAATATACTTAACACAGTATTTACGGTCCGATGTGTTTGTGTGTTTGTTATTTGACCTATGCTGGTTTAATATAAATGTATGAGACCTATGGTGCTATCTCAATGGTTTGATACGAATTCTGTCCGTATTCCACAGTTGTCGGTTCATGTGTATGATAGACATGACTAATGAAGACACTTTTATTGGAGTGTCTAATTGTTCATGCGTCGAAGTACACTTGTTCCTGCAGCGAGACGCTGTCGCCATGTGGAGGTGACAGGTTCGAATCCCGGTCGGTAACTATAGCTTTCACATTTTATGTTGTCTAGTGCGTCCTCTATATCCTTTACAGGACATCGCTGTCAACATCAGCATCTTTCAGCTGATTGTTGATTTCTTGGCAAGATTACGCTCAGTAGTTTGCCATTGCTCACATACCCCGTAAGTTACCAACGCGATTCAAACCACTGCTGATTCTCACCGTCGTCACGTTACTTACGAGAGTATACGAGATTACGGAGAAAAGCCGCTAACCTCTAGGCCAGGAAGCCAATAATAATAATAATAATAATAATAATAATGCCGGTCTCCCTGGCCGAGGTGTTAAACGACTTTCTCCGTAATCCCGTTTATCCACGTATGGTCTCGCAGCGCGAGAATTGGTAGCGGTTCTCGCCGCGTTGGTGACTTACGGGATAAGTGAGCCGGCCGCTCAGAAAGCTATGGCAAACTATTGAACGTAGTCTTACCAAGAAATCAACAACAGCGGTAAAATGCTCTTGTTGACAGCGATATGCGAAAAAACATAATAATAATAATAATAATAATAATAATAATAATAATAACCCTACTATAACAGGCCGTCCCCTTTTGGTAGAACATTATGTTCCTCATAGCTAATACCAATTGCCATTTCATTCATTAATTGTTGTGAGTCATGTAGTGTTTATTAAATGTTGCATTTCTCCCATTTCTTTATCCTGCATATCATTTATATTGTTCTTGTTCTCATAAACCTCCAATGATGCCTGAATGAAATCATGTATGGAAGCCAGCGAAGAGCCACACTACTAACCGTTCCCAACGCTACCTGATTGAAAGTTCTCCTGTTCTTCCCTCTCAGTTTTGAGATTCAACCAGAATCTCTGCCAATCCCCGACATTTTCACCCTTTCTGCATTTATCAATCTGTTCCTCCATCTTCTCCACCTGGTCCCACAGGCGCATGACTACCTCTCCCTTGTCCATATATAATCTACCACCAAGAGGTGCATTCCCTGCAGTCTACCAGCTTGTTAATTCCCCCGCACTCCAGCATGGCCAGGGTAAAAAGCCCATACACTTCTCACAATCTGTGATCTCTGAAGCGACAAGAGCCATTCCACATGAAACATTCCTTTCTACACTTTACTAAGCATACTCCTTGAGTCCTCGATGAAGACAGTGTGTGTTGCAGTGGTCTCTTCTAACCAACGGAATGCCGCTGTGACTGCTTCCACCTCCATTCTCATGCTGGAGGTCGTAGCCTCATATGACAGACTCTCCTTTTTTTGTGTGTTAAGAATCGCCCATTAGATTTCGCAATAAAATCCCAACCACTCCGTTTGTTTCTCACCACTGACCCATCGGTATAGATCACCATGTCACCTCGATGTTTATTACTCTGGATCAGTTGTTGCACCGCATACTCAGTGCGACCCGCTGCCCATTCCCTGCACTCACGACCCAGTGTTACTGTTACATTGTACCAGTCCGCGCTGTCTTCCGGAACTCCAACCCACTCTTTTTCACTATTGGTGGTCTCTAGATCACACACCTGACGTATAGATATTTGTGTCTGTGCCATCCAGGACCTGCCTCGTCTTAGTCTATGACTCTTGACCGTATCTATAGCTGCATGCAGCGGGTGATCCCCGTCTGCGGCAACTCTCAGTAACCACTTGGCTTGAAGGACCCTATACCTATCCACCATTGTGGGAGCCAGGATATGCCTCGTGCAGATAATTGTGTGTCCTTTGTGCATCACATGATCATCCGCCTGGTCGCATTTTGTATGTGCTCTAACCTGTCAAGCTAGCTCATTGATACTGTCAGCAGCCCCAAACCATACTCAGTAACAGAAATTATGGACTACTGACAGAGCCTGTACAGCATCCTCTGCTCTACCCCAGATGCTGCATCGCCCTCGAAGCAAGAAGTCCCCTACCAGACTTCACCACCAAAGCCTCCACATGATCTTTAAAAGACATACACCTGTCGAAGGTGGTACCCAAGAGATTCCTGAGAAGTATACTCAACGTATCAATAAGAGAGAAAATTAGAAATGAAGAAATCAGCACTACGTGGGGGTTATAGCAGCATTAGATTACATTAGAAAACAGCAAGTTAAATAGTTAGGCCACATAACTAGGCTACCGACTGACAGCATATCACCACAACAAGCAATGGTGTACATACCCAATGGAAGCAGAAGAAGAGGCCGACCACTTAAACGAAGGACGGATGGAATAGCAGAGTCCTTGGGAATATCGATACATGAAGCCCGTAGGCGGGCACTCTCCCGTTGTTTATGCTTCACCTCGACACTGCAAGGTACAAGAGGAACATGATGAGATGAAATTACGATGATGCGCTCTCTCTCTCTCTCTCTCTCTCTCTCTCTCTCTCTCTCTCTCTCTCTCTCTCTCTCTCTCTCTCTCTCTCTCTCTCTCTCTCTCTCATCTCTTTCTTTCCCAAATCCATCATATTTCTCATTTACTTTCCCTCTAGCTCTCACTTTCTCGTATACATAATCCAAATCTTTCACAAACACACACACACACACACACACACACACACACGAACACACACACACACGCGTGCGCGTCACACACACACACTGTCTCTCATTCATACACTAAATCTCAAACAACACGATGGTCTCACTGCAGTAAACAAGCGTGCTACGAGGCTGACCCACCCAGCAAGGCTAACAACTTGTTATTGTCAGATCTCCGCTGTATTTCCGTGATGACGTAGGAATTGGTCTTTAGGCCTTGACCTTTATATGTGAGCAAGTTCAATGGAAGTTCAAAGCGACGGAGTGTGACGTCACGTTATCTGTGTACACAATAACTGATAGTTATCCAGGTTATATACCAGTTATGGAAGGTGCATACCAGTTATCGAAATTTGATCTGCGCAATCAGAGTTATACGTGCAGTTTTTGACAGATCTGAATGACGCTTTACATTATTTATACACCTATAGGGAACACACTTCTCTCTCTCTCATTCTCTCTCTCCTCCCCCCCCCCCCCCCCCAACAGATTTCACCAAGCCAGACACACACTGACATCCATACCTGGTGGATGTGCGAATGTTTTCAAGACTTCGAGTTAAGTTTGTATTTATATGATGCAGATCAATGCTGGGGATAACTGGGGAATCAATGCATTCGGTCGTCTAACCCAGAAATCTATATGTTGTTTATCTATACGTTGGAGTGGGCTGCCACGATCAATGTGGAATTATATGTCGACACAAACAATTACAGACAATATGGAACAATATGTCGACACAAACAATTACAGACAATATGGAACTATATGTCCACACAAACAATTACAGACAATATGGAACTATATGTCGACGCAACCAATTACAGACAATATGGAACTATATGTCGACACAAACAATTACAGACAATGTGGAACTATATGTCGACGCAACCAATTACAGACAATTTGGAACTATATGTCGACACAAACAATTGCAGACAATGTGACGTTGGTGTCGGCAATTATAGACAATATGAAACTATCGGCAATTATAGACAATATGAAACTATCGGCAATTATAGACAATATGAAACTATCGGCAATTATAGACAATGTGAAACTATCGGCAATTATAGACAATATGAAACTATCGGCAATTATAGACAATATGAAACTATTTGGTAATGCGATCAATCGCAGACAAAATGGGACTATACGTTGATGACAGCAATCGCAGATAATGTGGAACTATACGTTGCTACCACCGATCATGGACAGTTATGGAACTTCAAGTTGACGCCAGCAGTCAAGGAATATGTGGAACTATACGTTGGCGAAAGCAATCATTGACTATGTGGAACTATACGTTGGCTAAAGCAAGCATTGGCTATATGCAGCCATTCGTTGGCGCCTTTAACCAAGAACTATGTGAACCGGCCGCTCATAAAGCAATGGCAAACTACTGAGCGTAATCTTGCCAAGAGATCAACATACAGCTGAAAGATGCTGGTGTTGACAGCGATGTCCTGTAAAGGATATGCCAAAAAAAAAAAAAAAAGTAGAATGGCAATAGCAAGGCTTTAGACAGTGTTCAACATCAACTATTCCATGACATGAGATAATGAGATAAACTGGGTTTTAGCCTATCTGATCCATTAAATGAAACAATGAGTCACCATCAACACGCAGTTCTCAGAGACACTGGTTAAACATCAAACCACATTGAGGTACACAATGGAAGTAACCAATTGTTAAATTATCTCCCCACATCTTTTTAACATATTCATAACATGTAATGAGTTATGTCAACAGTGATGGAATTTATGATAATGTTGATACATTTGATGTTTGTATAAATCCGACTCCAGAACTCAGATATGCCGATGAGACTGGTCTCCTGTCGAACTTATGTCTCTTAAAAGGCACAGTGAAGATCCAGCTTTTTTCTGAGTATAAAACACATAACAGATAATGTCCTCGGACAAATCCACATGTCACCCAAACATGGCAGTTAACCTTGAAGAAATTGTATATGTCACACACTGTGGATACTGCGGTACCGTCATTATTAGAATGGTGACTGTTCTAAAGAAATAAACAGGAGACGAACAAAAATACAAAAGTGTAGATTGTGCGGCATCCATCTTTCCTGTGGCACAATGTACATGTGAATCATGGACAAATTCGATGAGAAAATTGAGCCCTTTGAACTTAAATCTCACATTTAATAATCGAAGAATACCATGGAAAACAAGACGAATTTCATGGACCACATGACGAAAACCATGGGCGGTAAGACGAATACCGTGGCACCACAAGACGAATACCGTGGCACTACAAGAAGAATACCACGGACGAAAAGACGAATACCATGAACCACTTGAAGAATATTATGGACCACAAGAAGAATACACTGTATCACAAGACGAATACCATGGACCTCAAAAAGAAACCATGGACAACAAGACGAATCCATAGACCACAAAAAGAAGCCAAGGACCACAAACAGATACCATGGACCACAAGAAGAATACCATGGATCACAAAAAAATACCATGGACAATAAGAAGAATACCATGAACCACAAAATGAAACCATGGACCACAAGACGGATACCATGGACCACAAGAACACACCCAGAGACTCCATTTAGTCTCGGAAACTGACACGTTTTGGTCCCATCGAAAGGCAACACTAGTTTCAAGATTTCGGTTGTGGAAGATCAGGGAGGGGCTGGGAAACAGACAGTAAGAGGCTAGACATGAAGCGCCACAGGCAGTGGAAATGGTAAAGGGTCGAGTCTTTCCTATAGATGTTCGTGTGACGAGGGCTAAGTTCTGTCATGAGCTTTTTTGATGATGTTGATGATGTTGATAATGTTGACGATCGTCATGATGTTGATGATGTTGATAATGTTGACGATCGTCATGATGTTGATGATGTTGATGATGTTGATGATGTTAATGATGTTGATAATGTTGACGATCTCCATGATGTTGATGATGTTGACGATCGTCATGATGTTGATGATGTTGATGATGTTGATGATGTTGATGATGTTGATGATGTTGATGATGTTGATAATGTTGATAATGTTAATGATGTTGATGATGTTGATGATGTTAATGATGTTGATGATGTTGATGATGTTGATGATGTTGATAATGTTAATGATGTTGATAATGTTGATGATGTTAATGATGTTGATAATGTTGACGATCGTCATGATGTTGATGATGTTGATGATGTTAATGATGTTGATAATGTTGACGATCTCCATGATGTTGATGATGTTGACGATCGTCATGATGTTGATGATGTTGACGATCGTCATGATATTGATGATGTTGATGATGTTGATGATGTTGATGATGTTGATGATGTTGATAATGTTAATGATGTTGATGATGTTGATGATGTTGATGATGTTAATGATGTTGATGATGTTGATGATGTTGATAATGTTGATAATGTTAATGATGTTGATAATGTTGACGATCGTCATGATCTTGATGATGTTGATGATGTTGATGATGTTAATGATGTTGATGATGTTGATGATGTTGATAATGTTGATAATGTTAATGATGTTGATAATGTTGACGATCGTCATGATGTTGATGATGTTGAGGATGTTGATGATGTTCATGATGTTGATGATGTTAATGATGTTGATAATGTTGACGATCGTCATGATGTTGATGATGTTGATGATGTTGATGATGCTGATGATGTTCATGATGTTGATGATGTTGATGATGTTGATGATGTTAATGATGTTGATAATGTTGACGATCTCCATGATGTTGATGATGTTGATGATGTTGATGTTGATGATGTTCATGATGTTCATGATGTTGATGATGTTGATGATGTTAATGATGTTGATAATGTTGACGATCTCCATGATGTTGATGATGTTGATGATGTTAATGATGTTGATAATGTTGACGATCTCCATGATGTTGATGATGTTGATGATGTTGATGATGTTAATGATGTTGATGATGTTGATGATGTTGATAATGTTGATAATGTTAATGATGTTGATAATGTTGACGATCGTCATGATGTTGATGATGTTGATGATGTTGATGATGTTGATAATGTTGATAATGTTAATGATGTTGATAATGTTGACGATCGTCATGATGTTGATGATGTTGATGATGTTGATGATGTTAATGATGTTGATGATGTTGATGATGTTGATAATGTTGATAATGTTAATGATGTTGATAATGTTGACGATCGTCATGATGTTAATGATGTTAATGATGTTGATGATGTTGATGATGTTGATAATGTTGATAATGTTAATGATGTTGATAATGTTGACGATCGTCATGATCTTGATGATGTTGATGATGTTGATGATGTTAATGATGTTGATGATGTTGATGATGTTGATAATGTTGATAATGTTAATGATGTTGATAATGTTGACGATCGTCATGATGTTGATGATGTTGATGATGTTGATGATGTTGATGATGTTCATGATGTTGATGATGTTAATGATGTTGATAATGTTGACGATCGTCATGATGTTGATGATGTTGATGATGTTGATGATGTTGATGATGTTCATGATGTTGATGATGTTGATGATGTTGATGATGTTAATGATGTTGATAATGTTGACGATCTCCATGATGTTGATGATGTTGATGATGTTGATGATGTTGATGATGTTCATGATGTTGATGATGTTGATGATGTTGATGATGTTAATGATGTTGATAATGTTGACGATCTCCATGATGTTGATAATGTTGATGATGTTAATGATGTTGATGATGTTGATGATGTTCATGATGTTGATAATGCTCACGATGTTAATGATATATAAAACTGAAATATATATATTATGTTAATCTTTTATATAAGCCAATGGGTTTGATTAATGACTTGATTGGTGGTTGTGTTGGTTGTTGGGTTGATGGTGGGTTGGTTGTTGGGCTAGTGGTTGAGTTGGTTGTTGGGTTGGTTGTTTGGTTGGTTATTTGGTTGGTTGTTGTCTTGGTGTTTTATTTGGTGATTGGATGGTTGATGGGTTGGTTATTGGGTTGGCTGTTTGATTGGTTGTTGGGTTTGTGGTTTGTTTTATGATTGGTTTGTTATTCGGTTGGTTGTTGGGTTGGTGCTTTGTTTGGCGGTTGGTTGGTTGTTCGGATGGTTGTTTGGATGAAAGTTGAATTGGTGGTTGAGTTGTTGGTTGTTCGGTTGATGGTTTGGTTGGTGGTTGGGTTGGCTATTGGGTTGGTTGTTGGATTAGTGGTTTGGTTGGTTGTTGGGGTGGTTGTGAGGTTGGAGGTTGAATTTGTGGTTGGGTTGGTGGGTTGCTCACTTGGTGGTTGGGTTCGTGGTTGGGTTGGTGGTTGAGTTGATTATTGGGTTGGTGGTTGGGTTGAGTGTTGGGTTGGTTGCTGGGCTGTTTGATTGGAGGGTAAGTGGCGTGGTGGTTTCGGATCGTTTGTTGGTTTGTTAGTTGGATGTTCGGTGGGTTGGGTGGTGGGTTGGCTATTTGTTTGTTGATACGGTGTTTGCTTGATTAGTTGATTGTTTGGCGGGTTGGCTTTTTGTTGGTTGAAGCGGCAGTGTTAGTAGTAGTAGTAGTAGTAGTAGTAGTAGTAGTAGTAGTAGTAGTAGTAGTTGTAGTAGTAGTAGTAGTAGTAGTAGTAGTAGTAGTAGTAGTAGTAGTAGTAGTAGTAGTAGTAGTAGTAGTAGTAGTATAGTAGTAGTAGTAGTAGTAGTAGTTATAGTAGTAATTGTTGCTGTTGTTATCGTTGTTGTAGTTATTGCCGGTACAGGAGTGTTAGCATTAGTGGCGGTGGTGGTAATTGTGATGGTGGTAGTAGTAGTTGTAGTAGTAGTAGTAGTAGTAGTAGTAGTAGTAGTAGTAGTAGTAGTAGTAGTAGTAGTAGTAGCAGCAGCAGCAGCAGTAGTAGTAGTAGTAGTAGTAGTAGTAGTAGTAGTAGTAGTAGTAGTAGTAGTAGTAGTAGTAGTAGTAGTAGTAGTAGTGGTGGTAGTAGTAGTAGTAGTAGTAGTAGTAGCAGCAGCAGCAGCAGCAGCAGCAAACTGTAGTAGCAGTAGCAGTAGTAGTACTAGTGGCAGCAACCTGTAGTAGTAGTAGTAGTAGTAGTAGTAGTAGTAGTAGTAGTAGTAGTAGTAGTAGTAGTAGTAGTAGTAGTAGTAGTAGTAGTAGTAGTAGTAACTGATGGAGTGATAATAGTGATTGTGGTAGTAGTGTAAAAATGGCAGTTCTTGCTGCCATTGTCCTACTAGTGGTAGCAGCATTAGAAGAAGCAGAAGCAGCAGCAGTAGTAGTAGTAGTAGTAGTAGTAGTAGTAGTAGTAGTAGTAGTAGTAGTAGTAGTAGTAGTAGTAGTAGTAGTAGTTGTAGTAGTAGTAGTAGTAGTAGTAGTAGCAGTAGTAGTAGTAGTAGTAGTAGTAGTAGTAGTAGTAGTAGTAGTAGTAGTAGTAGTAGTAGTAGTAGTAGTAGTAGTAGTAGTAGTAGTAATAGTAGTAGTAATAGTAGCAGCAGCAGCAGGACTGGTAGTAGTAATAGTTGTAGTAGTAGTAGTAGTAGTAGCAGCAGCAGCAGAAGCAGCAGCAGCAGTAGTAGTAGTAGTAGTAGTAGTAGTAGTAGTAGTAGTAGTAGTAGTAGTAGTAGTAGTAGTAGTAGTAGTAGTAGTAGTAGTAGTAGTAGTAGTAGTAGTAGTAGTAGTAATTGTTGTTGTTGTTGTTGTTGTTGTTTCGGTTGTTGTTTCGGTTGTTGTGGTTGTGGTTCTCGCTTACAGTTATGGAGTCTAAATGAACAAATGAACAAAAATAAAGCTGTAACTATTGTTTTGGTGTTGAGTGTTTGTGTATCTGTTGTTGTGGTGTTGAGTGTTTGTGTATCTGTTGTTGTGGTGTTGAGTGTTTGTGTATCTGTTGTTGTGGTGTTGAGTGTTTGTGTATCTGTTGTTGTGGTGTTGAGTGTTTGTGTATCTGTTGTTGTGGTGTTGAGTGTTTGTGTATCTGTTGTTGTGGTGTTGAGTGTTTGTGTATCTGTTGTTGTGGTGTTGAGTGTTTGTGTATCTGTTGTTGTGGTGTTGAGTGTTTATGTATATGTTGTTTTGGTGTTGAGTGTTTGTGTATCTGTTGTTGTGGTGTTGAGTGTTTATGTATATGTTGTTTTGGTGTTGAGTGTTTGTGTATCTGTTGTTGTGGTGTTGAGTGTTTGTGTATCTGTTGTTGTGGTGTTGAGTGTTTATGTATATGTTGTTTTGGTGTTGAGTGTTTGTGTATCTGTTGTTGTGGTGTTGAGTGTTTATGTATATGTTGTTGTGGTGTTGAGTGTTTGTGTATCTGTTGTTGTGGTGTTGAGTGTTTATGTATATGTTGTTGTGGTGTTGAGTGTTTATGTATCTGTTGTTGTGGTGTTGAGTGTTTATGTATCTGTTGTTGTGGTGTTGAGTGTTTATGTATATGTTGTTGTGGTGTTGTGTGTTTATGTATCTGTTGTTGTGGTGTTGAGTGTTTATGTATATGTTGTTGTGGTGTCCAATGTTTATGTATCTGTTGTTGTGGTGTTGAGTGTTTGTGTATCTGTTGTTGTGGTGTTGTGTGTTTATGTATCTGTAGCAGCAGAAGAAACCAGGCAGTGTGTGATTCCCGCCAAATCTGTTTGTAAAGACAGCCCATTCTTACCCAAACTGTTTGTTAAATAAACCCATTTTTATCAAAATTGATTGTTAAATCAGCTCATTTGTGTCCATAATATTTGCTAATCAAGTCATTTTTGTCCTAATTGTTTGTCACTGTATCCCATTCTTGTGTTACTACAATACATTCTTGTGTTAATTGTTTATTTGTTTAACCTATTTTGTTCCAAGTTGTTTGTTAAGTTAACTTCTATTGTGAACATTTGTTACATCATATCATTCTTGTTCACACTCTTTCTTACCTCGTCCCGTTCTTGTCTAGATTGTTACTATAACACTGTCTTGTCCAAATTGTTACTACAACACTTTCTTGTCCAAACTGTTACTAGAACAAATTCTTGTCTATATTGTCACTACAACACATTCTTGTTCAAAATAATACTCGAACCAATTCTTGTCCACATTGTTGCTATAACCCATTCTTATAAAAACTGTTACTAAAACACATTCTTGTCCACATTGTTGCTATAACCCATTCTTATCCAAACTGTTACTAAAACACATTCTTGTCCACATTGTTGCTATAACCCATTCTTATAAAAACTGTTACTAAAACACATTCTTGTCCACATTGTTGCTATAACCCATTCTTATAAAAACTGTTACTAAAACACATTCTTGTCCACATTGTTGCTATAACCCATTCTTATCCAAACTGTTACTAAAACACATTCTTCTCCAAATTATTACTACAACGAATTCTTGTCCAAATTGTTGCTATAATCCATTCTTGTCCAAATTATTGCTATAACCCATTCTTGTCCAAATTGTTGCTATAACCCATTCTTGTCCACATTGTTGCTATAACACATTCTTGTCCAAATTATTACTACAACGAATTCTTGTCCAAATTGTTGCTATAACCCATTCTTGTCCAAATTGTTGCTATAACCAATTCTTGTCCAAATTGTTGCTATAACCATTCTTGTCCAAATTTTTGCTATAACCAATTCTTTTCCAAATTGATGCTATAACCCATTCTTGTCCAAATTGTTGCTATAACCAATTCTTGTCCAAATTGTTTTTTACATTACTAACTATTTATTATTATGACATGCTTGCTCAAACTGTTTTTTACTTTATCCCATGCTTGTCCAAATGTTTTTTACTTTATCCCATGCTTGTCCAAATGTATTTTACTTTATCCCATGCTTGTCCAAATTGTTATTTACCTTATACCATGCTTGTCCAAATTTTGTATTACTTTATCCCGTTCTTGTCATGATTGTTTATTAATTTAACCCATTATTGTCAAAATTGTTTATTACTTTATCCCATTCTTGTTCAAATTGTTTATTAATTTATCCCATTCTTGTCATGATTGTTTATTAATTTATCCCATTCTTGTCATGATTGTTTATTAATTTATCCCATTCTTGTCAAAATTGTTTATTACTTTATCCAATTCTTGTGCAGATGTTTTACTATATTATTTTATGCTTGCCATTGTGGAAGTAGCGTTGCCAACACGAGGTCTCTGACACCGGGACTCTACCGGGACTGGTGGCACTTGATGATGGTGGCATGACTGTAGCGATCGCGTCGATACCGATAGTGGTGTGTGGGGGGGGGGGGGGGGGGGCTGTACTAGTCAGGGTTCCTGTTCTTGTTGTAGTAGTTGTGATGGTGATAGTGGTGTGTTGTTGTTGTTGTTTGTATTGATGATGTTGTTGTCTCTGTTGTTGGTATTGTTGTTGTTACTGGCACTATAACACTCTCAGTCAATTACAGTCATTGTTGTTGCTGTTTTTTTTATTTTTTTTTATTTTTTATTGTTACTTTGTTGCAATGTTGCTGTTACTACGTCGCCTAGCATCTCACACAAACATTGACCAAATGTTGTCACCTGGTGTCCATGCAGTTGCCTCTAGACAAGGTCCAAGAAAGATGTCGGCTAATCTAGCGCTAGCCTATAGCTAGCATGCAACTAATTAACTGCCCACAACTCCGCCACTTCTACGACCTTTCAGTGTGTCTCAAATAGATTGCATATCCTTCCCATGACGTTATGATCAACTCCAGCACCGGGTTTTATTACAATTCAATTTTACATTCAGTAGTTTGCCATTGTTTCTGAACGACGAGTCAACGTTGAGTTGAAATTAACACTATAGGGAATGATTCCGCTACCTCGCTGTCAGCACACACACACAATTTAGAACGATGGCTCTGACCCATTCAGCGACGCTGATCTCTTAAATGTGAGCACCCAACCTGTAAAAATAGATGGATCCCCTACAACAGATAGGGATTGGTTGTCTTACTGAAGAAGATGGTGGCGCAGTGGATAGCATGATCATCTCCGATATGGTTGCAGGTGAGATGGAACTCGGGTCAAACATCGTATTTACATATTTCTAAAACAAACAAACCAACACAAGCTCACCTGCACACAGCACCCTTGGGCTGTCGGACACCTCAGCTCATACAAAATCCCTGCTACTGATTCCAGCAATGTACAGTCAACCGCCGTATATTGAAGTTTAATTTATTCAACATGAATACACGCGCATAAATTCCTTGGCCTCGTCACTTGTATGTGATAGCTATAAATGACTTTACACACGATGAGTGAATATCCCAACGCCACTAGATGCTTGTTCGTGAAGTCTGTCTGTCAGATTACAACATTACAAATTACAACCAGTTCACGTTTCTATGCCTTGCCCATATTGGCCACGACTCCAGGTCCTACCTAACCTTTGTACCTCGGAATAGTTGGTGTCTCCGCTGGCCGAGGCTCCGCAATGTGGCACTCGTAAATAAGAGACGCGGGCAGCCCCCCGGAGTTGTTGATGGCCGAGGCTGACGTGTGATGTCGCCCCTGGCAATGTAAACTCAAGTGTTGATAAACGTCGAAGGCGGGGCTATGTGACTGATCGTGGCGGGCTGGGCGGGGTCTACAGTCACAGCAAATAGGTGGCAAGATTCCGGGCGGTGTGGAGCCACCCGCTGGAGTATTTCTCGGAGTTGGTTGCTTCTGTGATGGGATGTTTCCAAATCGATTGATAACAACTGCTAAACACAGAGGGAGTGGAGGCAGAGATGGGATCGTGCCCTGACCCCGGGTACAGCTGGTCGTGTTGGTAATTACACAAATACGTGGACAATGCTGGCCATATCTCAGGGGCACCCAGGAGTGGAACAACAAGTCCACACCAGGCAGATCAGTCAATGTTGGTCTTGTTTCTTCTTCTTCTTCTTCTTCTTCTTCTTCTTCTTCTTCTTCTTCTTCTTCTTCTTCTTCTTCTTCTTCTTCTTCTTCTTCTTCTTCTTCTTCTTCTTCTTCTTCTTCTTCTTCTTCTTCTTCTTCTTCTTCTTCTTCTACCACCACCACCAACTATAAAAAAGACAACAACAACTGCTGCTACTACTACAATTACTACTACTACTACTACTACTACTACTACTACTACTACTACTACTACTACTACTACTACTACTACTACTACTACTACTACTACTACTACTACTACTACTACTACTACTACTACTACTTCTACTACTACTACTACTACTACTACTACTACTAATACTAATACTACTACTACTACTACTACTACTACTACACTACTACTACTATTACTACTACTACTACTTCTACTTCTACTACTACTAAAACAACAACTACTACTACTACTACTACTACTACTACTACTACTACTACTACTACTACTACTACTAAAACAACTACTACTACACTACTACTACTACTACTACTACTACTACTACTACTACTACTACTACTACTTCAACTACTACTACTACTACTACTAAAACAACAACTACTACTACTACTACTACTACTTAAGACTTAGTCAACCCTACACGACATTTTGTCATTAGGTTGTACTTCCTCGCACTAGGGTACGGCTTGTACCATCCCAATTGCGCTCCACCGCCCAAAGCCGTTGCACAATGCGTGGTGTCGGGTTTTGTTAGCGCCGCCCAATATTCGGCGCTAATAGAAAACAAATAGTACCGTCTACTGTCATACGGCAGTTCTGTAGTACCTGACTAAGACATGACCATAAATTGATTGTAATAGTATCTTAGAGAAATATCCATTAGTATTAAAGCCATTTAGGATTGGTTTTCCACTTTGAATGTATCCAAAGGCTTTATTCACATCATGTTGTCTGGACCGCGAGCTTTCATGTTTTCACGTGATCTAGTGCTCTCTCAACTTCGTAGACCTTCCTTATTGCCTTCAACATTCCCATCGAGTCTTCTATCATATAGCTGATTCTATTCTATCCAACTTTTGACCGAATCACAATTTCCCATCAACATTCAGTTATACTGCTCGTAGAAAAACTAAGAAGTGCAAAATTCTTGAGAAACGATTACAAACTAACATAGAACCCCAGCTAAGCGTAAACATAGCTTGGAATTAGGGGGGGGGGGGGGGGGGAGCATGCACAGATGCCTTTTTACTCTTAGACAACTTATAGAAAAATCAATTGAATTAATGAAACACTGCTTAGCTTATGTTGACCAAGAAAAGGCATTTGATAGAGTAGATAGAAACAAGCTGTGGGAAATCCTTAAACAATATGGGGTGAGTACACATCTAACAAACCGATGTAGAAGCTTATATAACAACAGTGAATGCATAGTGAGAGCAACTGGAGGACACTCAGAACCCTTCACCATAAGATCTGGAGTATGACAAGGTCATACTCCCCTCTCTTGTTCATAACATATATAGACAACATGTGTAAAGAAATCAGCCAAACAGAGACCGCAATAGCACCTCATGACGAGAACACAGAAGAAGAACCATCTGAAAATTACACAATTAGAGAACTCCTGTTTGCAGACGACGAAGCACTAATAGCAAAATCAGAAGCTGAATTACAAGACAACATGAATAGACTAAACGAAATGTGTAGAGAACATGATCTGAAAATCAGCACAAGTAAAACAGAGATGATGACTATAACTAAAGAAGAAAAACCAACAACAATTCACAGAAACGAACACCCTTTGAAACAAGAGGTTCAAATAACTAGGAAGTATAATATCATCAAATAACGAATCAGAAGACGAGATCTAAAATAGATGCATTGAGGCAAACCAACTCATTGGACAAATAGCACCAATACAAAATACAAACATGTATCAATAGTTACGAAGAAAGCACTTTACAACACAATCTTCCTACCAACTCTACGCTACCAATGCCAAACCTGGACAATGACAGAAACAGAGAAAAGAAAATCACAACAGAAATGAGATTCGTAAGACAAATACTCAATGTATCAAGAAGAGATAAGATCAGAAATAAATAAATGAGGACTAAAGTGGGGGTTGTAGCAGCGCTAGATTTTATTAGAAGGCGGCAAACCAAATGGTTTGGCCATTCAACTAGGTTACCAACTAGCAGTATACCACAAGAAGCAATGACGTACAGACCAGATGGAAGCAGAGGAAGAAGCCGACCATGTAAACGATGGAGAGATGGAATAGTAGAGTCAATGGAAATTTCGATACATAAAGCCCATAAAGCGGACACTCTCCCGTTGTTTATACCTCAACTCGACATCGCAAGGTACAAGAGGAACATGACGAGATGAGATGAGATTCAGTGGTTTGCTACATGTTAGAATGTGCATTTGTTCATATGTTGAATGTGTAACTTATTACAGTAAAGAATTTTTACACGACACCTGTGTGGGTATGACGTAACCGGACACACGCACTTACGCGTATTAGTGCCTGTCGTTCAGAAAACAAAGGCACACTACTGAATGTAAACTTGCAAGAAATCACAAACAGCCAAGTTAATGCTTGTGTTGATTGCAACATCCTGTAAAGGTTATGTACACTTCCTGTCAAGATGGCGGCGGACGGTTGTGTTGTTTTGTGATCGTTTCGTTTTCGGGTAGGAGATGATATTTTCATCTCTTGCGTGTAATTTGTGTGCCAGGATGAAATACCAGGAGTTTCTTCTCAAGATATGAGCCGATGTTATGGAGTTTGTGCATTGAGCGAAACAATCCTTGAGTGAATTTTCGCAGCGTGAGTGTCATTATGGTGTTCGGTCTTTTCAGCATGGCGGAACAACGTTTGCGCCCCGTGCCGAGGGCAATAAAGCGACGGGGGCGGCGGGGTGGCCGCAAATGTCAAAGCATACGAGGTGGGGTAAGATGCTTTAGACGCAAATGTGACTGCCTGGGCCTCAGGAATACTCGTATTCTATATTAGAACTATGCCAGCGTAAAACAACGAGGCCCTGTTCTGGAACACCTGGTATACAGGAATGACATTTTAGCGCTCCAGGAGACGAGACTGGGTGATAAGCTACTCCAAATTGCCGGCTTCAAATGTTTCTACAACAGGCGACATCTGGGAATGGCGATTCTAATTCGTGACAGTATGGTGGCTTCAGAGCTAGACATGTCCAGTTGGGACAATGATGACATGAAAATACACGCGGTTAGAGTTCAATCCGGTCTACCATTCATATTAGTTAATGTTTATGCCCGCAACGCGAGTGTGGATTCCCAGAAGTGGCAGTAATTAAGTGACATATTAGGTCACGAGAGAAATGTTATTTTCTGTGGCGATTTCAACGCTTCAACATTTCCTCCAACACACAGGGGGGGGGGGGGGGAGCTCGAGACCTGCATTTGAAACCATTGACCTGGCTTGTATTAACAGTGGCTGTGTCACCAGGACAGTAAGCCGTCCAGGTGATGAGGACAGTGCTATTGATCTGGCTCTGGTTTCTCCTTCATTCAATACAGTGTGTAAATGTGGCGCCCTAACGTACCACGGCAGCGACCGCCACCCTTGCAGCATATAGGTGGAGAAAGGCAGAACCAGGCAGCACAAGTCAACGGTCAAGATTTTTCAGTTTGACAGTACTGGGCAAGATGTTGTGAGTAACTTACGGCACCAAAAGCACAGAAAGCTTCATGGCAGGAAAAAAAGCTTGGAGCAGCCCCTTGGTGGAATTTTGAAGTAGAGAAGGCCTTTGTGGATAAGCGCAGTGCTGTAAGGAAATGGAATAACGCCCCCCCCCCCCCCCCCCCCCGAAAAAAAAAACCAGAGTTGCCCATCTTAGCCCTTGCATGCACTTAGAAAGAGAGATGCACACAAAAGTAAGCTATTTAAAAAAAAAAAAAAAGCTCGTTAAGGTGGTTACAAGTGAAAAATGGGCAGAGGTATGTCAAAGAGTAAGCACAGACAAGTCACTGAAATTGTTCTGGCGACTACATAAAAGCAAGAGCGGGGTAGTCAAGAATAAGAGAATTTCTGACTTCCAAGGTGCTGACCTCATCTGGCAGAGGACTGACGAGAACAAGGGCAAAGCCCTCTTCGATCGCTATCTAGAGCAGAGCAACCAGACAGACACGAAAGGCCGAAATCTTGCCAAGGAGGTCATCTCAGACAGTTGCAAGAACCAGAACATTACGGATGATGACACAGTGACAATGAAAGAAATCAAGGCTGTGCTTCGACGATTTTTTAAAAAAAGCGCTCCATAGCCTGATGGCATACGATACGACGACATCAATAGGTGTACCGACAACGAGCTAGAGAAACTAGCAGACATGTACAACAACAGTATAGGGAGTGCTAGCATCAAGGAGGAATGGTTACACGGCTATCTGATTCCCTTGCCGAAGCCTGACAAAGACCACACAAATATTCAGGGATATCGAGTAATAACCATGCAGAATACAATAGGCAAGCTGCCGGAGAAGGTAACTGCCAGAAAAATATCAAGCCAACTAGAGAGGCAAGGTGTTTTCCCCACCTACCCTGGGTGGGTACCGTCCAAAAAGAGAAACCTGGACCAATGAAGCAATATTTGCCCATGACGTCTATGAAGGTTTCCACTAAGACATTGAAACCTTTGTTACAGCGAATTGATCTTGAGGACGCGTACAATAGAGTAACATTGGATTTCTTAATGCTTCAGCTTCTTGAACTCAACATAAGTCCTTTCCTCATTAGTTGGATCACTGCAGCTCTCTTCCAACCAACAGTAATTGTTAGATGTGGCAGTTGGACTTCGGAACCAACAACAATATATCCTGGCCTACCACAGGGATCACCATTATCTCCGGTGCTGTTCAACGCCTACACTGTCAGATTCACCAGCGAGCAGATCACTGGACCGGGGAGGACATTGTCATATGCCTACGATGTTTTAGTGTATCGCAAGGGTAAGGATAGAGATCAGGTTGCATAAGTACTTGGCGTGTTGAAGCTGGATCAATGGTCAACCCAACAATGGCAACAGTGACATGGTTCTCGTTGAATAATCATATTGTCAACACTCCAACACCAACTGTAAATCTGTGTTCAGAGACTGTGGAAAGAAAGCAGGCAATGAATTACCTGGGGATACGTTTTGATCGAAGCCTTGCATATAATGAGCACACAGACCAGGTGATAACAAAGGCCAAGACGGGTTTCTTGCGATGCGGGTGATGGCGGCAGCAAACTGTGAGCAGCGCCATCTATGTCTTCTGTACGAAGGGCTGGTCATGTCTGTTTTTGAGTATGCGATGGCGATCCTGACTCTCAGCCATAAGGAGATAGAAAGGATGGAAAGGATACAGAACAAAGCTATTCCCATTATTCTTGGACATACAAGAGATACAGCATGCAGGGCGATGTTCTACCTTCTTGATTTTCCAACTATTGAAGACTAAATACAAATTTGCAGAGCATGTGCCTCCCTCAGAAGTAACATAAACACATAACATCAATTGCATTGTGAAATTATGAAGATGGAGGGCAGCAGGTTAAAAAGAGGAAAGTCGTGGATGGGTCATGCCGAAGACATTCTTAAACAGGTGTGTTCACTTGAGGACTTAGAACCTGGCGAGGAGTGGGTACAAGTGCCAGCAGATTTATATACGTCTTTTTCTGTTTGCATACATCTAGACAGAAAATGTAGACAAGAAAATGCGGCTGCTGTGGAGGCGGAAGTACAAGCGTTGATTTTCGAGAATTCGTTAGACGGTTATACTGTCATTTACACATATGGGTCATTCGTCTGACATGTGAGAAGCTTATGGGCCTTTACGGCTAAGGCCGGAGGGAGAATTGTGAAGGAGAACTCTGGTTCTTTTGTTGAGACTACAAGTAGCCTGACTATAAAAGTCATGGCAGTAAGTAAAGCAATAACATGGATCGAGACACAGACATTCAATAGGGCATGTTTCCTTAGCGACTCAATGAGCATGCTCAAGAGGATAGAGATGGGGTGGATCCGAAGAGAATGGTTGCTGTCTCTGGAGCGGTCTCGGCTTGCAAAGATTAGTTTCATCTTCATGCCAGGGCATGCTGGAGTACAAGGAAATGAGCTGGCTGACAAGCTCTCAGGTAAGGCTACTGTGGAGGGCGGACGCGCCATGGCCAGGCTGACATTCTGAATGCTCTACGAGAAGTAAGACTTTTGCGAGAACCAAGGGATGACTGTGAATCTACAACCATGATCAGACTGCGAGAACAGCAAATTAAAAGAGGTGTGGTCAAACAAGAACACTACGCAGGAAGCCAAAGAAGATTGATAAACCAACACAGAATTGGTGTCGTTAGCCCTACACGCTGCGGGATTTGCTGAGGAGGGGATCCGAGCACTTATGGACTGAATGGTTCGATGTGCAATGAGGATGATCTGTTGACAAACTAAAGGTTATGCAATAGAAAGAAAAAGCAGCGGCTGCAGCAGGATATAACAATATGAATTGGAAACAAACAGGTATATTAAACTCCTGCGAGAAAAAACGTACTAAACATCAACGTATCGCGAAATACAGGTGAAAATCCGAAATCAGAAGCATTCAATAAATATATAAAATGAATAATAAAATAAAATAAAATACACACGAACGTGTACAATACGACACACGGACGTTTCGATTCTCAGAATCTTTGTCAATGATAACACAGATAGCTAACAACGAAATTCAGCAAACAACGAAACAACACACACACGACCTATCACTGTGCCATGTGGGGTAGAAAATTGACTTGGCCAGCTGCGAAGGCGCTCGTTGGCTGCAGAATTAAAAGTGGGTTGCGAAAAAGGATTTAAGTAGCCAAAAATATGTGAACATTCTGCTATGAAAATATAGGGATGTGGGGACAGTTAGGTCTAGATATGGGGGGGGGGGGGGGGGGGGTTGGGGGGACAGCATAATAATAGGTAGTGTAAACAATTGGGGAAGATGCCACAACAGTTCACAACAGTATTGATACCTGCTGGATGGATGCATCCCAGATTGTTGAATAGCTGGCATTCAATTTTAAGCCTGACGGAGCTATTGGAGAAGCAGGGTTTTAATGCGGTGACACATGCATCGTCGACTCCATTATGGTTGGAGGAATTGAAATGGTTGGGGACAGGTTTGTCAGCGCCCTGATTGATGTCTCTGAGGCGTTCTCTAAAACGATCAGCAAGACGTCTGCCCGTTTGGCCAATGTATTTCATGTCACATCGTTTGCAGATGATAACATAAATCAGATTGCGGGATGTATAAGTGAAAGAATCTTTCAAGTGAAGGTTTGTCAAGCCGCCGATCAACCGTCTTTTGTCAGGCTAGAAGAAAACACGTCCCGCCATCTTGAACCAAGCCGGAAACTTTAATTCCTCCGATTGTAGCATCTCACCATTGTGGGATGTGCAATCGAAGTAATTGTTTGTGTGAGCTCTGTTTCCAGTGGCACCACAAACAGGGCAGGTGTATTTGGTCAGAATAGGCCAAACACAGCAAACGGGCAGAGGACGGTACGAAGGCACTCGAGGCCACTAGGTCAAACAAAACAATGGGACCAATTGGACCAGATGACGACCGCAGATAAACGGACCGCGCTCTGGAACAGGCCTACGAAGGAAGGAATGCGTAACTCTTGTTCGCTAGACAGGGGTGAAGCGGGGTCGCGTTTCTGTTGTTGTGTAGTGAAGTTGGCCTTGCGAGGTACAGGCGGTGAGTTCGGATCTTAACAAAAAGAAGGGGATCATCATTTGTTTCTTGTAAGACTTAGTCTTGTTTTTTTTTTTTTTTTGTCTGTCCGTCCTATTCTTTGCATTTTCTTAAGGAACCACACGTCCACAGCCATCAGATGTTTTTTCAGCCTGTCTGCTCATTGTCCACGCTTCACATCCATTGAACAGTGTGTATACTGTATATTGATTCTGTTGTCGTGGTGGGGGAGATTGAGTTTCTCAATGACCCTGAGAGCTATGCCGGAGGTAGCGTAGCTACCATCAGGGCCTCCCAAGTCGGACAGGTCAAAGGGTAGAGAACAGACAAAGAGAAACACCCTGGTCCTCCAGGTTGGGGGTTGAAGCGTGGGGTTAACATCCCCACCTTTGTAAAAACCATTTTGTTACGAAACAGATACCGAGCCTCGAATTCGGACTGACATATTTGGACATCGACCTTGGAACGTTAAAGGACTTTTGAGAGTTGGAACATGGAATGTACGGACACTATATAGAGCTGGAGCGGCCGAAGAACTAACCCGGGAGCTGGTTGAGTATAAAATGGATATAACAGCAATTCAAGAAATAAAGTGGCCAGGAGATGGTACTTTAGAGCAAAATGGAATGATTATAATATATGGAGGAAACACCCAAAATAAACATGAATTAGGAACAGGATTTGTCATCAAAAAAGAGTTATGGGGGAACGTTCTAAACTTTAAAGCTGTTAATGATAGGATTAGTAAATTACGAATAAAAGGTAAATGGAAAAATGTAATGATGATTAATGTACATCCACCTACTGAAGAGAACGAAGATGATATTAAAGAAGACTTTTATAATGATCTGGACGATGTCATAGAAGAAACCCCCAAACAGGACATCCTGATTGTGTTGGGAGACTTCAACGCAAAAATAGACAGAGAGCAAACTCATAAAAAAGTCGCCGGTATGGAAAGCCTACATACAACTTCAAATGATAATGGACGGAGAGTCATCAACCTAGCAGAAGCCAAAGGACTGCAGATCAGCAGTACCAGACTGCAAAGAAAGGATATACAGAAACAAACTTGGAAATCATGTGACAAGAGAACCTATAATCAAATACATCACATTTTAATTAACAACAAAAATGCATCAAACATACAACAAGTTAGAAGCTATAGAGGAGCTGAGTGCCACAGCGACCACTTCCTCGTTGGGGCAAATTTAAAATAAAACTTAAGAGAGCTTTCTATGCTAAACTACAAAGGTTACACCCAACGTATATAAGAGAAAAACTACAAGAAATTACAGACAAAGAGAAATTTGCAGATGAAATAAAATGTAAACTTGAAATTCTACAAAACCCGTTGGAGAAAAACGTTGACCAAAGTTGGTTGAACATCAAGAATACAATTCAATCTATCGCAGAAGAATGTCTCAGTGTGTTAACCACGCATAGAAAGAACAGATGGTTCAGTCCAAAATGTGAAGAAGCAGTCATTAAGAAAAAGAATGCCAGACAGCTATGGCTAAATGACATCAAAAACACCCAAATGGTAGAGCAATATAGAAATGAATGTAAAGAGGCTACAAAAATAGTTCGACAGCAGAAGCGAGAATATATGAGTAATATAATCAAAGATATGAAAACTAATCACCAGAAAAACGAATCCAGAAAGTTTTTTAAAGAACTGAAGTCAATGAAACGAGGGCACCAACAAACACATATGGCTTGAAAGACAAAAATGGGAATATGATAAACACCAATGAGGAAATGTGCAACACATGGAAAGAATACTTTGTTGAATTGTTATTGTTTGTCCATCAAGAATGATGATGATCATTCATTTCATCCAGTGGGGTTGAAAGTATGGAGCCGTGGGTTCTAAAAGGGCTGATAAGGCCTATTTTGGCTCGAAATGTTCTTTGACAATGTGGACAAAGAATGCTTGACGTTTCTGGAGGAGGATTTCCTGCAGTGGTTTTTCTGTCCTGCCTTTTCTTTACAGCTCTTGCAGTCCTGGTTGCCTAACACATGACTGCACCCTTGTGTAATGATGCACGCCACGAATTTCGGTCTCTGGTTGCAGTCTCCCACGTGTCATGATCAATTCCAAAAGCATTCAGAGAGATTTTCAGAGTGTCTTTAAAGCGTTTCCTCTGGCCACCTTGGGAGCGTTTAACCACAACGCAGTTCGCTGTAAAAAAAATTCTTTTAGGGAGCCTGTGATCTGGCATGCGAGTCAAGTGACCAGCCCAACGAATCTGATTCTTCATCAGTAGAGTGTGGATACTGGGCATGGACGCTCTTTCTAGGACTTCAGTGTCTGGGATCTTGTCTTGCCATTTAATCTTCAGTAGCTTCCTTAGGCAGACTGTGTGGAAATGGTTTAATTTCCTAGCGTGTCGCTGATAAACAGTCCAGGTTTCACAAGCATATAGCAGTGTGGATAATACAACTGCTTTGTAGACTTTCAGCTTTGTTTGCAGGCTTATTCCAGTTTTGTCCCATACATTCTTGTACAGTCTGCCAAAGACCACAGTGGCCTTGGAGATTCTTGCATTCACTTTGTCATCAATTGTGGCAGCTTGTGACACAGTGCTGCCAAGATAGGTGAATTTGTCCACAACACTTAGTCTATGATCATTCACTTTGATATTCGGCACAGTGTGATTATTCCCTGGAGCTGGCTGGTACATAACTACAGTCGTCTCATCTATACAACAGACAGCGACCCGGTAGGTTCATCAAGCTTTGGGCTGTAGGTCCACTCTCTGGATCCCCAAAGGTACAACATGATACAGCTGGTCAAAGGCCCGGCCTCTCGTCTTAAGGACAACAATGTCACCACTGTAGATCAATCCCTGATTCCATAAGAGTTGCATAGATTACAGCTGGCGGATACGGCCGTGAAAGGATAGCTTCAACAGAAACAACTTCCGCTGTAGAACATTCTCCGGCTCCCTGTGATTCCAATTATAAAATTGGCTATAGAAGCGGCCTCCCTTCTTGATGACTTGATACCGAATGGCCTCTTCGTGTCAGGTCCCGGAAGGGACACACTCACGGAAGCTGCCGAAGATCTCCGAGCATTACCTCACAACAGTGAAGGCAACTCAGCATTCCCGTGTTTTATCTGTATGTGTGATTTACAACAGAAAAGATCTACGCACACTCAAAGAGTTGAGGGATGATTCTCGGGAACCGTGAAGTTCACGACAATCCCGATACATAACGTCTCAAGGACCCAGAAGACGGTCGTAACTCTTTTTTTTTTACTCGGAAATCCCCCCTCACCCGCCTTAAAATGTGGACTAGCCACCGAGACGGGGTGGGACAGAGTGGGAACTGTGTTGTCCCCCTGAGACCCACTTGCGTTTCGCAACATATACAACATTAAAATCCGAAGCTCCTCATCTGGTGTGTATGTCATTCCCTTCAGCTGGCAGTGCCACATTTTTGTAAAACAATTGGTGATGTGGTCAATAGCGCACACTTCGCCTTTACTTTCCAGAACATTTCATGGTGCTTAGTTTCTGCTGAGTCAACCCGGGAGCAATAGTGGGGACTCAATTACATGATCTACGGGCTAACCATTAGATATCGTGCGTGCTCTCGACGGCCTGTGCACTTGGTAAGCGAAATTTAAGGGGAAACAAATACCTCTTTTTCATGGGAACATAATATTCATTTTATTGTTTGCAAGGGACATAACTCGCTAACGTTTTTTCTAAAAAAGCAATTAGTTGCATTAATTGTTAAATGTTTAATATAATGTCACAACTTATTCACAGTTAACACAAAAATTTGACATACTAACGTTTCAAATACTCTTAATGCTAAATATGAATAAAATGTACTTGCTAATGCAATGTATACAATGTTTCAACACTGCAAGCTCCGTGCACGATGTTAACGACTGTCCCCCCAATGGACGCCCTGGTTTCTGGTTTCTCTTCACAACGTATCAATTATCGCTGGTGCTATATTACAGGTGGTCACACAATCGTCCTTGATTGCAGAAGTCTACCAACATTTCATTCCTATCTTAGGTGGCCTTGATCGGGTCTAAACTCTTCGCAGTCACGTTGTCATAGCTGGTACAATTTTCTTGCATCCACTGACTCTTTGAGAAAACATTCCACTCTCTCACAGCCAGAACTTTGAAGGCTTTGGATATGGAAGCTATGGCAGTTCAGGTAGAGCAAGCGTACACAGCATGTGCCAGAAGCGTAAAGTGGACATGCTTGATGGAACACCTTCAGAAAAAAATGTATGGTCATTGTGGAATGAAGACTGAACATCATGAAAGCAGCCCAAAGCGTCAATGCCAGGTGGTGTCGTCTGATTTCCAGGCCTTTAAATTTCATCAGAATGGCAACCATGGCGAAGATATGAACATGGAGGGAGAGAGAGTGGATGTATCACAGAGTCAAAGGCCTTCTAGCAGTGACCACATTGGAATGTCCAATTGTTGTCAGCAGGGAGTCCCAGAATCATCTACTTTAATGGATGCTGACAGTCTATCAACATCAGAATCTCATATACAGGGTCACACAAGTAGTTCAGCGACGTCTTCTCCACAAAATATCACACACGGAACACATAGGGGTCTGAAGCAAAGACCGATGTCAGGTCGATCCTTCTGCCATTGTTCTGCGTCCTGGAGAGAAATGTATGGTTTAGATGTCGGTTATATTACAGATTACTACTGAGATACACAAGTGCCATAGGAGGATGATGACTCGGTGACGCAGATGCTGTAAATTAAATGTTTTCTGGATGCTGCTTGTGGTTTTGTACATAGTTTTATCAGTTCCGATTAGTTTTCATCAAGTTAGGTAGGTTGAGTCATAGATATTTCTTCGC
>JACEFZ010023063.1:80000-90000 GCA_014155875.1 Cepaea nemoralis | reverse complement strand
TGGATCTTGTATATCTGCTTCGAATTTCTTATTCACACTTTGAACTTCTCCGAGAATATGCTTGAGAAATATGAGATGAACATAGTTTTTCATGTCGCTAAACATAGAATGATTTCTTCCGCGCAGTCTGCTGAATCCTGTCTTCATATGCTGGGTAGGCATACCCTTGTTTACCGCTTGGTTTGACACCAAATCGGCTACCCACGCCTGATTTAGCCAGCCTCTCACAGCTGTTGCCCGGGGGGTGGCCGCTGTCGCATGCTGACAGCTACTAGGAGCCACAGGCGCGAGCTGGGTGTCAGGCTTGGACCAGTGTTGGTTGGGTCCTGAAAAGGACATGAGAGTCATCCTTACCAAAGGTGCTACCAATGCCTGACACCCCGTACCCCCCCCCCTCCCCCCACTGTTGCTGTTACAGCCTAATGGTTTCATGTATTGTCTGGGTTTGAACACAAGCAATAGTTCTTTTTCCTGTCTCTGGAACCCTGGAAAATATCTTCTTCCTAATTACTTTTCCTTTTCTTGTAAGTTGCAGGCTGCTGAAGGTTTTCTCTCGTTTCCCTCTTTTTCTCTTATTTGGTCAGAAAGGGGTCAGCGTTGCTCTCACTAACTCACACCACCGTAAAGAGTAAATGATAGTATTAGTTAATGCACTACTTCCGTTATCAATAATTTATCTCTCATTCTTATTCCCCTCGACAACATAAACACGCACACATGTTTACACACACACACACACACACACACACACACACACAACACACATATATATATATATATATATATATATATATATATATATATATACACACACACACATATATATATATATATATATATATATATATATATATATATATATATATATATATGTGTGTGTGTGTGTGTGTGTGTGTATGTGTGTGTGTGTGTGTGTGTGTGTGTGTGTGAACATGTGTGCGTGTTTATGTTGTCGAGGGGAATAAGAATGAGAGATAAATTATTGATAACGGAAGTAGTGCATTAACTAATACTATCATTTACTCTTTTTATATGAGAGTGGGCGGTATTACCTGCTTTCTGTTGGCGCCGAACGTTGGGCGGCGCTTACAAAAAACTCGACACCCCACATTGTGCCAACGGCTTCGGGCGGAAGAGTGCAATTGAGAGAGCACAAGCCTTATCCTGGTGCGAGGAAATGCAACCTAACGACAAAATATCATGGCAGGGCAGACCAGGCCCTAAGCCTTGGTTGGCAGCTGGTCTAGGATCGAAGCTCCGACAGGCGGACAGTTAGAAGCTCCGACAGGCGGACAGTTAGAACATTGCTTTGCTGATCCGGCAACTTCTGCAGCTTGTCTTATTCCAGATGTATAGGTGTTACATTTCCACTGGAGTGAACTAGGCAGGCCGAGAGAGGGATCATTCTGCATGGGCAACACATAGTCTGTATAATTTAGCCCAGGCTTTGTGCTATGGATAGATTATCAGTCACATTCGCTACCGCCATGGGTAGTAGTTATTTGTGGTGATATTTCCGGAACTTCATCAACAGCAGACATGGCTTCATTCAACAACATGGAATCTGTGGACATCGACCGTTTTCTAGAGGGGACACCGCTTCATAAAAAAGGTACGTTGGCTCTCACTATTTCCGGACCTGGCGCGGCGGCCAAAGGCACGCCCCATTTAATTGCCAGCACGTTGCTCGGCCCATGCGGGGTGCCTGCTGGCGGAGTAGCAGACATCTACAGATATGAGACACCCACGCGGTGGTTTGTAAATCTGACCCAAGCTGCCCATGTGGCAGTTTACAAAGGCCTGCATGGCAAAAAGATAAAACTGCCGACCGAGGGACTCGAAGTGTCGATTGAACACTTTGAAAAGGAACGAGAACGGGTGACGATCCATTGGCTCCCCAACACGATTCCTCCAGAGGGAGTCAAGTTCATCGTAACACAGACAATGGGTGACGAAAACGCGGAAGTATTCCGCATCAAGTACGGTGGCGGAAAATGGGGAGTTCTTTGTACCCCCAAAAACCAATACCTCATTACGCCAAGATTACAGCTCCTGGGAAAATCACAGGAGACCACCGTATTATGTTCACAATAGTGGGCCGTCGCACCGAATGCCCTACTTGTGGCCTGGACTCACACTGGGCCAACAAATGCCCGAGCCGGAGGCAGAAGAAAGACAATAACCAACAACCAACTGAAAGATCGCAAGAAGATTTCCCCTCACTCGGGGGAAAACCTCAAACAATTTCGAACAACAAAAAACAAGATGTCGCCGAGACAGCCGGCCAAAAAGAAACCACGAGGCCAGACGAGGACAACGCCGCCCAAGATGACACCGAGGTAGCTGGTGGACCGGTGACCACGGAGACAGACGCAGAATCTCAAGCAAAAACAATTTCTCAAGAAACCAACGACGAAGATTTCCAAACCGTCCTCTACGGCAGAAAAAGACAGAGGGCAGAGAGGAGAATTTCCTCAGGCAACAAAACATGAGAGAAGAGGAAGGAAGACTTTCCCCTTCTCCTTCTAAACCATGCAAGAAACCTGCTACCAAGCAGGATGAAAACAGCGACAACGAAGGACCACTTTTTATAAACACTGACGAAGACACCGACGAAGAACACGAGGAAAACGAAGACCACAAACATACCATCAAACCCGAAGACGCAACCCAGAATTAAATTACTACAAGAAAGATAAAGGTAATTACTTAATTTAACCACCATGTTGTTTACTTTTATTTTAGAAATGGCAGACAACTTATGTTTAATTAGTTTGAATATTCGTGGAATGACAATGAAATTACAACATATAGTCACACTCATACACAAACACAAACCCGATTTTATTTTACTACAAGAAACAAACATTAAAACAGACTTTCAAGCAGCAGAACTTGTAACACGTCTAGGTTTAAGAAATTCGTGTTTCAGTTTGGCCAAACATAACGTAGGATCAGGGACAGCCATTCTTCAAATTTCCGACACGTGGAATATTTTTAGAACACACACAGACCCACATGGTAGAATTTCCGCAGTTCAAGTTAAAAACGACACACACTCCTTTGTCATAGTCAACATACACGCACCACCTAACTACAATTATCAACCTCTTTTTTACGAACATTTAGACGACTTACTAACACAGACATACAGAGGACAAAATATTGTTCTTGCCGGTGATTACAATTGTGTTCTTGAAGATTTAGACTTGGTGGGTGGGGAGGTGAAAAAACAGCTGAGGAGAGCCGGCAGGGACAGCTTACATCAACTTGACACACTACGAAACATCATCGACACACACAACCTCACAGACGCATTCAGGCATACACACCCCGACAGTAGAGAAACGACATACACAAACAAAACACACAACAGATCATCTAGATTAGACCGGATTTATACGCCCGCAACACATCACATCATACAAACCAAACACCTACGGGAAACTTTAGATTACACAGACCACAAAGCAATACTAGCACACATCAGCACAAACAGCACAAACACGCAGCCAAACAAAAGGTCACCTCACTGGAAGTACAATAATTCACTATTGGAACACTCAGAATATGTAAAATATATGACACAGCTCATACACACGTACACAGACAATATACCGACTGAGAACATCACACAATACTGGGACTTATTGAAAAACACCATACGAAGCAGAACACAACATCTAGCAACCATGATCCACAAAGACAGACTAAGACAGGAGCGCATCATACAGACAGCCATACGACTAACAAAACAAACAGACAGAGACGCACATCACTTACACACATTAGAAGCACAACTAGAAGAACACCAACAACACAGATATCTGGGTGCTCTTCTCAGAACAAAACTCAACACAATTACACAAGAGTCAGCTACGAGGCAATATTTAGCAATAGAACAGAACGTACAACGTAACAAACAAATAAGCAAAATATCAGACATGCAAGGAAACATGCAGACAGAAACACCACACATAGAGACCGCTTTCCAACAACACTACACACAACTATTCACAGCAGAGACAGTCGACACACAGATACAAGACAACTTCTTACAGTACACAAAGAAATTATCTGACACAGACAAAGACACACTGGACACAGAACTGACACTGACAGACATAGCACAGGCACTAAGCACACTAAACAAAGACAAAACTCCAGGACCAGACGGTTTGACAGTAGAATTCTACCAACACTTCTTTCCTATTCTAGGCAATCTTCTCCTCAAAGTCTATCAGGAAGCCTTTGACAAAAAAAATCTTCCGGACAGCTGCAACATGTCTTACATTACACTCATATGCAAGGATAAAACTGACAAAACACAACTGAAGAACTACAGACCAATTTCCTTACTCAACACAGACTACAAGATACTCGCCAAATCACTCACCAACAAACTTAAACCTTTCATGCCAACACTAATACACCCAGACCAACAGTGCAGTGTCAAAGACAGAAATATACACAATCACACACACCTCATTAGAGACATTATTAACTATACACATGGAAAAGACTGTCCATCCTCCATCTTATCCTTGGATCAAGAGAAGGCCTTCGACAGAATTTCCCACACTTACCTACATAGGACACTAGAACACTGTAACATAGGAGAGTACTACAGGCAGTGGATACAGATCTTGTACAAAAATCCTGAGAGCAGAGTGTTGGTGAACCATTCACTGACAGCTAGCTTCAGGCTCACGAGATCTGTAAGACAAGGATGTCCCTTATCACCACTCCTGTATGTGCTCACTCTAGAACCTTTATTAGAGAAGATAAGGCAAGACACTAGTATTAAAGGAACCTTCCTGCATGGGATAGGAGAGCAGAAGCTCATCGCCTATGCAGATGACACTGCCTTCTTTCCAACCAGCAACACATCAATAAGGAATATACTCCACACCTTTACCCATTTTGGAAAAGGCAGTGGAGCCAAAATTAATGTACAGAAATCACAGATAATGGGCCTGGGAAAGTGGAAACAAAAGGCTGATTTCCCTCCAGATCTGAAACACATAGACACCATGAAGCTGTATGGGATCACATTTCCATGCGATCCCACAGAAACACACAGACAGACATGGCACGCACTGACTGAACAGATCACAGACATGTTACACAGGTATAGGTACAAGACATCCACAATATTTGGTAGAAGCACAATAGTCAACACATACATATTACCCAAAATAATATATTTAGCGACAGTACTGGACCCTCCTAAACAGACCGTCACAAACATAAACAAACAAATCAGACGCTTCATCTTCACCAACACGATACACAGCATTAAACACAAAACTCTCATACAAGACAGGAAACAAGGCGGCATTGGATTACAAGACATCCAGACAAAAATACTGTCACTTAGGATCAGTTACATAGGTAAAATCATCAGACACCCAGAACAGAACAGACTAGCACTATACTACATAGGCCACAACATCAAACATCTCACACCTCTTAACAATGCAACTGCACACTACCAGGGAAGACCGCCAACATTCTATCAGACATGCATACAGGCAATAAAAGGACATGAACAGTTAATACAGCAAACAACACACACAATATACAAACATTTAGTTAGAGAACAAGCACCATCACTAAGACTTAGGATTAAAAGAGGACACAAATACTTCATGACTGACTTCACATGCACCTTTTCAAACCTACACAACAAACACATAACACCAAAAGCTAGAGAGATCACATATAGACTGTTATATAGTATGACCCCCACAACACAGGTAGAAGCATACATATCCAAACAATGTCAATTATGTAGAAACAACACACAAGAGACAGAGGAACACATTTATTATACGTGTCCAACAATTACTGCCACATGCGCAACACTCAAACATCTCATACAAACACACACAGGCAAACAAACCGACATATATAAAGCAATTTTTCTCAATACTATACCAATGACATCTAAGGACATACATACAAACTACTTGTAGCACTTTCTTACTACAGACAACTTATATGGACCTGCAGAAACTTTGCCAGATACAAACACCACACATATAACACACATTTAGTTTCCTTCATGTACACGCACAAAATATCACAACTCTTTCCAGAGTTGGTATAAATGGTATACCAACTCTGGCAATTTTGGGATTTTTTTGGAAATTTTGGTATACATGAGTGAGAGAAAAAAAGGAGAAACTGTGAATGAATGGTGAGTGGATGATTAAATAGATCACATATGGTCAAAAGACCAATGGAAAATCCCTTATGTAAAAAATAGTGGAAGGATAAATGCTTGTTTTACTTGTTACAAAATGAGGGTTTCACCCTTATAGACAAGAGAGAAAAGAAAAAAGGAGAAAAGAAAATTAAACTCCTCCCATTCCAATGTACCATTTATGGAATGTTTGGCTTTGAATGCACTTGTTGTACTATACTACCACTACTACTAAGATTATCACTTTAGTAAATAAACTCACATATTTGTTATACTATTATCATTATTATTATCATTATTATTATTATTATTATTTTATTAAAATTGTTTATTAAAATGATTATCATCATTATTATTATTATGACTATCTTTATTCCACCTTTACTATCCTTAGTAATTTTAATGTTATAAGTATTATTGATATCATCATTATCATTTTACAATTTCATCTCCCCCGCCCCCCCCCCCCTTCCCCTGTGCTTACAGTTTGTTTGCCTTTGCTACTAACCCCACTGGTTGGTTCAAACTTTTGTCCTGCCTGTGCCATCATTACTAGAGTGGTCAGGAGAGCATTGATGGAATTGAACAATTAGTGGGAGGGTAGCGCGGGAAACAAAAATGTAAGGATTTACCTTTCGCTTAGTCACCCCCTTTGAATCATGTGAGTGAGTGTTAAATGAATGAATAAATATAAAAACACATATGGTTATCAAACCAATAATACTGTAAAAACTCATGCAAATACAAATATTTGGTTAATGTTCATTTTAAAAAAAAAGAAAGAGAGAGCAAAGAGGGAAATATGAATGAACCCCTACATTTAGGGGGGAAAAAAAAACAAGGAGGAAAATATAACCCACTCCTTTACTCCAAGTATTATTAAACACTGCAGTTTGCATGTGTATGTACCTGCTAGGCTATGTTTAACACCATTACAAAGAAAAACATCCTAGCAAATGGAATCACATATTGTAAATATGTTATAATTTTTCATAACTATTATCACCTTTGCTGTTTTTTAAATAATTGCTGTCATTACCCCCAGTATGTCTCTTCTTGTCATTACTACTATTGCCATCATTAGTAATAAAACAAAAACCCCTTTCCCATGTACCCCCCTCCCCTCGCTCATGGTTGTTGTTGCCTTTGCTGGTACCCACACCGGTTTGGTTCAAATATTCATCCTGCCTTTACCATCATCGCCCAGAGAGGGGGAAATGGCATGGGTGGAGTGGAACCAAATTGGTGAGAGGGTGGCAAGGGAAACAAAGATGTAAAGATTGAAAATTTGTGCTAATTCTGATGCTTGTTTACTTTCTACAATAAGTTTTAAAAAAAAAAAAAAAAAAGAGGAAGGGAAAAATATGAATGAACCCTTACAAATAAGACCAAAAGGAAAAAAAAAGAAACAAGGAGAAAAAGATAACCAACTCCTTTTAATTCTACTATTATTGAACATGCATGTTGCAAGTATATGAAAAAAAAAAAAATATAAGCAAGGAGAAACAAAAAAGATTATCAACTCCTTTTTACACCTACTATATTATTAAACAGTGCAGGAGGAAATTGTTATTGTATGTACCAGCCATAATTTAACACCATTTCTAAGAAAACCATTTTAGCAAATGGAATCACAGTTTTGGAAAATGTGATCATTATCAAAACAAATCCTACCATTGTGTTTTATTAACATTAGCATTGCTGTCATCACCCTTAGTAGTTTTTATTCCTTGTCATTATTATTATAAGATGTATTTCATGTAAACACCATTCCTAAGGTAATCAATTTAGCACATAAAATCACATGTTAAAACTATTATTTATTATCATTGAGTCTATCACTAGTCTCAGCACTGTTGTTATTCCTTGTCATTATGATATTTATTTATGCATATTGGTTGTTACTTTGCATTATTATCATTGTAATCACTATTAATATATATGGCTTGTAAACGCGTATACAAACACATCCCCCTCTCCCACCCTTTTGATACTGTGATTGTTGTCTCTGCTGCCACCCTCACCGTTTTGTTTCAGTTCTGCACCGCCATGTTTATCATCACCGAGGGTGATGGTACTTGGTAGGAGTTTTTGGAGCTGACAGGAGAGCGGGGCGGCAGGGGAAAAACAACAGCCCGCTACCATCACGCTTTGGATTTAAAATATTTCCTTACAAACAATGTCAATGGAGAAATGTTTAAATGTATAAAATATTTGTAATTTTTGCGCATATGTCACCTACACGCCCACATGCAACGCTCTGTAAAAACACGCACACAAATACTGAACACACAGTACGCATGTAACAACACAAACAATACAAATGCAACAACTACCCCTCCTGCATTGTAAACTAGGATACTCCTTGACAACCCCCCCCCCCCCCCCCCCCCCCCCCCCCACCCTTTCGAAAATGTTTGGTTTTGATGCTGCTGCTGCCTTCACCGGTCGGTTCTAACAAGTTTTACTGCCATTTGCCTCATTACCAAGTGGTGATGATGGTATTGGTGGGGTTGGAGCTGACAGGTGAAAGGGTGGCAGAGGGAAAAAAATGGTATACTACCGTCTTGTTGTTGTTTGTACTCGTTTTCCGTTTACCTTTCATTTCAAATGTAAATATGTTGAAATAAATGTTGTAAAAATTTGCGCATATGTCACCTACACTTCCACATGCAACGCTCTGTAACAACACGAACAATACAAATGCAAAGTTTTCTTTAACACTCAATAAAAGTTTTTAAAAAAAAAAAATATTACAGGTGGTCACACAATCGTCCTTGATTGCAGAAGTCTACCAACATTTCATTCCTATCTTAGGTGGCCTTGATCGGGTCTAAACTCTTCGCAGTCACGTTGTCATAGCTGGTACAATTTTCTTGCATCCACTGACTCTTTGAGAAAACATTCCACTCTCTCACAGCCAGAACTTTGAAGGCTTTGGATATGGAAGCTATGGCAGTTCAGGTAGAGCAAGCGTACACAGCATGTGCCAGAAGCGTAAAGTGGACATGCTTGATGGAACACCTTCAGAAAAAAATGTATGGTCATTGTGGAATGAAGACTGAACATCATGAAAGCAGCCCAAAGCGTCAATGCCAGGTGGTGTCGTCTGATTTCCAGGCCTTTAAATTTCATCAGAATGGCAACCATGGCGAAGATATGAACATGGAGGGAGAGAGAGTGGATGTATCACAGAGTCAAAGGCCTTCTAGCAGTGACCACATTGGAATGTCCAATTGTTGTCAGCAGGGAGTCCCAGAATCATCTACTTTAATGGATGCTGACAGTCTATCAACATCAGAATCTCATATACAGGGTCACACAAGTAGTTCAGCGACGTCTTCTCCACAAAATATCACACACGGAACACATAGGGGTCTGAAGCAAAGACCGATGTCAGGTCGATCCTTCTGCCATTGTTCTGCGTCCTGGAGAGAAATGTATGGTTTAGATGTCGGTTATATTACAGATTACTACTGAGATACACAAGTGCCATAGGAGGATGATGACTCGGTGACGCAGATGCTGTAAATTAAATGTTTTCTGGATGCTGCTTGTGGTTTTGTACATAGTTTTATCAGTTCCGATTAGTTTTCATCAAGTTAGGTAGGTTGAGTCATAGATGTTTCTTCGCTGGAATGTTTTTGGTTTGCCCCAAATGTATTTGCGCTGTGCCTGTTTACAGCAGAGCTGCGATATTTGCACTTTTTGGGCGACACATCCCACATCTTTCCGACATTGGTTCACCAGATTTACTCTCCCAGGTTGTTTTAAAAGACATTTCATGACCTC
>JACEFZ010023063.1:62500-77500 GCA_014155875.1 Cepaea nemoralis | reverse complement strand
GACAATGTCACAATTTTAGGCTAAAGTTCACCGATATATGTATAAATTTGTTTACATCGTAAGCTATTTCCTTTGCTTTCCTTTCCATGAGAATCAGTTGGTGTCTGCATTTATTTATATTATATTTAATACAAAGTTTTAACTGCTTTCTTTTTACAATCCATGTTTTTGAGCTTTTCATGTAATAAACAAGTGCCACAGAATAAAAAAATAAAATAATGTATGGTATAATAAAAGGAAAATTGTGACTGCCACTACTGAGAGAACTACAGAAACGAGAACTACAGAACTACAGAAAGCTGAAGTGGAAATACTCCGAAACAAAACCATAGAAGCCGAACAAGAAACTACAGAAAAATCGCAGGATGAAAACCAAGAAACCGAGCTGGAATGACAAGCGAAAGCCAGCATCCCAACCACGACGCCCGAATCACTCAAAGGGAAGTCAATATCCCACTAGACATCAGAAGACAATCGAGATGAGCACCCTGACGTCGGCATAGAGGACGTCCCGAAACCAGAAGTAGAAATGACGGTTCCCGAGAAACAGAGGCACTACGAAATCAAGTGCCAGGAATACAGAAAGCGCATGGAGGAGAAAAAAAAAAGACGTACAAGAAACTCAACGTGTAACCAATGCCCCTCATCTCAACGATTCTACCGGATTTAACATTCGCAGATGAATACGAATGGCATTACTACATTGAAGACGGAGAAATCATCCCATGACTGAGCTCGGAAGAAGCAAGCAAAAGGCAGCAAGAATTCAAACGTGGGAAGCGGACTGAAAGAAAGCGCAAGGAGGCATATCACATCGAAAGGCTTCTACAGCTACTTCACAATTGAGAAGACAAAAATACCAAATAAAAAGTCCTTATAAGGACTGCAGCCAGTCAAGCCAGACGAGCCATGAGCCTACACCAACAAAGAAAACCACAAGAGGAAACATGCACAAAGGACAGCCGCCGACCGATCCCACCGCTGACATCACAGACACAAACGCTACATAACCAGTCCGAGTTAGGACTCACAAGACAAGAATTAGGGTCAATAAACCCACAAAAAATACGATCCTCAACAATAACCACAGCTGATGAAGCAGGTTAGACGAGGACGAATTTGGAATTTTTGTTTCTGAAAATTGGAATTGGAATTAGCCACTACTGTTCCGATGGTTAGTCCTCCATTTTGTAACTAACTCTTCAGGTCAGTGTTGCCATCTCTCTTTGGTGAAAAAGCACCAAAATCGACCCAAAAAAGCACCAAATTTTTTTAGGAAGCACCAAAACAAAAATAAACACAAATGTAAAAAGGTAGCACAGTATAATTTATTATTATCACTTCATATTACAATGAAGTTTATTCCAGATCCGCCAAATCCCAATCAGAACTACTTTCGAGCCAAAAAAGCACCAAATTGCAATACTATTTTTTGGGAAATCACTAAAACAAGCACTGGTGGTATTCATTCAAAATGTTATAAAGTAGCAAATTATAATTTATTATTATCACTGAATATTAGAATGAAGTTTATTCCAGATCTGCCAAATCCCAGTCAAACAACTCCTCTTCAGTTTCTGTAGCTATTTCCTGCTGTGTTTGCTCCTGCGATGATGAGGATGAGGAGGATGATTGAAAGAAACATGTATATGCCTCCTGTGATCCAATTTTTCGCAGAATATCCTTATGTAGTTTATAATCATGACAGAATTTGCCATATCTTTTCATTCCATACCTACTAGTCAAAACAGCTGTCAAACTCTTGATGCTCAGTCTGTTCAGCAATTTTGAACTCCCATCTGACTGAAAATACGCTCCACGTCCGCATTAGAATGAGGTAAAATGAGCATAGTTAAAGCTAAATCTGTAAGATCTTGGAAAGGATTTTCACCGGTGGCATCCCTGTATGAGGCTATTTCTGCCCACAGTCCAAGTGTGTCAGAGGTCTGTGTCCATTGCATGTGATGAAGTTTTCTCCACTGGAAATCGATGCGGGTGAGAGTAGGTGCATCTTCTACAAACATTTTAGCAAGATCCAATAAACAGGGCTTCATTGGCTGTAGACATTCACTTCCACTAAGACATGACATGGACTGCAACACTCGAACTTTATCGGGTGTTCGTAAACGCAGCTGAGTCAATATTAAAAACTGGATGCACCTTCCACGAATTTCTGTCTCATCGGGAAACTTGTAATCTGCAATTTCTTTCTCAAACTCATAACCTAGATTGGGATTAGGATCTAAATAATCTTGAATAGCATCACTTTCTGTTATTTTTTTCCCAGGTATAGCAAACTTTGAACTGATAGAATCAATGAGCTGGACAAGATCGCTGAGTAGTTTTGTTGGATCTTGTATATCTGCTTCGAATTTCTTATTCACACTTTGAACTTCTCCGAGAATATGCTTGAGAAATATGAGATGAACATAGTTTTTCATGTCGCTAAACATAGAATGATTTCTTCCGCGCAGTCTGCTGAATCCTGTCTTCATATGCTGGGTAGGCATACCCTTGTTTACCGCTTGGTTTGACACCAAATCGGCTACCCACGCCTGATTTAGCCAGCCTCTCACAGCTGTTGCCCGGGGGGTGGCCGCTGTCGCATGCTGACAGCTACTAGGAGCCACAGGCGCGAGCTGGGTGTCAGGCTTGGACCAGTGTTGGTTGGGTCCTGAAAAGGACATGAGAGTCATCCTTACCAAAGGTGCTACCAATGCCTGACACCCCGTACCCCCCCCCCCCTCCCCCCACTGTTGCTGTTACAGCCTAATGGTTTCATGTATTGTCTGGGTTTGAACACAAGCAATAGTTCTTTTTCCTGTCTCTGGAACCCTGGAAAATATCTTCTTCCTAATTACTTTTCCTTTTCTTGTAAGTTGCAGGCTGCTGAAGGTTTTCTCTCGTTTCCCTCTTTTTCTCTTATTTGGTCAGAAAGGGGTCAGCGTTGCTCTCACTAACTCACACCACCGTAAAGAGTAAATGATAGTATTAGTTAATGCACTACTTCCGTTATCAATAATTTATCTCTCATTCTTATTCCCCTCGACAACATAAACACGCACACATGTTTACACACACACACACACACACACACCACACATACACACACACATATATATATATATATATATATATATATATATATATATATACACACACACACATATATATATATATATATATATATATATATATATATATATATATATATGTGTGTGTGTGTGTGTATGTGTGTGTGTGTGTGTGTGTGTGTGTGTGTGAACATGTGTGCGTGTTTATGTTGTCGAGGGGAATAAGAATGAGAGATAAATTATTGATAACGGAAGTAGTGCATTAACTAATACTATCATTTACTCTTTTTATATGAGAGTAGGCGGTATTACCTGCTTTCTGTTGGCGCCGAACGTAGGGCGGCGCTTACAAAAAACTCGACACCCCACATTGTGCCAACGGCTTCGGGCGGAAGAGTGCAATTGAGAGAGCACAAGCCTTATCCTGGTGCGAGGAAATGCAACCTAACGACAAAATATCATGGCAGGGCAGACCAGGCCCTAAGCCTTGGTTGGCAGCTGGTCTAGGATCGAAGCTCCGACAGGCGGACAGTTAGAAGCTCCGACAGGCGGACAGTTAGAACATTGCTTTGCTGATCCGGCAACTTCTGCAGCTTGTCTTATTCCAGATGTATAGGTGTTACATTTCCACTGGAGTGAACTAGGCAGGCCGAGAGAGGGATCATTCTGCATGGGCAACACATAGTCTGTATAATTTAGCCCAGGCTTTGTGCTATGGATAGATTATCAGTCACATTCGCTACCGCCATGGGTAGTAGTTATTTTGCCTTTTTGAAGATCAAACTATCGTCTGTCAAGACGGCAAGGTGCCAATAACACACAGATCTTCTTCTTCTTCTTCTTCTTCTTCTTCTTCTTCTTCTTCTTCTTCTTCTTCTTCTTCTTCTTCTTCTTCTTCTTCTTCTTCTTCTTCTTCTTCTTCTTCTTCTTCTTCTTCTTCTTCTTCTTCTTCTTCTTCTTCTTCTTCTTCTTCTTCTTCTTCTTCTTCTTCTTCTTCTTCTTCTTCTTCTTCTTCTTCTTCTTCGACTACTTCTTATACTTCTCCTCCTCCTCCTCCCTCCTCCTCCTCCTCCTCTTCCTCCATTACCATCCTCTTCTTCTCCCCATCCTTCACCATCTTCTTCTTCTACTACAATCAGTTTTTAACCACGACCCCAAAGAACCACTTCCCATTAGTCAAACTGCTCCATTAAGCGCCTACTCTCAGCCAATAATTCTGAAGCCATGAGTGATGGCGTCCCAGCGGTGGGGCCTACCCGAGCACGATACAGAGGTCACCCTGACAGAAGGACTTTACCCCTAATTCCCAGCAGTTACAAAGCCAAAAACTAGCGCACAAATCGAATCAAACCGCAATGATGTAAGACGAGAGACTGGTAGACGTCCCCACGACCATCAACTGGGACAAGCAAGGTGTTAACGGCCCACAGTGAGCGTTGTTTCCGTGTACTTGATTGATTCGTGGGATAAATTAGATCCGACTTTTGTATTCCTGCTACAGGACAGACGACCAGCTTTCCCAGATGAAGCGGATGTTGTTTCAGAAACGATTGTTGTCAGGTTTCATCACCTTCGTCTGGTTTCACAAAGGCTGGGTTGTAGGGTTTAATGTAGCCGAAGCTTACAGACAACAGACTCTCCCACTAGCTCCATACATATTATACCACTCCAATAATTAAACCAACTATGCATTATGTCAAACAACACATCGATAAATCCACAGACATATACACTATGATTGATTGATTGATTGATTGATTTAGGAACCGACATCACAGCTATCTATCTATCTATCTATCTATCTATCTATCTATCTATCTATCTATCTATCTATCTATCTATCTATCTATCTATCTATCTATCTATCTATCTATCTATCTGTCTGTCTGTCTGTCTGTCTGTCTGTCTGTCTGTCTGTCTGTCTGTCTGTCTGTCTGTCTGTCTGTCTGTCTGTCTGTCTTTTTTTTCTATGTGAATGCACTATGCACTGATGAACGAAAGATGAGTGATTGGAAGGGCCGAATGTAAGACGGGCCTGCGTGTCCAATTTGTTACCCTTTGAAAATAAAGTTCGTTCGTTCGTTCTTTCGTTCGTTCGTTCGTTCTGTCTGTCTAAGGGCAGAATATCAGACGGGCATGCGTGCCAAATTCTTAACCCTTTGAAAATAAAGATTGTTCGTTCTGTCTGTCTGTCTGTCTGTCTGTCTGTCTGTCTGTCTGTCTGCCTGCCTGCCTGCCTGCCTGCCTGCCTGTCTGTCTGTCTGTCTGTCTGTCTGTCTGTCCAACGATAGTCTGATGTAATACAATTTGCCAACCCTGGCACTCATCTCCAGACTGATGCGACAGCACCCAGTAATTGACTGAATAATTCCGCCAGATGGACCCACTGAACAGCCGTACCCAAGAGTGGCTGGCGTCCCCGAACAATTCTGGCTCAGCTTGTCCTCCCCGTCGGCTTCATTTGCCTACAACAGATGCGCTTCACACTGGCAGTATCATTATCAAAGGTAACAGCGTACTTCGTTGCACGTGTGTTCGGATCTCTCTCGGGACGGCAGTTTTGTCCCTGCGCTCCCAAGTCTCATCATCACATCTTATCTCACCTGGTTCCTCTTGTATCATCTCATCTTGTTCTTTCTGTATCAGCTTATCCCATCTTGTTCCTCGTGTATCACCTTATCCCATCTTGTTTCTCTTGCATCACCTTATCCCATCTTGTTTCTCTTGTATCATCTTATCCCATCTTGTTCCTCTTGTATCATCTTATCCCGTCTTGTTCCTCTTGTATCATCTTATTCCATCTTGTTCCTCTTGTATCATCTTATCCCATCTTGTTCCTCTTGTATCATCTTATCCCATCTTGTTCCTCTTGTATCACCTTATCCCATCTGGTTCCTCTTGTATCATCTTATCCCATATTGTTCCTCTTGTATCATCTTATACTGTCTTGTTCCTCTTGTATCACCTTATCCCATCTTGTTCCTCTTGCATCACCTTATCCCATCTTGCTTCTCTTGTATCATCTTATCCCATCGTGTTCCTCTTGTATCATCTTATCTTATTCCTCTTGTATCATCTTATCCCATCTTGTTCCTCTTGTATCATCTTACCCCATTTTGTTCCTCTTATATCACCTTATCCCATCTTGTTCCTCTTGTATCATCTTATCCCATCTTGTTCCTCTTGTATCATCTTATCCCATCTTGTTCCTCTTGTATCATCTTATCCCATCTTGTTCCTCTTGTATCACCTTATCCCATCTTGTTCCTCTTGTATCATCTTATCCCATATTGTTCCTCTTGTATCATCTTATCCTATCTTGTTCCTCTTTTATCACCTTATCCCATCTTGTTCCTCTTGCATCACCTTATCCCATCTTGTTTCTCTTGTATCATCTTATCCCATCTTGTTCCTCTTGTATAATCATTGTCAGCATCCCCAATAAGGCCTTACAGGAGTAATGAGTTAACACTAGTCTAGTAGAGAGACACCAGACAGGGAAGACACCGAGTGCTATTAATAACCGCACAAGGAGACACATTTGCGTCAGACCAGAGGTCGACGAGTACAGATGAGCGAGGGCTTTCCCCAAGCAATTGGGTTGCTGGTCCTTGCGAGTAACCGTGATATGCCAGGTTACTCGAACTCACCAGCCAGCGTGCTGGCAAGACCATGCACGCAATAAGGGCTACTGCACGGAGAGTAAAGTGTCCGTGCTTGTCCACGCAATGTGTAGCGGGTGGACAGACTGACTGGAGACGGTAGAGAGAGCAGACGTATCCTTGACCAATGCGATAGCTTTCTAGGCCATAGGCAAACATAGGGCTGTTCATTTAGATTGTGTAATGCTAGCATCATCTATCATCACGTTGATGTATTCATATTGTGTAATGATGATGAAACCTAAACGCTCGTAGAGCCATTCAAATGTCGGCTCTGAATAAATTGCATTCCTTTCGCAAATGTCATGAATTGTTATTTCGTGCAGTGCGAAAGTAGCGGAGTCTTGAAAAGCTGCAGCGCACAAGTCGCTGACAGGCTAGACCCCGAATTGTGTCAGAATGGTCAATGAATCAACGCCAGCGGCGAATTAGTGTGAGAACACAAGGAGATAAACAACAGTAGACCCCGAATTGGTGTCAGAATGGTCAATGAATCAACGCCAGCGGCGAATTAGTGTCAGAACACAGGGAATAACCACCAGTAGACCCCGAATTGGTGTCAGAATGGTCAATGAATCAACGCCAGCGGCGAATTGGTGTGAGAACACAAGGAATAAACACCAGTAGACCCCGAATTGGTGTCAGAACACAGCAAACCAACGCCAGCAGTACAATTACTGTCAGATTTCAGTGAACGTTGCTGAGCAGTCATAGCAGGCAGTTGTAGTAATATTCAACGAGCAGTTAACGCCAACATGCAAGTGGTATTATAAACCACTGAACGAACGCTAGCTATCGATTGATATTACAAAATTCTGTACCAGAATTAATTCAATGCACGTTTCAACATTATTGATGTGTGATATATTGCAAAGTAATACAAATTTGTTGTGATACATGCTATAAATTAATTTTTTCCTTGTGGTGAATTATACGATCGCCAATTTGTGGAGTGTGAACCACAATTGAGTCAAATTAGATCGGCAAAGTGTGAAATTCTACCAATATTATTTAGAAAGTGTGGTATTATACTAAAAGCAATTGAAATGTATAAAATCATCAGTGAACATTACCATCGTAACCACCGTGTACATTTCATTGCGTGTGATACAGCCATCAATGTCACCATTCTACGAAATCAGTAAATAGATTAGCGACGAACTGCAGCCTAGAACGAAGGTACGCCAGAGTCAAACAGCGAAGACAAGACGACATTGACGGCCATACGACTAATCATCTCATTTATCATCTAACAATCATTCAGACGATCATATCATTCATCATTAATACCATTTATCACTATTTAGCACATTCTCATTCATCATTCGCATGAAATAGGAGATTGTATTAACAACTTGATGAAATATGAAATAGTTGATAAAATATGATGAATTGTGAGCTTGTATTTACAACTTAAGCGTGTGTCTAATTTTTGCTGCTCTACTAACCAGAACGCAGCCCGTGTGTTATCAAATCAAACCAGTGTGTAGTGTGAAAGTCTGCGGTGGAACATCCCAAGTACCGTACGTTCCAACAAATTAGATGAGTATATTTTCCAAATATTTTGGTATGCTCTAACTTAATCATGCATCTTCTTTTCCAGCGAAATATGTACATTTACTAACACATCATTGTAAACTATTCTGTGCATATTATTGTATTATCATTTTGAACTAACATTACCACAAAATGGAGTCACTAAATGAATGTATCCAGGCGGGCATCGCAATGGGCCATACTGGAGATAGGCTAGAAAAATGGGCGGATCAAAAGTATAAAGAAGAAACAGAAAGGAAAATTGCTCTACAGAGAGAAGAAACAGAAAGGAAAATTGCTCTACAGAGAGAAGAAACAGAAAGAAAAGCTACTCTTGACAGAGATGAAAGAGCATTAGAAAGGCAACATCAAAAAGAAATGAAAGAGATCGAGGAAGCCACCAAACAAAAGCAGATACAAGTAGATTCTGAAACGAGACTAAAGATGAAAGAAATGGAGGTAGATTCTAACATACAAATAGCCTCTAGCAAACAAAAGAGCCAAGAAGAACAGAACAAATTTAGTAAATACAAGGGCCTTATTAAACCTTACACTGTAGGTGATTCAATCAGCGCATGGACTGAAAATATAGAGTTCCAACTAAAAACACAGAAAATACCTTTAGAGGATTGGGCAATGATTTACATGAGGAACCTGAGTGGGGAGCCTTTAAAAGTAATAGAATCCATACCAACAGATCTTAGAAACAATTACCAGTACATACACGATAGGATAATGCAACATTTTCTTTTGGACGCTACTGGTTACCAAATTCAATTCTCACAGATTAAACCAAAAGCAACTGAAACGTTCTTAGACTACATTTCTAACGTGCAGAGCACATTTAAAAAATGGACTAAGGCGGCTAAAGTAGGTAACAGCTATGAAAAACTAGAAGAGCTAATGGTAATGGACAAAGTCGTTTCTACAGTGCCTACCCCTTTTGCTAAATTCTTACAACAATCAGATATTGATTCCATTCAACAATTAGAGAAACGGGGGTCAGCTTATTTTTCCTCTAATCGGGACATATTTAAAACTACATCATATGACACAGAAATTACAGCTTTTGCAAATAGAGTCCCTGATAGATCCTACAAACAGAAAGACTACAGTAAGAATGACAAAACACCTCAGAAACCACCTCGATGTAATTATTGCAATCTTTTTCACCCAACTTATTCGATGTGTGATAAGAACCCCACATATCCGTCACACCTAGAACAAGTGATAAGTAAGCAAGAAAGCAGAAGATCATCGTTTAAACGTGCTGTAAAATGTTATTTTTGTTCAAGTTATGGCCACTATAGCAATAAATGTCTTGGGAGACAGAGAATGAAGGCAAACAACGCAGCCCTCATCGATACATCATCAGACGATGAGAGTGACATAGATCCCGAACTTGTCAATGTATTACCAACGAATGAATGTCAGAATGTATCATCAGCAACCGATATTTTAGACTTTAATACGTGTAAAGTATGTCACCAGTTTCATGCGGAGGGGAGATTGAAATGTGGACACATAATATCATGTTCAAATGAAGAAGCTAATGCAGCATGTGCCTCCAGAGGTAACCTTAAGTTCTACGATGCACAGGTCAATGGTAAACCATGCCAATGCTTAGTTGATAGCGGCAGCACTATACTGGGGTTAAGGAGAGAACTTGCTAGAACAGAAGATTATACGGGTGAATTTGTCAAATGCCGTACTTTCTCGGGAACCATCGAGAAATATCCACTGGCAAAAGCGCATATCAATACCCCGTTCCTTACCGGCACATTTACGTGCGCTATCCTCCAAGATCCATGTACAGATCTTATTTTAGGATGTCTTGATGCATTGAAAGAATGTACAGACGACAACATAAAAGCCTGGAATGAAACACACATGGTCAACGCTGTAACTAAGCCAGATACAGAAACAAGTTATACTGACTTACAAAATGAAACACTACAGCTATTAACACCAAGTGGTGCAGATACCAACAATACTCGCCAAAAGTTGAGCGAGGCACAAAGCACCGACCAAACACTCACACCGTATTTTAACTTGTTGTGTGAGCGAAAGAAAGTTTCTAAAAATTCTTCCTGGTACTTTAAAAAGGTTAACGGAATTCTCATGCGTTATTACACATATAATAACCATGAAATTCAGCAGACGGTGTTACCTGTAACATACCGAAAAAAGGTGCTAAAAATCGCACATTCACCACCGTTTGCTGAACATTTGGGCTATCATAAAACGCGAGCCAGAATTCTATCACAATTTTACTGGCCGAAATTTTGTTCGGACATAAAATCTTTCTGTCGCTCTTGTACTGTGTGTCAACATCGTGTACGAAAGAAAAAGCATGTAAAGACCGAAGTGCAACGGTCAGTGATAGCATCTAGACCACTTGAGAGTATAGCGGTCGATATTACTGGACCCCTAATGCAGGTGTCGAGTAATGGAAACCATAACTATCCAAACAAGGGTACTAAAACGATTCACCTTAAACCAAACCAAAAGGTTGTGATTCAACTAACTGATAAACATAATATGGTACTAACATGTTGCCAAGGGCCTCTCAACGTTGAACTCAAAATATCAGATGCGGATCATGAAATATCGATAAAAGAACCCTTAGAGATATTTCATATCAACATCCTGAAACCATACGTTTCACAACAAGTACAACAGACAGACGAACAGATTGCACCAACACCAAGCAATGAGACGACAGACATACATAACTCAACTTCACTAGGTAGGGCGACACACGACAGCGACAACGCAAACACACTTAGTCAAATAACAGCACACACAACTAGTAGCACAACAGTATTGGACGAGATGGAACTACCAGTTCCGACAGTAAACGCAACTGCGACAAATATCTCGACATATAGAAATAACAGATGCAGTCAGACGAAAGACGGGACAAAACACCTACTGAAACGTCGACAGGTCTTCAACAGGGTGAGATTGTTTGGACTCACAGCGAAGCCGTCCAAAGTAGAGTTGGGCATGGAACAAATTGACTTCCTTGGTCATACCATCTGCAGGGGCCAATTGAAAACTGATGACAGAATCGTCACTAAGATTCTGAATTTGACAATGCCAACGACCAAGAAACAGGTCCAAAGTTTACTGGGTCTAGGAAACCACTATACTAAATTCATTTCAAACCTGGGGGAAATCACCAGTGTTTTTTCTAACATCTTAAAAGCTTCGTCTAAGTTATCTGTAAAAGATGCACGATTAATTAGTGCGTTATCGAAATTGAAACATTTTTCTGCGTTCCACCTATCCTTCGTATGCCTAATCCAAAACTCACTTATTTCTTACGCACAGACGCGAGTGCCATATCCATATCTGGAATACTAGGACAGTTCTACGACGGGACGTTCCATCCCGCAAGGTACGTAAGTCGCAAGATCACTCCGGCTGAAGGAAGATACTCAGCATCAGAATTGGAAGGCCTTAGTTTGATCTATTGCGTGAGAAAGTTTCACCGATTTTTGGCAGGAGCACAGTTTGTAATCCAATCCGATAACTCTCCATTGTCTGTGATGCAATCTGGACATCCTACCAACAATAGAATTTACAGGTGGGCTTTGATTCTCCAAAATTACACATTTACCATCCAGCATTTAAAAGGGAGATTAAATACGATTGCAGACATTTTGAGTCGTCCTTCATCCATTCAAATACCTGAGTTACAGGAAGGAATCGACCATACACCACCAGAAACAGTGACACTGTAATGTTAGATAACCAAGTGCCATGTGTGGTGATTAAGACATATCGCCTGATATATAACTTGTGTGAATAGAACAGTGCTATGAAAAGTGTAACGAACAGACGCAGAATTAACATGCGCTGACACACACATAAGTTAGATTATGGGAACTAACGCCAAGAGGACAGCGAACCCAGCTTAGACCCCGAATCTAGAATATATTGAACCAACGCTTAGACCCCGAATAACATTCCAGGGTTAGTTATGAACCTACATAATAGGGTAGGCAACTATATTAATACACTATCCTTCGAGGAGAGCATAAAAGACTTTGGCGGAATGAACTATGTTAGAATAGTCTACAAAGAGAATTGCTCCATCTTCACAACGCAGAGGAGGACGTCGACTTAGTGTAATTAGATATAGAAATGTAACTGTGATATATGTACATTATTATTTTATTTACAGTATCTATAACTTCATTTTTTTATTATTTATTCTATTGCAAATTGTGTAAACGCATATATAACTTTATTTTCTTATTTGCGTAGTTAGAAATCACCATCATTTAATTAATAATCCATTTATTAAAACATCCATTATAGAAATACAATTATTAGATCTTATATTAGTTAATTAACTTATAATCATAATCATTTATACATCCATTTAGCTAATATATCATTTCAAAACTAACACCAATCATTTAGGAATTAATATCATCTTTTTCACAAATAACATTTAAGGTAATTAACCCATTTTTCTTAAATGAAAGTAGTAGTAAATTATTTCCCTTGAGGGTAATTTAGGTCAGCACACCAAATTATGGAAGTTACATAACAGGATCGGTAACAAACCATCCTTATAACTATGTATAATTTTTGTATAGACATGACGCGTGCAAACAAAACGCACAGTCATTTGGCGTGATCACTGTTAAAATTTCAGCCAATCGTTTATTGTATATATATATTGTTTATGTATGTAATACTATGAAACATATTTTAATGACGAGAGAATGATTGAGTGAAAGAATAGTATGAAAGGGTATGAAAGATGAATGAAAGAAGAGAAAATGCGAGGAGAGAATGCGAAAACTTAGTAAACATTGAAAGAAAGAGAGCGAGAGAGAAAGACAGCGGAAATTTTTTTTTCCACCGCTGGAAAAGTCTTATTTGACTTGTCTGTGTCATGTGTGTTTCCAATGTGTTGTCGAGGTTTTTATATGTGTTACAGCCACACTTTAACAGAGTATATAGAGAACGTACTTCGAGCTTCAGAAAACGGATTTGTGGTCACAAATAAAAATAATAAACGTTTGTAACCACAATAAACCGATTTGCGGCGCTCGAAGGAACACACACATTTAGTACACTAACGCATACATATGTTAGAGAGTTAAGTACACTTTAGTTTAGTAGAAAACACGCAAACAAACAGGAAAACGAACACATAAAAGTTACACACACCAATCAGTTCAAAGAACAATAACTCTAAAATTCAGGGGACACAATAAATAATCAGAAACCTAAATATAACAGTGAATATAGCTTTTTCACATGCGGAAGCAAGAAGGTGAACAGTGGAGCTATGTGTATAGAGTTGGAGGGGATATTGATGGGAACATGAACACTTGGTGCTCATGTGTTGTACTCATAATAGAGTCAACTAGTGTGTGGGTTGTCATTTCGGGCAATAGGAGGAACAGGTCAAGACGGAAGTCAATAGGTGGAAGTCAAAAGACATAGGGTCAAACGACAGAAACCAGGACATAAGTCATAAGACAACGGTTTCCGGTTCACTACCAATCCCTAAGATATCTATAGAGCCAACTATACTGAGACATGGGCTACTGAATTAGCCAAGTGAAAAGATAGAACACTGTGAATGAAGGTAGAAGATATTGTTCTATCCCCAAACTAGAAAGTTCTATACTTATTGGAGATCTGACAAAATTGGGACAACCAATTTTTCTTTTGTGACCAGAAGTGTTACAAACATGAGAAAAAGGGAAGTAACACTTCGCGGAGAGGAGGGGACCCTGTCAGCATCCCCAATAAGGCCTTACAGGAGTAATGAGTTAACACTAGTCTAGTAGAGAGACACCAGACAGGGAAGACACCGAGTGCTATTAATAACCGCACAAGGAGACACATTTGCGTCAGACCAGAGGTCGACGAGTACAGATGAGCGAGGGCTTTCCCCAAGCAATTGGGTTGCGGGTCCTTGCGAGTAACCGTGATATGCCGGGTTACTCGAACTCACCAGCCGGCGTGCTGGCAAGACCAGGCACGCAATAAGGGCTACTGCACGGAGAGTAAAGTGTCCGTGCTTGTCCACGCAATGGGTAGCGGGTGGACAGACTGACTGGAGACGGTAGAGAGAGCAGACGTATCCTTAACCAATGCGATAGCTTTCTAGGCCATAGGCAAACATAGGGCTGTTCATTTAGATTGTGTAGTGCTAGCATCATCTATCATCACGTTGATGTATTCATATTGTGTAATGATGATGAAACCTAAACGCTCGTAGAGCCATTCAAATGTCGGCTCTGAATAAATTGCATTCCTTTCGCAAATGTCATGAATTGTTATTTCGTGCAGTGCGAAAGTAGCGGAGTCTTGAAAAGCTGCAGCGCACAAGTCGCTGACAATCATATCTTGTTCTTATTGTATCATCTTATCCCATCTTGTTCCTCTTGTATCACTTTATCCCATCTTGTTCCTCTTGTAACATCTTATCCCATCGTGTTCCTCTTGTATCATCTTATCTTGTTCCTCTTGTATCATCTCATCTGATCCCTCTTGTATAATCTCATTTTGTTCCTCTTGTATCATCTCATCTTGTTTCTCTTGTATCATGTTATCCCATCTTATCTCTCTGATATCATATCATGTTGTTCATCTTGTATCATCCCATCCTGTCCCTATTGTATCATCTTATCTCATCTTGTTGCCTTTTATATCATCTCATCTGGTTAATCTTGTATCATCTTATCTCATCT
>JACEFZ010023063.1:0-57500 GCA_014155875.1 Cepaea nemoralis | reverse complement strand
CCGCCGACCACTGCTGACGTCACAGACACAAACGCTACATCATCAGTCCGAGATAGGACTCACAAGACAAGAATTAGGGGGAATAAACCCACAAAAACCACGATCCTCAACAATAACCACAGCTGATGAAGCAGGTTAGACGAGGACGAATTTGGAATTTTTGTTTGTGAAATTTGGAATTGGAATTGGACTAGACACCGTCCTCACACGATGGCTCTAGACGGATGTACTCTTTCTCTTGATGTAACAGATAAGAATTTTATGGACATCGTCCTCACACGATCGCTCTAGACGGAAGTACTCTTTATCTTGATCTAATAGTTAAGAATTTTATGGACATCGTCCTCACACGATCGCTCTAGACGGAAGTACTCTTTATCTTGATGTAATAGATAAGAATTTTATGGACATCGTCCTCACACGATCGCTCTAGACGGATGTACTCTTTATCTTGATGTAACAGATAAGAATTTTCTAGACATCGTCCTCACACGATCCCTCGAGTCTGATGCATTCTGCTTATTGATGTGAACGGTAAGAATATTGTGATCACGTGCAACTATCATCGCTGACTTGTGCTACAATTCGAGTCTCGTTCATGTGCCTATTACATGTGAGTGTGGTCGATCTTTCTGCTGGTTGCTTCTTGTGCTTGTGGCATTCAGTCGACTTGTCTGATCTAGCGTTGCCGTTTTCTTGTTGACTATTTCAAGTTTTCTTCGCTAAAGATCAATAGTCATAATTGCGAACCGGTTTTTCTCGGTGGTATCTTTGGCAGTTCCTTCTGCGCTTGCTTTGCTATGTGCGGTTTCTGAGTTGTGCATAGTGACGTGATTGTCTTGCTTTATTCTGCTGAATTCTCTGTCGTTAATGCTGCCTGGTTGTTGAGCAGTTCATGGTGTTGTGGCTCCACTTGTACACATTAGATAAATGTCTCCGCTGCGTGTCCAGCCCCACCATCCTTGCCACATGTGGCTGGAGTTTGTGTTGGACATCTGCCGTGTCCTCCCCAATGTGTTTGTTGTTTTAGATTTATGTGATGTCTGTCTGTGTATGATGTCTGTCTGTATGTGATGTCTGTCTGTATATGATGTCTGTCTGTATATGATGTCTGTCTGTATATGATGTCTGTCTGTATATGATATATGTCTGTGTAAGATGTCTGTCTGTGTATGAGATGTCTGTCTGTGAATGTGATGTCTGTCTGTGTATGTGATGTCTGTCTGTATAAGATGTCTGTCTGTATATGATGTCTGTCGGTATATGATGTCTGTCGGTATATGATGTCTGTCTGTGTATGTGATGTCTGTCTGTGTATGTGATGTCTGTCTGTGTATGTGATGTATGTCTGTATATGTGATGTCTGTCTGCGTATGTGATGTCTGTCTGTGTATGTGATGTCTGTCTGTGTATGTGATGTCTGTCTGTGTATGTGATGTCTGTCTGTGTATGTGATGTCTTTCTGTGTATGTGATGTCTGTCTGTGTATAATGTCTGTCTGTGTATGTGATGTCTGTCTGTGTATGTGATGCCTGTCTGTGTATGTGATGTCTGTCTGTGTATGTGATGTCTGTCTGTGTATGTGATGTCTGTCTGTGTATGTGATGTCTGTCTGTGTATGTGATGTCGGTCTGTGTATGTGATGTCTGTCTGTGTATGTGATGTCTGTCTGTGTATGTGATGTCTGTCTGTGTATGTGATGTCTGTCTGTGTATGTGATGTCTGTCTGTGTATGTGATGTGTGTCTGTATATGATGTCTGTCTGTGTATGTGATGTCTGTCTGTGTATGTGATGTCTGTCTGTGTATGTGATGTCTGTCTGTATATGATGTCTGTCGGTATATGATGTCTGTCGGTATATGATGTCTGTCTGTGTATGTGATGTCTGTCTGTATATGTGATGTCTGTCTGTGTATGTGATGTCTGTCTGTATATGTGATGTCTGTCTGCGTATGTGATGTCTGTCTGTGTATGTGATGTCTGTCTGTGTATGTGATGTCTGTCTGTGTATGTGATGTCTGTCTGTGTATGTGATGTCTTTCTGTGTATGATGTCTGTCTGTGTATGATGTCTGTCTGTGTATGTGATGTCTGTCTGTGTATGTGATGCCTGTCTGTGTATGTGATGTCTGTCTTTGTATGTGATGTCTGTCTGTGTATGTGATGTCTGTCTGTGTATGTGATGTCTGTCTGTGTATGTGATGTCTGTCTGTATATGTGATGTCTGTCTGTGTATGTGATGTCTGTCTGTGTATGTGATGTCTGTCTGTGTATGTGATGTCTGTCTGTGTATGTGATGTCTGTCTGTGTATGTGATGTCTTTCTGTGTATGTGATGTCTGTCTGTGTATAATGTCTGTCTGTGTATGTGATGTCTGTCTGTGTATGTGATGCCTGTCTGTGTATGTGATGTCTGTCTTTGTATGTGATGTCTGTCTGTGTATGTGATGTCTGTCTGTGTATGTGATGTCTGTCTGTGTATGTGATGTCGGTCTGTGTATGTGATGTCTGTCTGTGTATGTGATGTCTGTCTGTGTATGATGTCTGTCTGTGTATGATATCTGTCTGTGTATGATGTCTGTCTGTGTATGATGTCTGTCTGTGTATGTGATGTCTGTCTGTGTATATGATGTCTGTCTGTGTATGTGATGTCTGTCTGTGTATATGATGTCTGTCTGTGTATGTGATGTCTGTCTGTGTATGTGATGTCTGTCTGTGTATGTTATGTCTGTCTGTGTATGTTATGTCTCTCTGTATATGATGTCTGTCTGTGTATGTGATGTCTGTCTGTGTATGTGATGTCTCTCTGTATATGATGTCTGTCTGTGTATGTGATGTCTGTCTGTGTATGTGATGTCTGTCTGTGTATGTGATGCCTGTCTGTGTTTCTGACTTCTGTCTGTGTATGATGTCTGTCTGTGTATGTGAAGTCTGTCTGTGTATATGATGTCTGTCTGTGTATGTGATGTCTGTCTGTATATGATGTCTGTCTGTGTATGTGATGTCTGTCTGTGTATGATGTCTGTCTGTGTATGTGATGTCTGTCTGTGTATGTGATGTCTGTCTGTGTATGTGATGTCTGTCTGTGTATGTGATGTCTGTCTGTGTATGTGATGTCTGTGTATGTGATGTCTGTCTGTGTATGTGATGTCTGTCTGTGTATGTGATGTCTGTCTGTGTATGTGATGTCTGTCTGTGTGTGTCTGCGTATGTGTGTGCATGTGTATGTGTCGATGTGTGTATGTGTGTGTGTCGTTGTGTGTATGTGTATGTGTTTGTGTGTGTATGAGTGTGTCTGGGCGTATATGTGTATTATTCTACCCCGAGGTAGACCAAGAAGACGGTGGAGAGATAATATATATACAGACCTACAAGCACTTGGAATCAACGACTGGCAAGAGAAGGTCAACCAGAGACACGAATGGAGACGGATTGTATCTGCAGCAAAGAACCTCAATGGCTCGGAATGCTGAAGAGGAAGAAGAAGAAGAAGAAGAAGTATTGTATAACATTTGGTGAAGACATCCACCTATATATATATATATATATATATATATATATATATATATATATATATATATATTTGATGTTTGCATTACGTGGTAGAAACATTCACGACTTAGAATGAGTGAAGGAACGAATGAACAAATGAATGAACGAACGAGAGAATGAATGAATGAACATGGGAACGAACGAACGAATGAACTGATTATATATAAAACACATCGGGAGGGCTGTTCATCTCAGCGGCACAAACATCTTGCGTCTTGTGGTGTCAAGCACATGCAACTGTAGCCATTTTGCCAGCAAACTTCTGACTACTCACGGCCTGAGCGGCTGCCGGTTAAATATTGTGATAAACGGTTCAACATTACGATAAAAGCATAATTGAAGATAAATTATTTATCAGTGTGCTTGATTTGTGCCTGGGAATATTAAAAACGTTATCTAAACTGCTTAGTTTGTCAATTTCAGGCGCCAAAACAGCATACGACTCTCCCCAGGCAGTAGGACAATGTCGATTATGCAAAATTATATAACAGAGCAATGTTTGCCTAGGCTATTCCAGCTATCTCAGTTAAATAGGGGGTTTAATATTTTTAGGATAACGTAATATGTTCGTAGAGCGTCCAAAGGCGCTTTGACCTGCAGGTAAGTAAGGCAGCCTGGAACTGGTGTAACCCGGGTATGGTCTCTATCTTAAGGAGGAAATCTCTTAAGTGAGCCTGTATAATGCTGGGAGAACATGTGGGCGACGCCAGGGCACTCGACAACTCAAGGATGTGGTGGTAATTAAAGGAAGCACAGCAGTTGTAACTTTGTAGTTCTTTTACGTTTGAAATGTCGTCTATGATTAGTGGGCTTTCTACATTGCCGATAGTTCCTCGTAATATTCTACTTCAGTGTTATCTGTTTGTTGTTCTTGCTGTTGTTAGTTTTGCGCTTCAGTTTTATCTGTTTGTTTGTTGTTGCTATATTTTACTTCAGTTTTATCTGTTTGTTGTTGCTATATTTTACTTCAGTTTTATCTGTTTGTTGTTGCTATATTTTACTTCAGTTTTGTATGTTTGTTGTTGCTATATTTTACTTCAGTTTTGTATGTTTGTTGTTGCTATATTTTACTTCAGTTTTATCTGTTTGTTGTTGCTATATTTTACTTCAGTTTTATCTGTTTGTTTGTTTCAGTTTATCTGTTTGTTTTTGTTGTTATTTTCTCAGTTTTATCTGTTTGTTGTTGGCTATATTTTACTTCAGTTTTTGTTTGTTGTTGCTATATTTACTTCAGTTTTATCTGTTTGTTGTTGTATATTTTACTTCAGTTTTGTATGTTTGTTGTTGCTATATTTACTTCAGTTTTGTATGTTTGTTGTTGCTATATTTTACTTCAGTTTTATTGTTTGTTGTTGCTATATTTTACTTCAGTTTTGTTGTTTGTTGTTGCTATATTTTACTTCAGTTTTGTATGTTTGTTGTTGCTATATTTTACTTCAGTTTTGTATGTTTGTTGTTGTTATATTTTACTTCAGTTTTATTTGTTTGTTGTTGTTGCTATATTTTACTTCAGTTTTATCGGTTTGTTGTTGCTATATTTTACTTCAGTTTTATCTGTTTGTTGTTGTTATATTTTACTTCAGTTTTTTGTTTGTTGTTGCTATATTTTACTTCAGTTTTATCTGTTTGTTGTTGCTATATTTTACTTCAGTTTTGTATTGTTTGTTGTTGCTATATTTTACTTCAGTTTGTATGTTTGTTGTTGTTATATTTTACTTCAGTTTTATCTGTTTGTTGTTGTTATATTTTACTTCAGTTTTATCTGTTTGTTGTTGCTTATATTTTACTTCAGTTTGTATGTTTGTTGTTGCTATATTTTACTTCAGTTTTTGTATGTTTGTTGTTGCTTATATTTTACTTCAGTTTTATCTGTTGTTGTTGCTTATATTTTACTTCAGTTTTATTCTGTTTGTTGTTGTATATTTTACTTCAGTTTTATCTTTTGTTGTTGCTATATTTTACTTCAGTGTTATTTTCAGTTTTAGCTTGTTGTTGTTATATTTTACTTCAGTTTTATCTGTTTGTTGTTGTTATATTTTACTTCAGTTTTGTATGTTTGTTGTTGCTATATTTTACTTCAGTTTTATCTGTTTGTTTGCTATATTTTACTTCAGTTTGTATGTTTGTTGTTGCTATATTTTACTTCAGTTTTATCTGTTTGTTGTTGTTATATTTTACTTCAGTTTTGTATCTGTTTGTTGTTGTTATATTTTACTTCAGTTTTATCTGTTTGTTGTTGTTATATTTTACTTCAGTTTTGTCTGTTTGTTGTTGTTATATTTTACTTCAGTTTTATCTGTTTGTTGTTGTTATATTTTACTTCAGTTTTATCTGTTTGTTGTTGTTATATTTTACTTCAGTTTTATCTGTTTGTTGTTGCTATATTTTACTTCAGTTTTATCTGTTTGTTGTTGCTATATTTTACTTCAGTTTTATCTGTTTGTTGTTGCTATATTTTACTTCAGTTTTATCTGTTTGTTGTTGCTATATTTTACTTCAGTTTTGTATGTTTGTTGTTGCTATATTTTACTTCAGTTTTATCTGTTTGTTGTTGCTATATTTTACTTCAGTTTTGTATGTTTGTTGTTGCTATATTTTACTTCAGTTTTATCTGTTTGTTGTTGCTCTATTTTACGTTCAGTTTTAGTATGTTTGTTGTTGCTCTATTTTACTTCATTTTGTATGTTTGTTGTTGCTATATTTTACTTCAGTTTTATCTGTTTGTTGTTGCTTATATTATACTTCAGTTTTATCTGTTGTTTGTTAGTGCTATATTTTACTTCAGTTTTATCTGTTTGTTGTTGTTATATTTACTTCAGTATTATCTGTTTGTTTGTTGTTGTTATATTTTACTTCAGTTTTATCTGTTTGTGTTGTTATATTTACTTCAGTTTTATCTGTTTGTTGTTGCTATATTTACTTCAGTTTTATCTGTTTGTTGTTGTTATATTTTACTTCAGTTTTATCTGTTGTTGTTGTTATATTTTACTTCAGTTTTATCTGTTTGTTGTTGTTATATTTACTTCAGTTTTATCTGTTTGTGTTGTTGTCTAGTTTTACTTCAGTTTTATCTGTTTGTTGTTGATATATTTTACTTCAGTTTTATCTGTTTGTTGTCTGTTATTTTACTTCAGTTTTATCTGTTTGTTGTTGTTATATTTTACTTCAGTTTTATCTGTTTGTTGTTGTTCTTTTTACTTCAGTTTTATCTGTTTGTTGTTGATATATTTTACTTCAGTTTTATCTGTTTGTTGTTGCTTTATTTTACTTCAGTTTTGTATGTTTGTTGTTGCTATATTTTACTTCAGTTTTATCTGTTTGTTGTTGCTATATTTTACTTCATTTTGTATGTTTGTTGTTGCTATATTTTACTTCAGTTTTATCTGTTTGTTGTTATATTTTACTTCAGTTTTGTATGTTTGTTGTTGCTATATTTTACTTCAGTTTTGTATGTTTGTTGTTGCTATATTTTACTTCAGTTTTATCTGTTTGTTGTTGCTATATTTTACTTCAGTTTTGTATGTTTGTTGTTGCTATATTTTACTTCAGTTTTATCTTTTTGTTGTTGTTATATTTTACTTCAGTTTTATCTGTTTGTTTGTTGTTGCTATATTTTACTTCAGTTTTATCTGTTTGTTGTTGTTATATTTTACTTCAGTTTTATCAGTTTGTTTGTTGTTGTTATATTTTACTTCAGTTTTATCTGTTTGTTTGTTGTTGTTATATTTTACTTCAGTTTTATCTGTTTGTTGTTGTTATATTTTACTTCAGTTTTATCTGTTTGTTGTTGTTATATTTTATTTCAGTTTTATCTGTTTGTTGTTGTTATATTTTACTTCAGTTTTATCTGTTTGTTGTTGTTATATTTTACTTCAGTTTTATCTGTTTGTTGTTGCTATATTTTACTTCAGTTTTGTATGTGTGTTGGTGCTATATTTTACTTCAGTTTTGTATGTTTGTTGTTGCTATATTTTACTTCAGTTTTATCTGTTTGTTGTTGTTATATTTTACTTCAGTTTTGTATGTTTGTTGTTGTTATATTTTACTTCAGTTTTATCTGTTTGTTGTTGTTATATTTTACTTCAGATTTGTATGTTTGTTGTTGTTATATTTTACTTCAGTTTTGTATGTTTGTTGTTGCTATATTTTACTTCAGTTTTATCTGTTTGTTGTTGTTATATTTTACTTCAGTTTTGTATGTTTGTTGTTGTTATATTTTACTTCAGTTTTATCTCTTTGTTGCTATATTTCACGTCAGTGTTATTTGTTTGTTGTTGCTATATTTTACTTCAGTTTTGTATGTTTGTTGTTGCTATATTTTACTTCAGTTTTGTATGTTTGTTGTTGCTATATTTTACTTCAGTTTTATCTGTTTGTTGTTGCTATATTTTACTTCAGTTTTGTATGTTTGTTGTTGTTATATTTTACTTCAGTTTTATCTGTTCGTTGTTGTTATATTTTACTTCAGTTTTGTCTGTTTGTTGTTGTTATATTTTACTTCAGTTTTATCTGTTTGTTGTTGTTATATTTTACTTCAGTTTTATCTGTTTGTTGTTGTTATATTTTACTTCAGTTTTATCTGTTTGTTGTTGCTATATTTTACTTCAGTTTTATCTGTTTGTTGTTGCTATATTTTACTTCAGTTTTGTATGTTTGTTATTGCTATATTTTACTTCAGTTTTATCTGTTTGTTGTTGCTATATTTTACTTCAGTTTTGTATGTTTGTTGTTGCTATATTTTACTTCAGTTTTATCTGTTTGTTGTTGTTATAGTTTACTTTAGTTTTGTATGTTTGTTGTTGCTATATTTTACTTGTTTTGTATGTTTGTTGTTGCTATATTTTACTTCAGTTTTATCTGTTTTTTGTTGCTCTATTTTACTTCAGTTTTGTATGTTTGTTGTTGCTATATTTTACTTCAGTTTTATCTGTTTGTTGTTGTTATATTATACTTCAGTTTTATCTGTTTGTTTGTTATTGCTATATTTTACTTCAGTTTTATCTGTTTGTTGTTGTTATATTTTACTTCAGTATTATCTGTTTGTTTGTTGTTGTTATATTTTACTTCAGTTTTATCTGTTTGATGTTGTTATATTTTACTTCAGTTTTATCTGTTTGTTGTTGCTATATTTTACTTCAGTTTTATCTGTTTGTTGTTGTTATATTTTACTTCAGTTTTATCTGTTTGTTGTTGTTATATTTTACTTCAGTTTTATCTGTTTGTTTGTTGTTGTTATATTTTACTTCAGTTTTATCTGTTTGTTGTTGTTATATTTTACTTCAGTTTTATCTGTTTGTTGTTGTTATATTTTACTTCAGTTTTATCTGTTTGTTGTTGTTGTATTTTACTTCAGTTTTATCTGTTTGTTGTTGTTATATTTTACTTCAGTTTTATCTGTTTGTTGTTGCTATATTTTACTTCAGTTTTGTATGTGTGTTGGTGCTATATTTTACTTTAGTTTTGTATGTTTGTTGTTGTTATATTTTACTTCAGTTTTGTATGTTTTTTGTTGCTATATTTTACTTCAGTTTTATCTGTTTGTTGTTGTTATATTTTACTTCAGTTTTGTATGTTTGTTGTTGTTATATTTTACTTCAGTTTTGTATGTTTGTTGTTGCTATATTTTACTTCAGTTTTGTATGTTTGTTGTTGTTATATTTTACTTCAGTTTTATCTCTTTGTTGTTATATTTCACGTCAGTGTTGTCTGTTTGTTGTTGTTATGTGTAACTTCAGTTTTATTTGTTTCTTGTTGTTAAAATTACACCTCAATGTTATATGTTTGTTGTTGCATTCCTGCTTCATTTGTCTTTTTCTATGTTAACGTCTTCTTTTGCATGTTATGTCCCCCCAGTTCTGATTCCTTCTCTTCCACCTCTCCTCCTTCTCTCATCCTCCTCGCTTCTCTCTTCTTGCCCTGCTTCTTCGTCTGCTTCTCTTGTCCCAAATTCCCTTTCCACTTCTTTCAAGATTCTGAAGAATATATTTTAAAATATCATAAAGAAGATTAACTTCAGCAAATCCTAACAGATACTTGTTAAATTATATAATATATAACCCGCATGATATAACGTATAACATATATCATATAACTTATGTTTCTGCTTCGCCCTCTTCATAAACCTTCAAAGGTTGACATGAATCCATGTACAGCAGTAGTTAAATTTGTCTCAGTGCAAGTCTGGCGATGAGGCTGAAGACCAGGCTGGCGATAAATAATACTCATGTCGACAAACAAGAGACATACAATTATACATGATGAGGATAATGATGAGGATGATGATGATGCTGAGAATGGTGATGATGGTGGTCATCAGGATAGTGACCATGCGTTGATGCAGTTAATCACCGAGCTTCAGTCCTATCATTCATAATTCACCTCGCGGTCGCACAAACTACCCGCAACTGCCGCAGCAGACAGTTGAGGCACCAGCGCGCCTGTTTCGCAGGTTCTCCATCTTGCCTGGTTACCTGTACACAGTGCCATGGCTACTGCAGACACCGGATCAAACAACTCTATACTCTCGCCCCCTAGTACACCTACCGTAGGATCCCTTCTCAGACCACTAGTGGTACACTTGAGATGCCCTCTACCCACCAGTAGTGGCAAGCGGAGATGTCCCCGACAGTCTGTAGACGGTGTACACAACAGTGAGAGGCCTAGAGAAAGACAATCTGTAGACAGTGTACACAAGTGTGACAGGTTTATAGATCGACAACTGTAGACAGTGTACACAAGTGTGACAGGTTTATAGATCGACAACTGTAGACAGTGTACACAAGTGTGACAGGTTTATAGATCGACAACTGTAGACAGTGTACACAAGTGTGACAGGTTTATAGATCGACAACAGTAGACAGTGTACACAAGTGTGACAGGTTTATAGATCGACAACAGTAGACAGTGTACACAAGTGTAACAGGTTTATAGATCGACAACAGTAGACAGTGTACACAAGTGTGACAGGTTTATAGATCGACAACTGTAGACAGTGTAGACAAGTGTGACAGGTTTATAGATCGACAACAGTAGACAGTGTACACAAGTGTGACAGGTTTATAGATCGACAACTGTAGACAGTGTACACAAGTGTGACAGGTTTATAGACAGATAACATGTAGACAGTGTACACAAGTGTGACAGGTTTATTAGAAAGGGCAATCTGTAGATAGTGTACACAAGTGTGACAGGTTTATACACCGACAATCTGTACATAGTGTACACAAGTGTGACAGGTTTATTCAGATGGACAATACGTAGACAATGTACACAAGTGTGACAGGTTTATTAGGAAGGACAATCTGTAAACTATGTACACAAGTGTGACAGGTTTATAGATCGACAACTGTAGACAGTGTACACAAGTGTGACAGGTTTATAGATCGACAACAGTAGACAGTGTACACAAGTGTGACAGGTTTATAGATCGACAACTGTAGACAGTGTACACAAGTGTGACAGGTTTATAGATCGACAACAGTAGACAGTGTACACAAGTGTGACAGGTTTATAGATCGACAACTGTAGACAGTGTACACAAGTGTGACAGGTTTATAGACAGATAACATGTAGACAGTGTACACAAGTGTGACAGGTTTATTAGAAAGGGCAATCTGTAGATAGTGTACACAAGTGTGACAGGTTTATACACCGACAATCTGTACATAGTGTACACAAGTGTGACAGGTTTATACACCGACAATCTGTAGACATTGTACACAAATGTGACAGGTTTATTCAGATGGACAATACGTAGACAATGTACACAAGTGTGACAGGTTTATTAGGAAGGACAATCTGTAAACTATGTACACAAGTGTGACAGGTTTATAGAACGACAAAAGCTACTAAATGTGAGAGGTCATTCAGTATGAAGCCAGTAAATGTGAGAGGTCATTCAGTATGAAGCTAGTAAATGTGAGAGATCATTCAGTATGAAGCCAGTAAATGTGAGAGGTCTTTCAGTATGAAGCTAGTAAATGTGAGAGGTCATTCAGTATGAAGCCAGTAAATGTGAGAGGTCATTCAGTATGAAGCCAGTAAATGTGAGAGGTCATTCAGTATGAAGCCAGTAAATGTGAGAGGTCATTCAGTATGAAGCCTGTAAATGTGAGAGGTCATGCAGTATGAAGCTAGTAAATGTCAGAGGTCATTCAGTATGAAGCCAGTAAATGTGAGAGGTCATTCAGTATGAAGCCAGTAAATGTGAGAGGTCATGCAGTATGACACCTGTAAATGTGAGAGGTCATTCAGTATGAAGCCTGTAAATGTGAGAGATCATTCAGTATGAAGCTAGTAAATGTGAGAGGTCATTCAGTATGGAGCCTGTAAATGTGAGAGGTCACTCAGTATGAAGCCAGTAAATGTGAGAGGTCATTCAGTATGAAGCCTGTAAATGTGAGAGGTCATTCAGTATGAAGCCTGTAAATGTGAGAGATCATTCAGTATGAAGCTAGTAAATGTGAGAGGTCATTCAGTATGAAGCCTGTAAATGTGAGAGGTAAATCAGTATGAAGCCAGTAAATGTGAGAGGTCATTCAGTATGAAGCTAGTAAATGTCAAAGGTCATTCAGTATGAAGTTAGTAAATGTGAGAGGTCATTCAGTATGAAGCTAGTAAATGTCAGAGGCCATTCAGTATGAAGCCAGTAAATGTGAGAGGTCATTCAGTATGAAGCTATTAAATGTCAGAGGTCATTCAGTATGAAGGTAGTAAATGTCAGAGGTCTTTCAGTATGAAGCTAGTAAATGTCAGAGGTCATTCAGTATGAAGGTAGTAAATGTCAGAGGTCATTCAGTATGAAGGTATTAAATGTCAGAGGTCATTCAGTATGAAGCTAGTAAATGTGAGAAGTCATTCAGTATGAAGATTGTAAATGTGAGACGTCATTCAGTATGAAGCTAGTAAATGTGAGAGGTCATTCAGTATGAAGCTAGTAAATGTGAGAGGTCATTCAGTATGAAGCCTGTAAATGTTAGAGGTCATTCAGTATGAAGTTAGTAAATGTCAGAGGTCATTCAGTATGAAGCTTGTAAATGTGAGAGGTCATTCAGTATGAAGCTTGTAAATGTGAGAGGTCATTCAGTATGAAGCTAGTAAATGTGAGAGGTCATTCAGTACATTGGCACCTTTCCGTCTTGACAGACGATAGTTTGGTACATTGTGCTTCAAAAAGGCTTAATAACTACGAACCATGGAGGTGGAGAGTGTGGAGGTGGAGAGTGTGGCTGGTAAGGCCAATTCGTTCTGCAAATGTTTGTCCACAGTGGATGCATGTGAACACATGGTCATTTCCATCATCATGCACCATCTCACCTCTCTCACGCTCTGTGTGTGCTTTATCTGCAATCATTTTCTCCTTTGTCTTTATTCTACTTCTGATAATTGCCCTCCATGCAACACGTTCAGCGGCGACTTGCTCCCAATGTGCATTATCAATGCCTGTATCAATCATGTCCCGCTTACACACATCTTTGTATCGTAGTAGAGGCCGACCCTGAGATCTCTTACCCATCTGTAATTCACCAAAAAAGATGTCCTTTGGTATTCTACCATCATCCATCCTCCTAAGATGTCCTATCCATCTAAGTCTACGAAGACTGAGCATGGAACACACCGCCACACAATCTGATCTTTCCAATACTTCAGTATTTGTGATTTTGTCTTGCCACTTAATACCAAGTATTCTTCGCAGACACCGCATATGAAGGCTGTTTAAACGTTTTTCTTGGTGTGAGTAAGTTGTCCAGGTTTCACTGCCATAAAGAAGAGTACTAAGGACACAAGCTTGGTTGACGAGGACTTTTGTTTTGGCAGTAAGCTTCCTGTTCTCCCAGACTCTTTTTGCTAACATGTTCATTGTTGTTGCTGCCTTACCAATCCTGATGTTGATTTCCTGATCTAGGGATAATTTGCTATTTACCTCTGATCCTAGATATGTAAAATGGTCTACTATCTCCAGTTCGTCGTCGTCAATAAAGATTGATGGTACCCCATGTGCACCTTGTGACATAATCTGTGTCTTCTTTTTGTTAATTGTTAAACCAAATTCAGAACAAGCATTGGGGAATGCAGATAGTAGATGTAATTCTTCCTCCAGAGTGGGTCGTAATTGCAGCATCATCCGCAAAAAGCAACTCTCTAATTTGTACCCACCTAATTTTGGTCTTGGCCTTCAATCTCTGAGCATTATAGAGGCCGCCATCTGAGCGTGAGTGAATGTATATACCCACCATCCTGATCACGAAAGGCATATTTCAGTAGAAGTGAAAAGTATATCCCAAAGAGGGTGGGGGATAGTACACAACCTTGCTTAACTCCACTCTTGATTTCAAACTCTTCTGAAGTTGCGCCATCAAACTTGATTATACCCTTCATGCCTGTGTGGAACGATTCCACAATGGACAGAAGAGTTGGTGGGCAGCCAATCATCTGTAGTGATTTGAACAGACCCTCACCACTGACCAAATCAAACGCCTGTGTGAGGTCGATGAAGGCAATAAACAGTGGTTGATTCTGTTCACAGCATTTTTCTAGTATTTGTCGCAATGAGAATATCATATCAATGGTACATCGGTTCTGTTGGACGCCGCACTGTGATTCGGGGTAGACTTGATCTCCCAGGACTTGAAGTCTGCTCAGAACAATTCTGGCAAATACTTTCCCAACAATACACAGAAGTGAGATACCCCTATAGTTGTTACAGTCGCTCCGATCGCCCTTGTTCTTGTACAGTGTTATGATGCTTGAATCTTTGAAATCCTGTGGGACTTGTCCTTCTCGCCAGCATAGCTCTATTAGCTGGTGGATCTGTAGATTGAGTGTCTCCTGTCCACTCCTGATTACCTCTACTGGAATCCCATTCTTACCTGGAGCCTTGCCAGATGGAAATTCATTTATAGCACACTTAACTTCTGTTATGGTGGGAAGTGTGTCCAGGTGCTCAAGAGTTGGCAGGGCCTCCATGGCGTTGAGGGAATCATCTGCTAGTTTGGTCTCTCTTGAGTAAAGCTCTAAATAGTGCTCTATTCATCTATCCATCTGCTGTTTCTTATCAGTGATGATTTCTCCAGTCAAGGTTTTCAATGGTGCACTTCTTTTGATCACTGGACCACAGGCTTTCTTTATTCCTTCATACATGCTTCTGATGTTTCCCTTATCACTTGCGATTTGAATGGACTCACATAACTTGATCCGATAATCATTCGCACACTGCCTGGCAGCCTTTTGCACATCCTTCCTAGCTTGCTTCAGCTCACTCAGAGTGTTACGCGTTGTTCTTTCCTTCTTTCTTAAGAGAGCTATCTTCTTTTTATCAATCAAGGGCTGCAGTATCTGGCTGTTTGCCGCAAACCAGTCCTGCCTCTTATGATCCACAGTGCCGTAAACCCCTACCGCTGTTTTATAAATAGTTTCCTTAAGTTTACTACATTTTTCATGTACTGTACAATTTTCTGATCTATCAGTGAAAGCGTCATCAAGTTGCTGTTGAAGTTCAAAGCACTTTCCAAGGTCGTGAGTGTTAATAATATTAATCCTAGGGCTAGATTTGTATGTAGCTGTGTAGATTCTCTTTGGTCTCAGTCTAACCCTTGTAACAACCAAAGAATGATCCATATCACAGTCAGCACTGTGGTAACTTCGAGTCAATGATGTATGGTTCAGATGTTGTCTCCGTGTGATAATAAAGTCCAAATGATGCCAATGGCCGGATGTTGGATGTTCCCAGGTGACCTTATGCAGCTCTTTTGTTTTAAAAAAAGGAGTTTGTAATACATAGGTCATTTCTGGTGCAATGCTCCAGCAGCCTTTGCCCATTTTCATTCATGTGACCGATGTTGTATTTTCCAAGGCACACTAGTCATTAATTCGAGTCCTTGCCCACACGAGTATTGAAATCACCGAGCATATAAATGTAGTCAGATTTTGGAACTGCCTTGAGTCCTTACAGAGTCTAGCTCCTCATAGAACGTATCTTTCACATCATCAGAGGAAGCGAGTGTCGGTGCATATGCAGTGATAATGGTGGCAAAACCACAAGAGGTTGCCAAGCGCAGGGATAACAGATTTTCATTATCCCTAGCTGGGATATCAATCATTCCCAGTAGCGAATTCTTCACTACAAAGCCCACACCATGTTGCCTTTTTTTCTGCCTGCCCTCTACCCTTCCAAAAAAAGAAAAAAATGTGTAGTTGTTTTCCCTGAGTGACCCTTCCTCAGCGAGGCGAGTCTCCTGCAGGCCAGCAATATCAATGTTAAGACGATTGAGTTCCGCATCAATCACAGCCGTTTTTCTCACATCGTCAATATTTGTCAAGTCAGTGGAAAATCCTGGACACATGGTTCTTACGTTCCAGGTTGCAAGCCGTAGCTTGGGGTTTCTATTTTTTTTCTTTTTATTAGTACCTGGTGTATTGGTATTACAGGCTGCGATTCATATTTAGTCCTAGCCCCAAGCACCCATTGAAGCAGGCAGGCTTTAGCGGATCAGCACCCAATTGAGGCGGGCAGTAGCTGATTAGTGACACCTGTAGGTGCCTCCCACTGTCAGAGGCAACGCGTGGCGCCCCATGTCTACGCCAATTGACAAGGACTTATAACCCGTAACAGTTACCTCTCGCCTTGATTCCGAGACCGGTTAAGACCAGGGATGGAGTTATTGCCTCTCCATATCACAAAGCCTGGGCTAAAATAAAGAAACCATGTGTTGCCCATGCAGCTTGATCTCTCTCTCTCGGCCTGCCTAGTTCACTCCAGAGGAAAGTTGACACCTATAATCTGGAACAAGACAAGCTGCAGAAGCTGCCGGATCAGCAAAGCAATGCTCTAACTGTCCGCCTGTAGGAGCTTCGATCCTAGACCAACCGCCAACCAAGGCTTAGGGCCTGGTCTGCCCTGCCATGACATTTTGTCTTTAGGTTGCATTTCCTTGCACCAGGGTAAGGCTTGTACCCTCCCAAATTGCTCTCTTCCGCCCGAAGCCGTTGGCACAATGTGGGGTGTCGGGTTAGGTAAGCGCCGCCCAACATTCGGCGCTAACAGAAAGCAGGTAGTACCGTCTACTGTCATAGGAGATCATTCAGTATGACGCTAATAAGTGTGAGAGGTCATTCAGTATGAACCTAGTAAATGTGAGAGGTCATTCAGCCTGTACGTCAACATGGCCGAATGGATAAGAACTAATTTTCTTAAACATCCGGTGTGCTGATGCGGAGGTAAGGGGTTCAACCCCTACACCGGACAGTTGGACTAAAATGTTGACCTATCGTCCTTGACTTGGGGACGTAAATTACAAGTGCCCCTGGTGTCGGAGTGGGTTCGCCTGATGGCGAGGGACACTGTTCACAGGGAAAGCTAATCCACACGCAAAATTCAGTACAGCGCTTCTAGAAGTAGTGTTATAGACTACGCTTGAGTTCAAAGCGAACGAGTGCAAAAAAAAAAAGATCAGTCTGAGGCTGGTAAGTGTGAAAGGTCATTCAGTCTGAAGACCTGTAGACGGTAGTCTATGAATTGAACATGTCACCCACCATAAAGCTTTCTGTGTACCTCCTACATTATCGCTATCTTCTTAGACTAGTATATCGGTTGTCACATACCTTACATCCTCACATGCGACAGTTGCATGCTAACAAGATTCCCGGTATTTTAGAGCTTTTCTAAATGTCATATTTTAAATGAGACCGGCTACTTGCGGCCAACTCTTTGTAGTGTCCAATTACACAGCGGATCGTTCACATGAGACCAATAATATAGATGGACGAGACATATCTACAGCTTAGAAGGCGTGTGGCCGCTAGATTATGTATTTAAGAAATTCACAACACAGAGTGACAGAAGATCAAATAATTCGGCCACCTCGTTAGAATGCAACACCATCAACTACCAGCACTGGTTCTACAACAAAGAAGATCTGATACGAGAGCATGAGGACGCCCGCGAAGAAAATGGATTAACAACATCAGAGACATTGTACAATCACACAATTAAGTGCCACCCATTTCCTCTCCACGATGCTTGACCTCACAAATGCAAAATGATGATGATGAACAACCAAGGAAAACTACTAAATAACCTATTAATTAATGAACAACCTTGTATAACTAACAACAGACGCAAAACACAGATAAGGCACACACATATTACAATAAAAAGGGTATTTACACATTGTATTTATTTTAAACACAGCAAAATGCCCCAGTTATTGCGGTAAGTTAAACTGTAAAGAGGACAGACATCGTTTTAACACAACATCATTGTAAAATGAAATATCCCTTCACTAGTGTTACATCGGTGCGCAGGCCGCGGAACTGGGGTAGGTACAGATTTCACGGACAACAGCCATCAGCTCTGGAAAGATGTAATATTTGCTGAAAAGTACACAAGTGTCTCGTTGAGAGCGCTGTTCTTGTCTCTGTAGCTTCATTTACATACATCATCATGAAGAAATAGGCAGTTTTAGCTTCACGGGAACAACCGTTAACCAACGTATAAATAGTAACCCGCTTTTATGACAAGCCGAGGTATGAATAGACACGTTGTTTTAGATATGGAAGCCCATTCTACCACTGATATATTCACAATAAGAACACTTCACAAATTCACAGATAGTCGGCTGATGCCTACACAAACTCATTCTTAAACATACGTTCATATATTCTCACACCCCTTCCTTCTTTTCGTCTCTGGTGCTAAAAAGATCAAACATACTATCAACACCCCTTTTTCTTAGCAGGAAACCCACTTCTGAATGTGCCACTTTGTGCTTCTGTAGTTTTGTAAGAACCGTCGTATTATTTTCTATGCACAGACAAGCAAATATCTGTATTTCTATATTCAAACTAACCATTACTGAACTCTTCAAAAGCAAACTTTATCAATCGTATCTGCACACCCGCAGTGTAGAAATGTTGCCTTCTGATTGTGACAAAACGCGTTTTCTCATAACTTGGGCTCACCACTCAAAAGTCTATCCATTAGAACAGATGGAAACGACTTATCAGTGGAAGAGATCTTCCATGAGCGCCATATCTCGCTTCATTTCTGCCCGGCCAATCACAACAAGTGCTCTGTCCCACGTGACTTGCGGCAACATCAAGTTTCCTGAGCTCTTCCAGTTAAATGCCCGGCTGTTAACACCATGTACTTTTTATTAGATTAACTTCAAAGCAAGATCTTATACATAAACATTGCTTCTCTCCTGCGTTTATCTTTCTTTGTTTTTACCCGCCTCCCCCTACTTCTGTTAGAATGTTCTGGTAAATGTGCACTAAAACATTGGTGGTGGTTGGGTTCTCCCGGGCCGTACATGGATGACAGACAGACGGCTACAAGGCTGCGGTAGGCAGGGGGGGGGGGGGGGGGGAAGGGGGAGTGTGCTTGCTAGCTGTTGTGTTGAGACAGTTATGCGAGCTCTTGTGTTGAGACAGTCACGCGATATACATGCGTGTTTACATAGTTATGCTATCCGTGTTTGTGGCGAGACATATCGGTTTGTGTAGTTGTGTTCAGACAGTTGTGACAGATAGACCCAGTGATATTGTGAAGATTGTAACAGACGCGCCCTATCTTGCTAAGACAGTTAGGACGGACAGGCCTAATTGCTTTGAGGCAATGTTGACAGTAAGACAGATAGACAGACAGACCCACTTTGTTAAAACAGTTCTGACGGACAAGCCTAATTGCTCTGAGACAGTGTTGACAGTAAGACAGATAGACAGACAGACCCACTTTGTTAAAACAGTTCTGACGGACAAGCCTAATTGCTCTGAGACAGTGTTGACAGAACATAAACAGTCCCACTTTGTTATGGCAGACAGACCAAGTTAAATTAAGACAGTTTTAGCAGATATAACTATTATGTTGAGACAGATAGGTTTGTTGGGACAATTAAGTTTGTTGAGACATTTAATATAGTTGTGTCCAGACAGCTGTTACTGTACTTGTATTTACAGCTAGCATCAATCAATCACATGTCGTCTCCATAATGAAGGTCGGCTGCAATGGATCTCCAACACTTTCTGTCTATCGCATTGATTGTACTCTCTGACATTCTGATAACTTGTCTTTGCGATTTATCTTCCCTCAAAATGACCAGGTTTTTCGTTATGGACGTCCAAAGCATTTTCTGCATTCTTCTATACAACCACATCTTCAAAGCCTCTCGGAACTGTTTGCGTTATTTACTAATTGCCCAGGGTTCGCCACTATATGGCGAATATATGGCAGGATTCGCCGCTATATGGTAGAACTGGTTCCGTGTACCATGCAAGAATTATTTTTCTAACTTTCAATGACATTGACTTATTGCATGGAATCTTCTTGATTTATCAAAAAATAGCTTTTACCTGTCCTATTCTCCTGATCTCTGTGGTGCATCTTCCATCTGATGTTATCCATGTGCCTAGATATGTAAACATCTTCACTTGCCTCCAAACAACATAATTTACTTTCATTGTACATTTAGGCACAATCTGTTCCTTTGATATTGCCGTGACTTAGGTATAACTAGTGTACATTCTGATACAGCCTGATGTACACAGAATCTCTGCCGCCAGTATTGTTCCGCTACAAATGTCAGGTCTTTTTATTTGTGTCGGTATAAGTATCATGTCTGTTAATTAAATTTTTACTAAATTATGGCTTCCATCGTGTCTCTTTTCCTCTTCGTGCAGAGTGGCTTACCTCGCTTCGGAGGACACGGGTGGCAAGCATGGCCTGGATCTTTTCTCCGGGGCATGCTGGTGTGCTGGGGAATGAACAGGTGGACAGATTGGCTGGCTTGGAAAAACTTGGTGGAGTATTGATGCATGACAAGGCAGAAATTGCGGCCTTGTGGGAGCACGTGTACACCTCGGAGGAGCAAATGGATCACCATGGACTAGCAAGAATGAGACAGCGAGGTGTGACGACGGGATCCGGCCGACGCTCGACGCTCAGAGGAAAGGCGAGACGGACATATAATCAGATTGCTACTGGAACTATTAGTGTTGGAACTCTTCGCTGGCTGCTGGGGATGGGGACGTAGCGCCTATGGGAATGCCCCGAATGCTGTGATGTTGGTTCTTAAATCAATCAATCAATCAATCAATCAATCTTTTCCTCTCAGTTTCTCAAAGACTATGCTATGGCTATATCAGCGCTGTTTTACTGTGACTTTCTCTAAGACTATTCTTTGACTTATATCAGCGTTATTTTACAGTCACTTTTTCTAACACTATTATATGGCAAGTCTTACAAGAAGCAACTGAAAACCGTAAACTGATTGCAGAAATTAGACCCACAGTCACAATTTTGTTGGCACGTTATGATAAGAAATAAACTAGAGTACTTGGTGACAACTGGCTCAGTTGGGGGATAAAAAACAAGGGGAAGACAGAGAAAGAAATATTAGGGACGTTCATTTGAAACACGTTCCAAAGGCTTTATTACAAAAGTATGGAAGAAACATTAACAGGTGTGGTAGAATTAAACAAAGCATTCATTCTGAATGAATTATGCACCATGGGTTGATCAGAAGAAGTCGCCGTAGGCATTCAGGCAAGCATCCAATTGCTTAGGTAGGCGGCGAATGCTGTCCGCAAAAAAGGATTGTGGTTGCTCATTGAACCAAGTGTTTACCACATTCATTACATCTTCATCTGTGTGAAATCTTTGCCCCTTGAGTGCTTTTTTTAGAGGTTCTAACAAATGAAAATCAGATGGTGACAAATCAGGACTATTGACTGGATGTTGCAGAATTTCCCACTCCTTCCTTGCTAATGCTTCCTGCATAATCTTTGCGACATGTGGACGAGCATTATCGTGCAACAAAATCACACCGTGAGAAAGCATGCCGGGTCATTTATTCTTGATGGCTTTTTGCAGCTTGTCTAGTGTTTTCAAGTAGTGGGTAGAGTTGATGTTGACACTAGGTTCTTTAAAGTCGCTCAACAATAGCACTTCATTGTCAAAAAATGCGCTCAGCATAACCTCACCAGCGAAAACCTGTAACTTGAGTTTTTTGGCTTTTGGTGATCCAGAATGTTTCCATTGCATGCTCTCTCTTTTGTTGCTCGGTTCAAAGTGGTGACACCATGATTTATTGCCTGCCACTACGCGGAAGAGAAATGCATCACCCTCCACTCTGTAACGCAGCAGATGGTTCAAACACCAACTCATGCGTTCCTCTTTTTGGGGGTCGGTCAACATCCGTGGTACCCACTGTGAACATACCTTCCGATATTGCAGTTTCTTACGAACGACCTTTTGAATTGTCCCAATTTTACACATACAATTTTTTCGCTAGCGAACGTATGCTTCGACAACGGTTCATCTGTACTACTGCATTAATTTTGGCTATGGTTTTTTTTTTTTTTTTTCTGTTGCAACAATATGCGCTTGACCAGGCCGTCTAAGATCTGTCGTGAACTGATGTCCTTTCCGAAAAATTCGCACCCAGTCTGTCACTGTTTTCTTCGACACACATTTGTTACCGTACGCTGCCTGCATTCTTCAATGAATGTCCAATGGTCGACATCCTTCAAATGAAAGAAAGTAACTGAATCACCGCTCTTTGAGCTTCTTTGGATGGATTTTGGATCAACCCGGCCATTTTTTGAACGGTCAGAAACAGAACCTATGCATCATGGGATGATAAGCACGTGATCTTTTTTTCATTGGTCAGTACTTATCACATGACTATGACATGATCATGTTCAACGTACGCAATTACGCTCGGTGTGGCACGAACGGATTTCAAATGAACGCCCCATATATCTGGATGGCTGGACCACATGCCTTCGATGGGACAAAAACACAGAGCTGATCCATAACTCTGGTGATCGTGTAAGATGGCGAAATATGACCGCCCACTCGTTTTGGCATGTCACATGATGATAATGATGTCCCGAGGCGTTGATGATCATGTCTGTCCACAGCTTTCCTTCTCGTCTGTTAGCAATCAATTCTAAGAAGACATTATTTCCATATCTCCATGTCAAACCGTCCATACCATGATACCAAACTTTCCAGCATCGTCTCTGTTGTTCTCCCCTCTCCTCCAACTGTTCCGCTGTGACGACACACTCCAGCTGTTCTCTGCTCCAACTGTTCCGCTGTGACGACACACTCCAGCTGTCCTCTCCTCCAACTGTTCCGCTGTGACGACACACTCCAGCTGTCCTCTCTTCCAACTGTTCCGCTGTGACGACACACTCCAGCTGTCCTCTCCTCCAACTGTTCCGCTGTGACGACACACTCCAGCTGTCCTCTCCTCCAACTGTTCTGCTGTGACGACACACTCCAGCTGTCCTCTCCTCCAACTGTTCCGCTGTGACGACACACTCCAGTTGTCCTCTCCTCCAACTGTTCCGCTGTGACGACACACTCCAGTTGTCCTCTCCTCCAACTGTTCCGCTGTGACGACACACTCCAGCTGTCCTCTCCTCCAACTGTTCCGCTGTGACGACACACTTCAGCTGTCCTCTCCTCCAACTGTTCCGCTGTGACGACACACTCCAGCTGTCCTCTCCTCCAACTGTTCCGCTGTGACGACACACTCCAGCTGTCCTCTCCTCCAACTGTTCCGCTGTGACGACACACTCTAGCTGTCCTCTCCTCCAACTGTTCCGCTGTGACGACACACTCCAGCTGTCCTCTCCTCCAACTGTTCCGCTGTGACGGCACACTCCAGCTGTCCTCTCCTCCAACTGTTCCGCTGTGACGACACACTCCAGCTGTCCTCTCCTCCAACTGTTCCACTGTGACGACACACTCCAGCTGTCCTCTCCTCCAACTGTTCCGCTGTGACGACACACTCCAGCTGTCCTCTCCTCCAACTGTTCCGCTGTGACGACACACTCCAGCTGTCCTCTCCTCCAACTGTTCCGCTGTGACGACACACTCCAGCTGTCCTCTCCTCCAACTGTTCCGCTGTGACGACACACTCCAGCTGTCCTCTCCTCCAACTGTTCCGCTGTGACGACACACTCCAGCTGTCCTCTCCTCCAACTGTTCCGCTGTGACGACACACTCCAGCTGTCCTCTCCTCCAACTGTTCCGCTGTGACGACACACTCCAGCTGTCCTCTCCTCCAACTGTTCCGCTGTGACGACACACTCCAGCTGTCCTCTCCTCCAACTGTTCCGCTGTGACGACACACTCCAGCTGTCCTCTCCTCCAACTGTTCCGCTGTGACGACACACTCCAGCTGTCCTCTCCTCCAACTGTTCCGCTGTGACGACACACTCCAGCTGTCCTCTCCTCCAACTGTTCCGCTGTGACGACACACTCCAGCTGTCCTCTCCTCATGACATGGCCAAAGATTGGGGACTATCTGCTTGTTATACGTACAATCAATTATTTACTGAGTTAACGCCTTTTAAGATATCTGCATTGCCCGTTCTGTCAGCCCACTGTGTCCATATTATATTTCTGTAAACCACATCTTCCTCAGAATCCACATAATTCCTCACTCGTCTCAAAAGTCTGCATGATTCTCTTCCCTACGTCTGGATTTGCTGAATATAGTTGTAAAGAATGTTTCTACCTGGTACACTACAAGATAACGAACGAACGAACGAACGAACGAACGCACTTTATTTTCACAGGGTTAAGAATTGAACACGCAGGCCCGTCTGACATTCTGCCCTTCTTCTCTATTTCCTCTCATACATTATTTCATTCAACATCTCTTATGAAGCTAATCTTAGACAATAAAAGAACAATAAGAGTTAAAACATGGAACATAATCATCAATACATGACTCACTAAAGCAATGTTTAACATGGGCATTATAAATACCTAAGGATGGTGTAAAGTACCATACATATGGGAATGTTTGTTAGCTAGTTATCGTTTGAGATCATTTCCCATTATCATTGTTTTTAGACAGGGATAAGATCTGGCGGACGCCCTGGCATCTGCTACCCTAGTATGTCTGAATGATGGGAAGGTCACTAGAATAGCCACTCGACCAGGGGACTCTGACAGCGTCATTGACTTGGCTCTGGTGTCGCCCACCATCGCACCAAGGTGCCGGTGGGGCACACTGGGATACCACGATAGTGACCACTACTATTGTATCATCCTGATTGAGAAAGACAGGGCCAGGATTCAAGGAAACAAGACAAATGCCTTCCCGTACGTCAACACTGGTCAAGACACCATAAGCAAGATCAGAAGAAGAAAACTAACTTCCTTCCGCAGGAGACAAGAAAGATATTTGCAGCCACCATGGAGGAATGGAGAGGTCAAGAAGGCATGGCTGGGAAAGAGGCAGGCTGTCAAAGACTGGCATAAAGCCAGAAAGGCTAACATGCCACAGGTTGAGCTGGCGAACCTGAAGAGTGAGGTCCATAGGACGATAACTTTATTCAAATCCTACGCCAAACAGGCCAAGTCCGAGAAATGGGTCGAGTTCTGCAGGAAGGTGTGCTCCGAGCGATCTCTTACGACATTCTGGCGCCTCCATAAGAGCATGAACGGTGCTGTACAACGTAAGGGTAATCCAAGCTTACAAGGCACATACCTCACATAGAAAAAGTCGGATGCGGATAAAGGTAAGGCCCTTCTTGCAAGTTACGTAGAGCAGACTGCCCAGAAAGACGAACCCGCCAGACAGGACCACACAACGACACTCTCTCAGTTGTGCGAGGGGGTCAGGACAGACGAAGAATGGATAATCACAGCTGAGCCAATACGTGCGATGCTCAAGAAATAACCTAACACAGCCCCAGGCCCAGACGGCATCCGATACGGTGACCTACTGGTGATGTCAGATGATGACATGGAAGAACTGGCCAGAGAATTCAACACCAGTATCCAGAAGGGACAGATCAATGAGGAATGGCTACACAGCTACTTGCTGCCGCTGCCTAAACCGAACAAAGACCATTCCAAGATAAGCGGCTACAGAGTCATTACGATGCAGAACACTGCTGGCAAGCTACTGGAGAAAATTGTAGCACACCGACTGTCATAGTAATCCTTTATTACTTTAGTGTCGTCCCTGGAGTGAGGGGAATCAACACCCACATTTTTATTAACCCAATATTATTGTCCTAGAGAAACCACCAGAATCCATCCACAAAACTCCTTCAGTCTGTCGACACCTCTTTCTTACTCTCATTCACCCCTGGATCATGCCCCCCTCTCATTCTTCCCCAACTCAACATACTCAACAACTCTTGCTTTAACAAAAAATTACAAATAATAATTTATTAAAGCAAAAAGTATGTGTGTGAGAAATGCGTGTGTGTAATGTGTAGAATGTGTGTCGAATATTCTAATGTGTATGTAGATCAGACCAGTGAATCAGGAGCAAAGTTAGTTACATCACTGTGCTGAGCACACAACAGCACCAAGTATTCCGGACAGAAGACCTCACCAAGAAGATGTCTCTCCGGCCACGTGACGACTTTCTCCGATCACTCTCGAACAATCAGGACGCTGGTCATCAATGATAGACACTGTTCGATATTGGTCTTCACTCTAGCAAACACTGTGAATTTACACTGTTCCATAATGTTTGTTGATCAGAGAATCTTTCCGATAACTTACATGTCACATGGAAAAATATAGCTGTTCATAAGTCACTGGTTATACGGTTTTTCCCATATTAAAAAAACAAACAACCTATTAGTGTTCCAGGTATATATATATATATATTTATATATATATATATATATATATATATATATATATATATATATATATATATATATATATATATATATATATATATATATATATATATTGGTATATGTGTTACGTATAGTGTTCTGATTCTACAGTGATGTAGCATATCACTCAAGGAAAAATCACACATATGTACATCAAGTCAGGTTTCTGCAGACCAACTAGGCCATGAGCCCAGTGTACAAGCCTCTCAGTAACCTCTGTCTTCCATCTGTGAGCCATCATTTCTTCAACTTTGATACTAACTTCTTGGTAGTATATCATATCACCATCACAAGTAGACCTGTAAATGGAACATGTAGAATAGAGAATCCCCTGGTGAGAGCAACTCAATTCTGACCTAAATTAGGTGAGTGTAGGCCGATAGCAGCACTCAGATCTATATCAGAGAACCGAACTCTGTTATACGGCCAAATAACTTATCACATTGGTCTGAGACATGGAAATACAAGGAAAGATTAAAGGAAACGGGTAGAAACCCAGCAGATGCCCTACTGGAAGATCCTACCATTTCACATTCCCTTCATCCCTCCCAACCATCCTCAATCTCTATAATTATTATCCCACTACATTGTCCTTAACTCCCTGAGTTAAATGATATATTACACAAGCTAGTTAAAGCTACACAATAGGTTACTAGTGCCGACGCTCCTATAATACTTTCTATCACCGCACTTATAGAACATTCAAGCACTGCACCTATAATACATTCTATCACCGCACTTATAGAACATTCTAGCACTGCACCTATAATACATTCTATCACCGCACAGTACTGTACTCTATTCCTAATCATACTCTAAGTTAGATATGATTAATAGACTACCATATGCCTATTCCGGTTGATGATTGAGACTATGCAATCACAGCCTGGATCTATGTCCGCCGATAAATATCAACACTTTGACATTATAGTCTCTCTCAATTAACACAACTCGAATACTGCGCCGATCTTAACACTTCAGAACCCTTGGTCGACTCACTCCAACTTGTTTACCGCAACTGGTTTTTAAATCGGGGCTTGAGTGACGTCACCACAAAGTCTAGACGCTGATCAGTCCAGAGTCTGGCTTTCTCCCTGTTTTTAGACTGACTGGAATCACCTCGCCGTCTAATTTGCTTTCATCAGGGAAATCTTTGTCTCGTACAACAAAAGTCCTGTCTGTCTGTGAACCAGGGTAACTTTCCCCACATCACAGAATCCATCCGACGTCTGTCCAGACATTCCGTCTACAACTTCAAAGGCTGTCTCCCGCCTTACAGACTGATGACGCCATTGTTCGTTTCTCGAACAACCCACATCATACAGAAATGCCGACAGTGTGCAGACAGTTGTCGCGACTTGTTTATGTACTAGTTACAACCGATTGTAACTACTGTCGCTGTTATTTTATCATCTTATCGTTAATTACAATGGCTCCGCGACATAGCCCCCCTCTTAAGAGAGTAGTCCATCTCACTCTTTTCCACTGTAAGTTCGATCCAGATGATTTATCCCTCTTCTTCAAGAGCTGGATGTCTAGACGAGAAATCAGCTCCAACATTTTCCTTCCCAGGTATATACTCCACTGTAAAGTGGTATGGCTGAAGTAGCAACGACCCTCGCATCAAAGGGGCGTTGAGCTTCTGAGAAGTTGCCAGGAAAATCAAGGGTTGATGATCCGACTGAACCCGAAACTGAACTCCATACAAATAGGGCTGTAATTTTTGTACGGCCCATACGAGAGATAAACACTCTCTCTCTCTCTCTCTCTCTCTCTCTCTCTCTCTCTCTCTCTCTCTCTCTCTCTCTCTCTCTCTCTCTCTCTCTCTCTCTCTCTCTCTCTCTCTCTCTCTCTACGGTTGACTAATTCCTTTCAGCCGGGAGAAGTTTCTTGCTTGTGTATGCCACTGGTTTCAAAACCGAAGCATCGTCTTTTCCTTCCTGTAACAAAGCTGCCCCAATCCCAATCCCACGCGCATCCGTTCTCAACACAAATGGTTTGGAAAGGTCAGGGAGCTGTAACACAGGTTTGCTGACCAAGGCCTCCTTCAACTGACTGTAGACACTCTCACATTCTGGTGTCCAAACGATTTGGTCCGGGAATCCCTTCTTCAAGGTTTCCGTTAATGGAGCTCCCAGTTCAGTGAAATGTGGGATACATTTGTGGTAGAACCCACACAACGAGAGAAAAGATCGCACATCTTTCTTCGTTTTTGTCCTTGGAGCACTTCTGATTTTCTCTAGGTTCTTTTCCTCTGGGACAATGTGTCCTGGCGTGATGGTATGACCTATAAATTCCAGAGTCTGGTAACCAATCATGCACTTGGTTGGGCGAGCGGTAAGCCCTGAATCCTTGAGCCTATTGAAAACTCTTTCCAAGGATTGTAAATGGTCATCCAGACTGTCACTGGAAATTAGAATATCATCCATGAATGAAATGATAGACGGATCCTGTAAGGGATCTAGTAAAGTCCTCATCATGCGAGTAAACACACTAGGTGCATTGCTGAGTCCAAAGGGAATGACCTTGAATTCGTAATGTCCACTGGGGTTACTGAAGGCCAGCAGTGGTCGAACCTCTGGTTTGACCGGAATCTGATAATACCCGCGACTCAGATCCACCTTTGAGAAATACCTTGCTTTATGGAGCCTCGCGAGTAACTGAATTGGATTCGGCAAAGGTTCCACCTGAAATTGTCTATGACTGTTCAGCAATCCGTAGTCTATACACAACAGGTGTTCTCCACTTGGTTTTCGTAACAAAACCACCCCAGCATTGTATGGGGAGGTGGATGGCGCAATTGCGTCATCCTCCAGCAGTTTCTGTATTTCCTCCTCCAGGGCCTTTTCTTTAGAGAATGGCACTGGGTAAACCTTTTGGCGAACAGGATCTTGGATGGTCAAATTCATCTCTAACTCCATGCCATGCTATAAGTCCAGCATTCATAACAATCACTTGCAAAATGTCCAAATAGCACGATCAATAATTTCGGCTCGACACAAACTTATAAAAGTAAACGAGCAAAGTTCAGAACTGGAACGGCAGGGAAATGACGAAGCCAACTGTCATGTTGAAGATTTTGAAACGTAATAACATTTAATAAGATCTCACAGTCAGTTTGAGATTTTCTATCAATTCTATCCGTACCTAGGTGCTTGTTGTTGCCAAGCGGGACCTAGTTCTATTTACAGGAACTCATTGATACTCAACACTAACCTGCTTACATAGATATTGTACCTTCGTATCTTCCATTGCCCTTCTGTCATTCTGCCTGAAGTTCTCCTTTGCCGCTCTGCAAGACATAAGTCTAGGTACTCCCGTACGTTCTGTAGCGACACGTTGTAGCAAACCCTGTATCTCTTCCTTCCCTGCTATCTCAGTCGCAGCCACTGTTTCATGTGCCAACACTATTCTACCGCCAATATTTGCATTTCACGGCCAGCTAGTACCTTCCCAATCAATGTCCTTTCTGTTGATAACTGACGTCAATGTCCTTTGTGTTCTTTATCCACAGTTTCTTAGTTTCTTGTGGTGTTTTCCTCTATGATTTTCTACCGCCTTTTCAGATGACGTCATTATGTCTAAACGCAATGTGGCACTCCACCAACCTCGTTCGTCCTGGTTTATCAGTCAGTATCTCCTTATGAGACTCGAGAACCTGGATTATCTTTTCCCTCTCCTGGGAAGTTAGATCAGGGTTCACCTGCACATCCTTGTAGGTTTCCTAGTGTACCATGGGATATTTCCTGCCCTCGTTGGTTCCCATTTCAAACTCCACTGCAACTGCCATTGCCATGAGGTGAGCTGCTATGTCTCCGGATCTCTCCTCGTATTTCCGCAAGAGATTGATATGGAAAATCTTCGACTTTCCCCGGATCCGGATCTGATAGTTGGTCCTGGATATCACCCTTTCCACGGGAAATGGTCCTTGCCAACCTATCTCCAGCTTGTTGTTTCCCGTTGGGAGTAGCAACAAGACTTTGTCTCCAACCTCTAGAGATTTGTCTTTAGACCTACGGTTGTAGTAAACCGCATGTCTTTTTCTGGCTTTTTTCAAGTTTTGATTCGCCAGAGTCCATCCATTGTGAAGTTTTTCTTTCAGTTCCTCCACATATTTGTAAGAAGAGATCACTTCTTCTGACGTCTCCTCTTCAGTCCAACTCCTCAACATGGCTTCTAACCGTCCTTTGATTGGACGACCGAACAGCAACGTAGCCGGCGGTAGTCCTGTTGAGCAAAGAAGCACTTCCGATAAGCAAAGAGTGCTACTGGGATATATTCATCCAGATGCCATGTTAGCCTGCCATTGATAATGCGTTCCATTAATTTTCCTACACAGCTAAGTAGACTGATAGGTCGATAGCCATTTGGTTCTTCCAGGTCTTTTCCTTTCTTTGGGATTGGTATTAGTATAGCTTCCTTCCATGCCTGTGGGACTATTCCCCTCTTCCAGCTGTAATTTAGGACTGCTAGTAGTTTCTTTTTTGCCTTAGTGCCTAGTCCTATCAGCATTTCATTTGTGATTCCATCCTTTCCTGGTGATTTCTTCTTTTTTAGGGTATTCATTGCCTGTTCCATTTCTTCCATTATTAGATTTGCCATCATATATTCTGCTGCTGTCTCTGTATTCGTATGATGTATCTGTTTGTCTTTGATTGCTTTCTTCTGTTCGATTGTAATATCAATGTGGTTTGCATTTGCATAGTGTTCCATTAGTGCATTTGCAGCCTTTTTTCCTGTAAGCAAGGCATTTCCTTGTTTAATTGTTATTTGTTTGTTGCTAGGTCCTTCATTGTTCATGGCTTTCACTAGTTTCCATAGTTTGTTTCCATCCCTGTCAAAATTCAGGTTTTCTGTTTTTTCCCTCCAACAATCTCTTGTTGTTTGATTTACTGATCTTTTATATTTTGCTGAGATGGCTTTGAGAGAGATGTTCGCTTCAATTGTTTGTTCTCTCTCTGCTGTCTTCCTGGCATCTTCAACTTTGTCCTCCAAACTTTGTAGTTCTTCAGTCCAGTATGGTTTGTAATTTTTCCTCGCTCCTCTTGGAATGGACTCAGTGGCTGCCTGTATTATCGCTCTGTTTAGACTTTCCACCATTTGCTTTATGTTGCCATATCGTGTATTTATGTTTTCACAATATTTGTCTGTTAGTATGGCAAATCTGTCCCAATCTGCTCGTTTGTAATTCCAGCGGGGCAAGAGCTTTTGCTCCTGTGGAACATACTCCATATTCATTACAAGCTTGATTGGTCTGTGGTCACTACCTGCTAATTGGTCCAGCACATGGCGATCGATTTTGTGGAGGATGTCTCCTGTGCAGAAAGCTAAGTCTGGAGTAGAAGTGGTAAGCCATCTTCTGGAGTAGAAGCTCGGTGTGTCATCCGCTTTGTTGAGTAGATGGAGATTTGAGTCTATTTCCCAGTCCTCCAATTCATCTCCTCTTTTGTCAGTATCTGGGTATCCCCATCTTTCTGAATGGCTATTAAAGTCTCCGACAATAATGCAGTTTGTGTCAGTTATTTTCATGTTTGAGAGTGTAAGGTCCTTATCTGCTGGGCTATACAGATTGTAGATTCTTATTTTCACGTCCTTTATCATTATATCAACACCTATAATTTCCGTTTGGTTGTCAGAGATCACAGATACCAGAAGGATATATTCATCCCACCTATCAGGTTTTTCCTGTGCCAGTTTCCTGAGCATTGTCATCAACGTGCCGTTGAAACGCTCTACTTGTCCATTGGCTTGAGGGTGGTAAGGGCTGGTATGTATATGGTTAGAGTGGAACACCCTAAATACCTCCTCCATCAATTTTCCACAAAACTGGGGCCCATTGTCCGTCAGTATTTGATCAGGAAAGCCTAATCTTGTAAAGGCCTCCATCAGTGCGTCCGCCACTCTTTTCGAGTCAATTGTGGTCAACGGTATGGCTTCAACCCATATTGTGCAGCAATCCACCATGGTGAGTATGTACATGTTCCTCTTCCTAGTCCTAGGTAGTGGACCCACAATATCGATGGCTACCCTCTCGAAAGGAGAGTTCATGATGGGCATTTCACCCACGACCACCGGTGATGTCCAGTGTTTCGGTGCCACCCTCTGGCACTCAGGGCATGACTTCACATACCGACGCACATCACCTGTCATTCCCGGCCAATAGTAGTGGCAGGAAATTCGCTGCATGGTGGCGGCAATACCCATATGCCCACTAAATGAGATGGTATGCCCCATATGAAGAATCTGGGAGCGGTGGGCCTTCGGGACCACCAACTGACCGTGTAGGTTGTCTCCCCTTCCAGCTCTCCTGTAGAGTATCCTATTCTTCATATAGTACTGCCCCCGTGTGGGTGGATCAGCACTTTTCTGCAGCTTTTTGTAGCAAGGACGTAGAGTAGCATTCTCACTCTGGGCAGTTCGCAACTCCCCTGGCAGTGGGTTAGTCACATTTGCTTCGGCCTCATCCGTTCTCGTCTGAGAGCGAGTCTGTATTGCTCCCATATGGATTGGCTCCCTGGGCATTCCCAGAAAGACATACCGGCAACCGAAGATTACGGGGAAAATGGGATCGGTCAACACCGCGGCCTTGATGGTGCCGGTGACATATCTTGACCGAATCTCCACTCTGGCAATGGGCAATTTCATGGCTAAAGCACTCTTCTGTGCAAGCTGTATCTCCATGGTCTCACCTGTGAATTGTTCTGGATGTACCAGATCCGCAGAAATCACGGCCTCCCCGTCCAGTCCTGTGTCGTACAAACACTCCACTTGACGACTTTTAACTTCTACCAATTCCACTACAGGTGGTTTTTCCTGGTCTGGAGTCTCTTCCTCGGCCTCGGCCTGTTCGGTGGGCTCCACCTTAGGTTTCCGGGGCATACGACGAATTGAGAGTCTCCTGACTTTCCCCTGCAGTCAATAGCATTGTGCGTATTCGCCCTGCAGTGTTTGCCCCATTTCCCTATCCTAGATTTTCTAGTGCCGGATTTTAGTGAGCTCTCCTGGTGGGGAGCTTCCTTGTCGACCTTGGCATTTTCAGTGACCACCTGCGTTGAAGTCACTTGACATGCCGCGAAGTGAGGGTTCTTAGGATTCGATTTGCATTCCTTCGTATTGTGAGAAGGTGACTTACAAATCGAACACCACTTCTCCGACCACGGTCGTTTTTGTGTAGAGCTCGAAGTGCTCTTGCTTCCCTCCTTCGTCTTCTCCAAACTCTCTTCTGTAGTTTTAACATATGGTTCCACCTTCTTAGTTCCCGTGCTCTTGGCTTTCTTCAGGTTATGTTTTTCCTGACTTTTGGTGTTTGTAGAAAGGTTTTCTGCTGCCTCCTCATGTACTTCGACGAACCGTTCTGCCAATTTCGTCACCATATCGATTCGTTCCACCCCTTTTTCTCCCAAGAATGTCCTGAGAAGTTTTGACATTTGCTTTCGCATCTTGTCGACTATCATGAGCTCTTCCAGAGTCTCATAGTCATGCGCGACCCCAGCCAAATCCACCCACTTATGGAGATAGGCTTTCAGACGCAGACTATAGGTGGCGAACAAGTCCGCTGGTTCTCGTTTCGCTCCTCGAAATTTTTCCGGTAGGTATGTGACGTAACCTCGAATCGTTTCAGCAGAGCCGTCTTCAACTCGTCATAATTGTTCTCGTGTCCTGGCGGCAGGCGAGAATACACCTCGTAACCGGTCCCGCGTAATCCCTGGGATAGCTTAAGATTCCATTTTTCACGCTCCAGACCCATCGCTACCGACATAGCCTCGAAGCGTTGAAGGTACTGGATCTTCTTCTTGTCCTCCTCGTAGATAGCTAGAGGGAACTTCATAGCATGGTAGCTATGTCCACCTACTGGTGTTGTGCCAGGGAGAGAGGAACCTCCTCTGCTCCCTCAGTTTCCAAACTAGATTGCCTCTTAAGCTCGAGTTCCCACATCCGGTACTCGTCTCCCTTTTCTGAGCTTCTTGTTCAGCTTCCAATCTCTTAGCAGCCTGCTCAGCTTCAAATTTCTTAGCTGCTTGCTCCGCTTCAAGTTCCATCCTTCTAGTGGCTTGCAAAGCCTCAAGTTTCTTCGCAGGTTGCTCTGCTTCCAATTTCCTAGCTGCTTGTCCTAATTTCATCATTCTCAATTCCAACTCGGCCTTTCGATCTTCCCTTTCTGCTTAACGAAGCTCCCTCTCCACCTCCTGTACGTAATCTTAGTAATGTTAGTGTACAACCCGACAAACCCATTTCGTCCCCCTTTGCCCTTAGTTCTGCCGTAGTTAGTTTAGGAGTGGCCATATTTCAGAGAGGTACGTCAGCAGATAGAGTATAGATTAACTCTAAGATAAATATATAGACAATGAACAAGAACAATTACTCTATATATTTAAGACCACAACACAACACAACACAACACAATCACTCAGTGACAAGAGCAGAATCAGGACCACAGACTTATACAGACGTGTGAAGTGTGAACAGGTAAGATATGTGTCTTCACCCCTATCCACATTCACTCTAGCTGGATTCTCTCTCTAGCAATATCTCCGTCCCCTAACTAAAGATCCCCTGTCAAAATACCCCGTTGTCAGGAGATCCCGCTGTCAACAGATCCCGCTGTCAAAAGATCCCGGACGAGCCCCCAATAAATATAGTAGTAATCCTTTATTACTTTAGTGTCGTCCCTGGAGTGAGGGGAATCAACACCCACATTTTTATTAACCCAATATTATTGTCCTAGCGAAACCACCAGAATCCGTCCACAAAACTCCTTCAGTCTGTAGACACCTTTTTCTTACTCTCACTCACCCCTGGATCATGCCCCCTCTCATTCTTCCCTAACACAACATACTCAACAACTCTAACTTTAACAAAAAAAATATACAACAAATAATTTATTAAAGCAAAAAGTATGTGTGTGAGAAATGCGTGTGTGTGATGTGTAGAATGTGTGTCGAATATTCTAAGGTGTATGTAGGATCAGACCAGTGAATCAGGAGCAAAGTTAGTTACATCACTGTGCTGAGCACACAAAAGCACCAAGTATTCCGGACAGAAAACCTCACCAAGAAGATGTCTCTCCGGCTACGTGACGACTTTCTCCGATCACTCTCGAACAATCAGGACGCTGGTCATCAAGGATAGACTATGTTCGATATTGGTCTTCACTCTAGCAAACATTGTGAATTTACACTGTTCCATAATGTTTGTTGATCAGAGAATCTTTCCGATGACTTACATGTCACATGGGAAAATATAACTGTTCATAGTCAGTGGTTAGACAGTTTTTCCCATATTTAAAAAAACCATATATATATATATATAAATTGGTATATGTGTTACGTATAGTGTTCTGTTTCTACAGTGATGTAGCATATCACTCAAGGCAAAATTGCACATATGTACATCAAGTCCTGCTAAGCAGAAGTCAGTTTTCTGCAGACCAACTAGGCCATGAGCCCAGTGTACAAGCCTCTCAGTAACCTCTGTCTTCCATCTGTGAGCCATCATTTCTTCAACTTTGATACTAACTTCTTGGTAGCATATCATATCACCATCACAAGTAGACCTGTAAATGGAAACTGTAGAATAGAGAATCTCCTGGTGAGCGCAACTCAATTCTGACCTAAATTAGGTGAGTGTAGGCCGATAGCAGCACTCAGATCTATAACAGAGAACCGAACTCTGTTATACGGCCACATAGCTCATCACATTGGTCTGAGACATGGTAACACAAGGAAAGATTAAATGAAACGGGTAGAAACCCAGCAGATGCCCTACTGAAAGATCCTACCATTTCACATTCCCCTCATCTCTCCCAACTATCCTCAATCCCTATAATAATTATCCCACTACATTGTCCTTAACTCACTGAGTTAAATTATATATTACACAAGCTAGTTAAAGCTACACAATAGGTTACTAGTGCCGACGCTCCTATAATACTTTCTATCACCGCACTTATAGAACATTCAAGCACTGCACCTATAATACATGCTATCACTGCACTTATAGAACATTGTAGCACTGCACCTATAATACATTCTATCACACACAGTATTGTACTCTATTCCTAATCATACTCTAAGTTAGATATGATTAATAGACTACCATATGCCTATTCTGGTTGATGATTGAGACTATGCAATCACATCCTGGATCTATGTCCGCCGATAAATATCAACACTTTGACATTATGGTCTCAATTAACACAACTCGGAATACTGCGCCGATCTTAACACTTCAGAACCCTTGGTCGACTCACTCCAACTTGTTTACCGCAACTGGTTTTAAATCGGAGCTTGAATGACGTCACCACAAAGTCTAGACGCTGATCAGTCCAGAGTCTGGCTTTCTTCCTGTTTTTAGACTGACTGGAATCACCTCGCCGTCTAATTTGCTTTCATCGGGGAAATCTTTGTCTCGTACAACAAAAGTCCTGTCTGTCTGTGAACCAGGGGAACTTTCCCCACATGACAGAATCCATCCGACGTCTGTCCAGACATTCCGTCTACAACTTCAAAGGCTGTCTCCCGCCTTGCAGACTGATGGCGCCATTGTTCGTTTCTCGAACAACCCACATCATACAGAAATGCCGACAGTGTGCAGACAGTTTTCCCGACTTGTTTGTGTACTAGTTACAACCGATTGTGTCCTTGAACATATGCTGTCGCTGTTATTTTATCATCTTATCGTTAATTACAGTGGCTCCGCGACACCGACAACTCGGCTGATTCCCACACACACTTGGAGGATACAGACTTAACAAGAGTCATGGCTGAATGCGGCGGTATTTGCACAAGATGTTTACGAAGGATTTCAGGTCAGAGAAGAGACATGTGCGGCCGCCATAGACTTAGAGGACGCATACAATAGAGTATCCTTCGAGCACTTGATGTAATCCCTCCTCAGACTGAAAGTGCACCCTCACCTTGTACGATGGATAGCTGCAGTTCTGCTCCAAAGGAAGGTGGTGCTAAGATGCGGGAGCTGGTATTCTGAGCCGATAACGATATGTCCAAGATTGCCGCAGGGTTCACCACTGTCACCAGTACTATTCAACGCGTATACGGTGCCGATCACTGAACAACAGTTGGACGGGAGGGGTAGGATTCTGTCATTTGCTGACGATATTCTCGTGTATCGACAGGATCGAGATAGACAGGCGGTTGCCAATGATATGCAGGACGAACTAGATCGAATTTTCTCATGGTGTGCTGATGCCGTGCCCTTGTCAACCCTGCAAAGGCATCGGTTACATGGTTCTCCCTAAACAACCATATTGTGAAAACAGACCTGCCGGCAGTAAGAATGGATGGGAGCATTTTGAGTAGAACCCAGTCAATGACATATCTTGGCGTGAGGCTTGATCGTAGCCTGTCCTTCATAGATCATGTCGATTAAGTCATAACGAGAGCTCGAAAAGGTTTGTCAGCAATGAAAGTCCTGGCGACTGCCAATATCGAGCAAAGACTGCTAATACTTCTGTTCCAAGGACTGGTGCTTTCACGCATCGAGTATGCCCTAGCCATCCTCACTGTCAGCCCTACACAGATTGGAAGACTTGAAAAGGTACAAAACGAAGCCATGCGCATCATTTTGGGCTGCACGAGAGACACCAGCTGTGTAGCAATGAGATACCTCTTTGACTTTCCGACAATGGAACACAGGATCAAGATCTGGAGAGCTCGTGCATACTTAAAAATAAGTGCAGATGAGCAGCACCCTCTGCATGACGCTATATTCAGAGAAAAGGGTGACAGGCTAAAGAGGGGCAAATCATGGATGGGTCGGGCGGAAGATGTCGTCAGACAGGTCTGCAGTCTTACCAGTATCAACCCCGGCAAGGAATGGGTGCCGTTGCCTCCAGCTTTTAACTACACTTTCTCCTGCATTATCACACTCGACAGACGGTGCAGAGAGCAGAACCCTGCCGCTGTCAATGCAAAGGTCAACGCGTTCATCTTTGAACACTCAGATAGCCCCGAAGTGCTCATCTATACAGATAGATCTGTGGTAAAGCAGCAGAGATGTGCGTGGGCATTTACAGCCCGTTCAGCGGGCCGAACCGTTCAAGAATCCAGTGGTGCCCACTCTATGACCACGAGCAGCATGACGATGGAGGTGATGGCAGTTACACAGGCTTTCATATGGCTAGAATCACAGCATTATACCAACGTGTGTGTACTAAGTGATTCAATGAGCATGATTCAGAAGGTCGAAGCTGGATCTGTACGTAGACAGTGGACTGAGTGGCTGCAGAAGTCTGTTGTCCGTAAAGTCACCTTCATCTTCGTCCAGGGACATGCGGGAGTCGAGGGAAATGAACGAGCTGATAAACTGGCTGGCTCTGCACCCCCTGTAGATGGCCAGCCCATGGATCGTGCCGATGTTATAACCGTCCTCAAAGATATGGCAAGAACAGAGGACTTTGACGTCAGTGAATCCACATCGCTGTCCAGGATGACTTGGGAGTAAGAATCGGCACGGCCAGACGCGAGAGGTACACCGGGAAAACAAGGCGCCTCGTCAACCAACACAGAACTGGCACTATTAGCCACCGGACGCTGTTGCATATGCTGGGGGGGGGGGGGAGGGGGAGGATCTGAGCACCTATGGACCTGTCCGGAGTGCAATAAAGATACTCCAACTGATAACTAACTAGTTACCATATGTAAAATTGGTTATTTACTAGCACGAGTTATTGGGGCCATATTGAACATCTTCATGGTTCCCAAAAGGATTCTGATTATGAGGGCCCGCCAATACGGCAAGCCTAGAGAACGCAAACAAAGAACTGGAAGAACATTACAAGTAGAAGTCGACGCCAACCTCGTCGGCCACATCCGGCACGACCCTGGACTTTTTTCTTTTTTTTTTTTAAATTCACAAAATGTATTGTCTACAAAAGTCATCACAGGGAATAATTGGGCCAGTCATGGATGATGGATATTCTTTTGGCCTCCTCTTGTCTGGCTTTCTCGTCAAAGAACTGGGTACCTCGACACCTGCGACCTGTAACTGGGTCAACCGTTCGACCAATGGGGAATACCACTTCCGCCGTCTCATACTCCACTTCCACAGAATATCTGTCTGCTGACTTCTGAAACCTGATGATGTCTCCAGATTTCACCTTTGCTGTCTCTGTCTCTAACACTTTGAAGTCTTTGGGCTCTGGGAAAAAACATGTGCAGGTGCGAGTCATAGACCTGGTCAATGATTCTGACTGTCAAAATCCTAGGTTTGAGAACTTCTCGAGAGATCACTTGGCCGAGCATCATCAGACGGGACACCATGACGGAGGTCTGTGCTACAATGTGCAGCTGACGCTGAAGCTATATTATATACACTTGTAGGTGGCACTTTTTTTGAGCGACAAGTTGAATTGTTGGAGGTCGCGAGGTTCTAGTAATTGTATACGTTGTGAAGAGAAACCAGAGATTAGAAAGATATGTGTTAACCCAAACTTTAACTCCCAAACTGGAGGACCATGATCATTTACAATTATAAAATACTTTAAATGATTTGAGCTGTTTTCTTAAAATTACAAAATTTTCAAACAGCGTACAGAAATAATAAATGTCTTTAGGTATATGCTATTTTAAAATCTTAGAATAATTATATGTACTTAAATAACTGGAATATAAATTTGAGATAGCATACAAATATATTTATTTTATAATTATTTCCCTTACTTACCACACTATTCTTATGTCCCTTGATATTTTATTCTTTAAATGCACAAATGCCCCATTTACATTCTGGGGCGCGTACAGAATGTGCTAGCTCCATAATTATATCTTAATTACCATAATTATATAAGCCAATGGTAGATGCTTAGTAGCATGGTTTGTAAGATTAATTGTACGAAAATCTTCGCATTCAATTGCTCCTCCTCTTTTTGGTATAGATATAAATACCGGTTTCAGCATATCGCTTGGTAGATATCCATCGCTGTAAATGTCATTCAGTGTTGTGTTGTTTGTCCATTAAGAATGATGATGACCATTCATTTCATCCAGAGGGGTTGAAAGTATGGAGCCGTGGGTTCTAAGATGGCTGATAAGGCCTATTTTGGCTCGAAATGTTCTTTGACAATGTGGACAAAGAATGCTTGACGTTTCTGGAGGAGGATTTCCTGCAGTGACATTTCTGTCCTGCCTTTTCTTTACAGCTCTTGCAGTCCTGGTTGCCTCACATATGACTGCGCCCTTATGTAATGATGCACGCCACGAATTTCGATCTCTGGCTGCCAACATTTTGGTTAATATATCTTCTCCAAACTCTCCCAGTAGTTATGATTCTTCTATTGTAAAACCATCCATACATTAAAAGGCATAACCACGTTTAATGTAATATCGAGAAGAAATAGAAAACTGAGTAATAAACCTCTGACGCGTGTAAAATGAAGCCACTAGTTTTACACAAACTTTGAAGATGACTTAGAATTTCCATCCATCAATCATGTACCATGCTGATAAGCGTGGGCGGTCATGTTTTGCCATCTTACTCGATCACCAGATTCGTGGATCAGATCCGTATTCCTGTCTAAACCATGCCACGTGGCCAAGCCATCCAGATATTTACTGCTCGGTCTTCCCCTTATTCTCTTCCCTTCGATCTTGCCAGTTGTCACCAGGTCATTTCTTCTCATAACATGCCCAAAAAATTGTGACTGTCTACGTCTAATTTTTCTAATCAGTTTACGATCTTCATTTGTTTCTTGAAGAACTTGTTCATTGGTTCATTGGTTTTTCTGTCTGTCCGTGGTATTCTTTACATTTTCGGCAGAAACAAAATTTCAACCGGCATTAAATGTTTTTCAGCTTGACTGCGCATTGTCCTCGCTTCACATCCATACAAGAGTACAGGTTTTATGTAGCACTTCGACACTCTTTTCTCGTTTCAATCGATATCTTTTTATTGGTCAATATGTTTTTCATCTTGCAAAAGGTTACCTTCGCAATGGCTGCTGAGGATTGGGACGGAGCGCTTATGGGAATGTCCCGAATGCTGTGATGTCGGTTCCTAGATCAATCAATCAATCAATCAATCAATCAATTCTTGTTCTAATCTCTTCAAGGCATCTCCCACCAGATGTTATGAATGTTCCGAGATAACCGTACCCATTCACTAGCTTAAGAATATGCCCATTTACTCGTATATCACATTGTGGTATTTCCTTCTTCCCAGTGACGACTATAATCTGTGTCTTCTCACTATTCAATTCTAACCCTAGTTGTTCACTGTGTGCAACAACCGCATCTACTAAATGTTGCAGGTCCTGTTCATTGTCTGCAATCAAGACTATACCATCTGCATATCTAATGTTATTGATGTATTCCCCCCCCCCCCCCCCCCCCCCCCACAAATGTTGATTCCTTTCATATCTTCTATATTTCTGAAAATATGTTCACTGTACAGGGAAAACAGATCTGGGGACATTACATATCCCTGTCTCACAACTCTTTTAATAGACTGATATTGACCTACATCATTATCAATTCCGATGGCAGTTTTGTTTTATAAGTCTAAGGTCTTATTATATATAAGTAAGTAAATATTCGTGTCCTTTAATAACTGAAATATATGTTTTGTAAAATGCTGGCAGAATGCCAAAGTAATGAGCGGATGTATTCCTGATAGGTTTTAAACAGATTGCATAATTCCCATGTAATAGTGTGCTAAGAGTGTTTCTATGGGTGTTGTTAAAATTATTACCACTTCACTGTGTGATTCATCAAGAAAGTCTGTGTAAAACTGCTTTGAATATCAAGCATGTTATTGACCCAGTTGTCAGTGTCATCAGCCTCATCAGATCAAGAGGACTTAATCACAGACAGTTCAAGTCATTAATTGACGATTTGGAAACTGAACATTCCGATGTCTTGAACCACACCAATGTTCGATGGCTGAGTCTCGGCAAGGTGTTGAGGCGAGTGTGGGAACTCAGAGAAGAAATAGTGATGTTCCTAGAGATGAAGGGAATTGCATGTGACTTTAATACTAATATTGTCAATAAAGAGTGGAAGTTAGATTTTATGTTTGCCATTAAAATTATGGAAAAGTTAAATGAACTGAATGTCAAACTTCAGGGCAATGGTGTGTTTGCACATGAATTGTTATATATAATATATATATATATATATATATATATATATATATATATATATATATATATATATATATATATATATATATATATATATATATATATATATATATATAAAATTCAAGATTGGTGACTCAGCCATGTGCATATGTGTTTGACGCCGCAGACAGCAGAGTACATACTCCAAGATTGCCCAAACTACAACATATCCAGGCGAACCTTCTGGCCTAGAGAGAAAGCAGTGGAAGATAAACTCTATGGACCGCTGAGTGAACTAAAAAAGACTGTTAGAATCATACAGAAGACAACATTGCAGTTATTAAAAACAAAAAAACAAAAACTTGATAAAATTTGCAGCTAAACTTTTATCATTATTTGGATCAACATACATTTGCGAACAAGCATTCTCTTGCTTGAAGATCAACAAATCTAAGAATAGGTCTTTATTGTCGGACTGCAACTTGCATGCTGTCATGTGACTTTAAACAAGTAAACTTGCTCCAGATTTCAAGAATATTGTCAAAAATTGCAAGCAGTTACATACATCTCATTAGAAATCAACAACTGTAGTGACAATGTAGTCGCTGTGTGTCTAAATTAAAGCCATTGATAGATAATAAATAATATTTGTTATAATAACAAGTTGTAAAATCTTCTTACCAATTAGTGAAAGTTTTTGTCTATATTGTCAAATGTAATGTATAAGTGTATAAGTAAAATAAAATTGCAATAATTAGTTATTTATACTGCTGAATAACCTACAAATAATTAATAATTACTTACTGTGATAGGTTGCTGTAAACAAAATGGATATATATATATATATATATATATATATATATATATATATATATATATATATATATATATATATATATATATATATATATATATATATATATACATTTGAATATAAATGTTATAGACGAGTTCTAAGAATATCTTGGGTAAAGAAAAGAACAAATGCATCCATACTTAAAGAATTGAATATTGAAGAAGGTTGGCTATTAAAGACGATAAAACAAAGAAAATTGAAATATTTTGGTCACTTGAAACGTCACGAAAGTTTGGAGAGAACAATATTGGAAGGATATATGCCTGGGAAAAGAGGAAGAGGAAGGCCAAAGAGAAGATGGGTGCAGGATGTGGCGGATGATCTCCAGATGGGTGTATCAGACGCGGGACATCTTACTTATGATCGAGAGGTTTTCCAGAAGGTTGTTATGGCATATATATATATATATATATATATATATATATATATATATATATATATATATATATATATATATATATATATATATATATATATATATATATATATGCGGCCCGCCAATAGTTTTACATTTGTCAATGCGGCCCTCGACACGAAAAGTTTGCCCACCCCTGACATAGATGATTGGATTCTTACAACAGATTCTTGACATAATAGTGCACATGTGTGTCTGGTTGTTAACTTGTGTTATTGATTGTTTGTTTGTGTATTTGTTTGTTTGTTTGTTTGTTTGTTTGTTTGTTTGTTTGTTTGTGTGTGTATTTGTGTGTGTGTGTTTGTTTGATTGTTTAATATATATCATTCAGCCTGCATGATCAGTCAAATGTCAGCAGAATACGGTTGGCATCATACATACAATGATAACTAAATGAAACAAGACATGATGTTTGTAATAAACGTGGTTTACAATTTATCCATGGGTTTTCTACTGAGAGCTCAGATGAAATTTAAAATGTAAACTCCAACTGGTTATTCAGTCCAAACTCCAAGTGATAATGAAATCTAAACTCCAATTGAGATTTAAATCTAAACTCCAAGTGAGAGTCTGTCTGTCAAATGAGAGTTAATCTAAACTCCAGCTGAGAATTTAGTGTATTTTCTAACTGTTTCGTGATACACTAAACAAACTGCTGTTCGTGTGTGAAATCTCACATGACGTAGATCTGAATGTGAAGCCTCACATGACGTAGACCTGAGTGTGAAGCCTCACATAACGTAAACCTGAGTGTGAAGCCTCACGTTTCGTAGACCCAAGTGCACGAATGAATAGTTGGCCAGTCTTTCCATCCCGTAGTGAACGACGAGAGCTGGAATATAACCCTCGTCCGGTCGCGCCATCATGACATTATCAGCGCCACGAGCTTACCGTTAGACTAACTGCCCTATTGGACAGACCCGTAGTTTTGGTGTTTGCTGGACGTCATGTCCAGACGTTAGTCACCGAGTCCCTCTTGATATATGAATATATGGTGCCGACATCACCTAGCCAGTACACAGTCACCTAGCCAGTACACAGTCATCTAGTCGGTACACAGTCATCTAGCCAGTACACAGTCATCTAGCCATTACACAGTCATCTAGCCAGCACACAGTCATCTAGCCAGTACACAGTCATCTAGCCATTACACAGTCATCTAGCCAGCACACAGTCACCTAGCCAGTACACAGTCATCTAGCCAGTACACAGTCACCTAGCCAGTACACAGTCATCTAGTCAGTACACAGTCACCTAGTCAGTACACAGTCATCTAGTCAGTACACAGTCACCTAGTCAGTACACAGTCACTTAGCCAGTACACAGTCATCTAGCCAGTACACAGTCACCTAGTCAGTACACAGTCACTTAGCCAGTACACAGTCATCTAGCCAGTACACAGTCATCTAGCCAGTACACAGTCACCTAGCCAGTACACAGTCACCTAGCCAGTACACAGTCACCTAGCCATTACACAGTCATCTAGTCAGTACACAGTCATCTAGTCAGTACACAGTCATCTAGTCAGTACACAGTCACCTAGTCAGTACACAGTCACCTAGTCAGTACACAGTCATCTAGTCAGTACACAGTCACCTAGTCAGTACACAGTCACTTAGCCAGTACACAGTCATCTAGCCAGTACACAGTCACCTAGTCAGTACACAGTCACCTAGCCAGTACACAGTCATCTATTCAGTACACAGTCATCTAGCCAGTACGCAGTCATCTAGTCAGTACACAGTCATCTAGCCTGTACACAGCCATCTAGCCAGTACGCAGTCATCTAGTCAGTACACAGTCATCTAGCCTGTACACAGTCATCTAGCCTGTACGCAGTCACCTAGTCAGTACATAGTCATCTAGTCAGTACACAGTCACCTAGTCAGTACACAGTCATCTAATCAGTACACAGTCACCTAGCCAGTACACAGTCACCTAGCCAGTACACAGTCATCTAGCCAGTACACAGTCATCTAGCCAGTACACAGTCATCTAGCCAGTACACAGTCACCTAGCCAGTACACAGTCACCTAGCCAGTACACAGTCACCTAGCCATTACACAGTCATCTAGTCAGTACACAGTCATCTAGTCAGTACACAGTCATCTAGTCAGTACACAGTCATCTAGTCAGTACACAGTCACCTAGTCAGTACACAGTCACTTAGCCAGTACACAGTCATCTAGTCAATACACAGTCATCTAGTCAGTACACAGTCACCTAGCCAGTACACAGTCACCTAGGTAGTACACAGTAATCTAGCCAGTATACAGTCACCTAGTCAGTACACAGTCAACTAGTCAGCACACAGTCACCTAGCCAGTACACAGTCATCTAGTCAGTACACAGTCATCTAGCCAGTACACAGTCATCTAGTCGGTACACAGTCATCTAGCCGGTACACAGTCATCTAGCCAGTACACAGTCATCTAGCCAGTACACAGTCATCTAGTCAGTACACAGTCATCTAGCCAGTACACAGTCATCTAGTCAGTACACAGTCATCTAGCCAGTACACAGTCATCTAGTCAGTACACAGTCATCTAGCCAGTACACAGTCATCTAGTCAGTACACAGTCATCTAGCCAGTACACAGTCATCTAGCCAGTACACAGTCATCTAGCCAGTACACAGTCATCTAGCCAGTACACAGTCATCTAGCCAGTACACAGTCATCTAGCCAGTACACAGTGGATCCTGACGAAGCAATGAGGCTGAGCCAGACAGTCGTGACAACATGTGTTTTGTAAATGAATCCCGGACCAGTTACCCACTACGGGTCTATGAGGTGGTAGCCACATCACATGATGTAGGTCTCATGCAGGCGGGAACAGACGTCCAGTGGTTCCCTCACTTTCGCAGACTACGGGCCCAGGTGTCCAACCCGCGTCCGACCGTGCTCATGATATTATCAGCACAGTTTGCTATCAACCACGCCAGCCCACAGGCTCACGGAGCCGTGATAATGTTTGTACAGGGTGGCCCGTGCCATGAGAAAACACGTATCGTGGACTAAACGCCGGTCAGGGAGCCGTGATACTGTCTGTACCTGGTCGTATCGTGGACTACACGCCAGCCGACCGGCTCAGGGAGCCGTGATACTGTCTGTACCTGGTCGTATCGTGTTCTGCACGCCAGCCCTCCAGCCTAAGGGAGCCATGATACTGTTTGTACAAGATCGCCCGCGCCATGAAGGAACACGTATCGTGGACTATACGCGGCAACGATAAGGTTCGACACTAGCAGGAAGGATTGTGGTAGAGGACGGAGTAGTATCGTGGTAAACCCACTGGCTACTGGAACTACAAGTATCCACATCCGTCGACATCTGCTGTAGCAGACATACCGGCCACGGACATGTCCGAGTGCTGTGACGTCATTGTTGGGTGGCCACTTTCTGGCATTACCAGTGTGTACGGGTTGGTGGCGGGGTGGGGAGAATCACGCCACGGATAGCACGCTCACCGGTCAGTCCGCTGGCCATCTGTTAAAATCCCAAGGACGCATGGGTTGTTTTTTGTTTAAATCTCAGGATATCCAAGCGAACGGTATGTAACAGGAGATGTTGTGGGAAGTCTAGTCGGTGGACGGGATGCTGACCAGGTCACCGTCGAATGCTGGTGGGTCTGTCATTGATAGGCTAGCACCATATACTTACACCTGTGAAAGTGTGTAAATGGATCTTCACGTGACTATAAGAAAGTGTGTAAATGGATCTTCACGTGACTATAAGAAAGTGTGTAAATGGATCTTCACGTGACTATAAGAAAGTGTGTAAATGGATCTTCACGTGACTATAAGAAAGTGTGTAAATGGATCTTCACGTGACTATAAGAAAGTGTGTAAATGGATCTTCACGTGACTATAAGAAAGTGTGTAAATGGATCTTCTATAAGACTATAAGAGACTGAATAGAGTAAATACCAAGACTATAAGAGACTGAATAGAGTAAATACCAAGACTATAAGAGACTGAATAGAGTAAATACCGTTTACACGCTTGCATACCAGATATGAGAGATTACATATCTGCTACACGGTTCTAAGTCAGAGAGAATAAATTATATATGTCTTATATGATTCGATGTCTGATCGAATAGACTACACATGGTTTACAAGATTCTATGTCAGAGACAACAGATAACCTATCTGTGACAACACATGTAGATAGGTTATTTCGATCTGAGGGATGAAATGTTGGCAGTCTGGCACTCCTTGTCCCAGTGTGTGCCCCGGGGTCAGTCAACGCATCCTCACAATCCCGACATGCCGCACTCCAAATCAGCTACAGACCATTTCCAAGCAGGCAGCTTTACTTTAATTTCCACAAGGTTTGAGAGTCGGCAGTTCAGAAAGCAATGACAAACTACTAAACGTAAAATTGCATATAAAATCACAACACCTCAGAACTACTGGGGTTGATAACGACGTCGTGTTAAAGGACATGCAGCTAACTTGTATAGGAGTGAATGTCAGATCGCATAGATTACAACATGTATGATACATTACACATGGGGGATGAGTGGTCTCGAGGTATGGTGTCAGCCTTAAATGCGTGAGGTCCCGGGTTCACGCCCTGGTGAGGGCCGGGATTTTTTCACGTGGACTTCTAGTAAAAAAATTTCCCCTGGTCTCTGGGTAGTGAGACAGGACGCCAGTGTGTATTGTTGCGCACGTAAAAAAAAATCTCTTAGCAGTTAGAAATCGAAAAAGAGTAGCCTAACGGCCCTGCCCGGGCAAAATTTCTAGTTTAAAAATCTACCCAAAGTATTTCAGGATCCTCGCCGGTGCTACGAAGTTCGTGCACTGAGCTGAGATTCTCCGGGCTGAAGCTCGAGCTAGGAGCTATTATAGTTTGCACCCGTGTGCCGTGATGTTGATCCGTCGACTAAACTAAACTAGAAACATTACACATGTGTTAACATCTACGAAGGGGCTTCATTTGAAAACCTTAAATGTTTTTGTATGTGTGTGTGTGGGTGAATATATGTTCTTTACAAGTAAACAACAAATGTATCATTTTTCGATGTAGAGTGACGATCAATGCAAGCCATCCAGCACCGATAAAGTGCTTGAATTCCCGTAGAAAGACAATCTTGGTGGCGTGTGTAACCCACTCTGAGGTCACTACTCGGTGTGCCTGACCCGGTTGTGAACTGTCTGTTACAGAAGTCACGCCGTTTTGAAACTTCCTACTCCAATCATACACTTGCTGGACTGACAGGCATTCATCACCATACTGGACCTTCATTCGCAGATGAATTTCTAGAGGTTTCACACCTTCACTGAAAAAAAAAAACAAAAGATAAAGATAACAGAAACATGCTCCTCTATGGTGCATGTCAAAGGTGGCGCGCCCATCTTTAAACTGTCGTTATGACATCATCGTGTTCGTCTGCACCGCGATGTCACGTGCTTAACCATATTGACATCCTTAAGAACAATGTTGACAGGTTACAAGACAATGTCTGGTTATTGTCATGTCTAGCACACTTGTAAGGTGTTCACCTGAAGCCCCCTGGTATAATAGGAGAGGGGATGCGGTCGAGGTGTTTAAGCTTAAATGTCCTGTGCTCTGGTGTCGTGGAGTGGATCGACCCCTACGCCGATCAGCTGGACTTCAACCGTTGACTTCTCGTTCAGAGAGCAATGGCCAACTAACATTTAGTTGCATATCTTGTACTGGACGTTGCAGTTACCCCAAGCATTCTTTGGCTGTTCGCGATGTCTTGGCAAGTTTACGTTCAGTAGTTTGCCTTTGCTTTCTGAACGACCGGCACCCATACAAATTCAAAAAAATTCAACATAAGGCGGTCAGCTGCCAAATGGCCCACAGCTGTGTTTTGAACGCGGTATATAGGATCACGAACTACGTCCACAACTCCATCGCCACGGAGCCGGCAATGGCCAAGTACTGAATGTTAAATTGACTAGTAAACGAGCCTGTTATTGGGAAAGATCACGCTATAAGAAATCATTGATCCGACAGGTAGAATCCATCCATCATCATGTGCCGTGCCAATAAGTGCGTGCGGTCATGATTCGTCATCTCACTCGATCATCAGAGTCGTGGATCAGCTCTGTGCTCTCGTCTCAAGCATATCATGTAGCCAAGCTATCCAGATTTTTACTTATCTGTCTTCCATTGTTCTCTTCCCCTCGATCTTGCCAGTTGTCACCAAGTTCTTCAATTTATTTATTCTCATAACAAGAAAATTGTACCGATTCACTTCTTTAAGAATATTCCCATTTACTTGTATATTACATTGTGGTATTTCCTTCGTCCTAGTGACGATCATAATCTGTTTCTTCTTACAATTTAATTCTAACCATAGTTGTTCACTGTGTGCAACAACCATATCTACTAAATTTTGCAGGTTCTGTTCATTGTCTGCAATAAAGACTGTATCATCTGTATATCTAATGTTTATTGATGTTTCGATCCCCAATGACGATTCCTTTCATATCTTCTACATTTCTGAAAATTTTTTCACTGTACAGAGAAAAGAAAACAAGATGTGGAGGCACCAGATAGAAAATCGTTTATAAATGAACAAATTCTGTATGGGATCGTAGCGATAAAACCTCTGTTACAGGAATGTGTATCATATCGGGTAGACTGCCTATATTTCACAAGATACAACTTAGCGAATGAGTGAACTATGAAAAGGGTAACGATAATGAGGAAACAAACCTTTATTTTATCGCTCGCACGTGCAGTCTTTCAATCTCTAAGCCAACTTTTTGCCGAATTAACTTCAAACGAGACAGTTGAAATGACTTGTGATGGATGGCGCCATTAGAAGACAATTAGCAGCAACGGTTTTTTGGTTCCACTTGCGAGACCTCTCCTACTCGTTTCATGCACGACTTGTTCACCCATCTCCCTCAAGTTCTAGTCGCGCGGTGGAACGAGAATGCACCCAGCTTTCATTCGTCTCTGCCACTAGAGCTTCAAAGCTCGTCACTTGAGTGTTAATTATCTCCGCGTATATATGCTGGCCTGGAAGGGGTTAAGCTGCTTACACTGAATCATATGGGGATGTGTTCTGGAGAGGGAACAGAGGTGGCACAGTGGATAGAACGCTTGCTTGCCGCCCCGGTGGTTAAGTGTTTAAATCCCCACTCAGGCATGGGTTTTAACACTGACACAGGCTTCCAGGTGGCTCTGGTCTTCTCCTTCTTCTTCTTCTTCTTCTTCTTCTTCTTCTTCTTCTTCTTCTTCTTCTTCTTCTTCTTCTTCTTCTTCTTCTTCTTCTTCTTCTTCTTCTTCTTCTTCTTCTTCTTCTTCTTCTCCTTCTCCTACTGCTGCTTGTAGGTCAATCTCATCATTTTATTGTACAGTAATGTATGTTGGCGCCAACAATCAATCAATCAGGTGCCGTCTCCACAATGAAGGTTGGCTACAATGGATCTCCAACACTGTCTGTCTCTTGCCTTGACTGTACATTCTGTCAGGCGGATGTTCGTCCATCTCTTGATATTATCTTCCCACTTGTATCGTTGTCTACCTCTTGCTCGCTTGCCCTCAACCTTGCCTTCCAGTATGGTTTTTATAATAGTATCGTATCTTTTAACGTGGCCAAAATATTTCACTTGTCTCCTCTTTATTTCTTTCATCAACTCTCTCTTCATTCCCAGTTTTTCTAGGACCTCTGCATTTGATTGTTTTTGTTTCCATGAAATACGACCTATTCGTCTGTATATTCACATCTCCAGGGCTTCAATGCGACTTTCTAGTTGCCTGTTCAATGTCCAGGCTTCCGAGCCATACAGTAGCGTTGAATATACGTAACATTTGACAATTCTCATTTTTAATGCGTTATTAATCTCTCTAGATGTTAATACTGATTTCATGCCGTTGAAAGCATTTTTGGCCATTCCTATTCTCTTTTTGATTTCCATTTCACTTCTGCCATCATCTGTTATTATATGTCCAAGATAAGAGAAACTTGTTACTTGTTCTAGTATCTGCCCGTTTACTGTGATGTTCATTGATGACCTTTCCTTTTCACTGCTAATTATCATAGTTTTTGTTTTTTGGATGTTAATATCTAAGCCACATTCTGCACTGTGCCTGTTTGCTTCTTCCACTAGGTCTTGCAACTCTTGCTCACTTTCTGCTAGTAACACGGTATCGTCAGCATATCTAAGATTGTTTATGATTCTTCCATTGATGCTGACTCCAGGCATTTCAACTTGTTTAAAAATTATTTCTGTGGATAGGTTGAAGAGGCTTGGGACAGTACACATCCCTGCCGTACTCCTCTTTCTATCTCTATAGGTGACGAATAGTTATTACCGCATCTAATAGACGCCACTTGTTCCCAGTACAAGTTACTAATAAGTCTGATGTCCTTTCCGTCTACTCCTATATCTTGAAGGCACGTAATTAGTCGTTCATGTTGTACTCTATCAAAAGCTTTCTTGTAGTCTATAAAACAAACATATATACTTTTTTGAACTTCTATATATTTTTCAATTAACATCCTCAAACAGATAATTGCTTCTCTGGTGCCGCTGTTTTTGCGGAACCCAAATTGTTCTTCAGCTACTTCCTCATCTATTTTATGTTGAATTCTTTCTTGTATGACCTTGAGTAGTATCTTAGTTATGTGGCTCATTAAGCTAATAGTTCTGTAATCCTCACAATCAACAGCTCTTGGCTTCTTCGGTAGTGTGATGAAAATGGATGTTTTCAAGTCCTTGGGGATGTACCCAGTATTATATATATCATTACATAATTCTGTGATAGTTTCAATGCCAAAGCTGGATAAGGATTTTATCATCTCTGTTGTTATCTTGTCAGGACCTGCAGCCTTTCCTTCTTTCATCTTTTTAATAGCCTTTTCTACTTCAGCCGTTAATATTTTTGGTCCATCTTGAGTATTATACAATGTTGGTCTATTGACCCTGTTGTCCCAGAATAAATCTTCTGTGTACTCTGTCCATCTTTTTATTATGTCAGTGTTATTAATTATAATTTCTCCATTTTTTCCTCTGATACAACCGTTTCCTGTTATATTATTTTTCTTCTTTGTAAATCTTTTTATATGTTCATGTAATTCTTTCGAGTTGTGTTTTATTTCCAGATCCTCCATTTCTTTGCAATGTTTCTGCAGCCACTCTTCTTTGGCAACTCTGCCCATGTGACGTAGTTCTCTATATATTACTATATACTCTGGAGTGTTCTTTGCTTTCTTTCTTTGAGACATTTTACTCAATATTTCATCGGTTATCCATAATTGTTTTTTCTTATTAATTTTCACTGGCAAGGTGGTATTTGCAGTCTGAATACTGGTTTTTACACTTTCCATTTTGTATTAATTTTATCCTCGGGATTTTCACGTCGATATTGTTCCATACTTTCAATGATTAGCCCATCATATCTATATTTGACTTCAACTAGGTATAGTTGATCTTATTTCTGGTTGTTTCAATGCCAATATATCTACTTGAGGTGTCTTCGATTTCCTTATTCCTGGGTTTTTAAGTTTTATTTGTAATTTTAATACTACAGGATTATGGTCAGAGTTGATATCAGCACCAGGGTATGTTTTGGCATTTTTAACATTGTTTTTAAATCTATTTCTAATCATAATGTAGTCAATTTGGTTTCTTGTTCTATCTCCAGGGCTTTTCCATGTATACAGTTTCCTAGGGTTATGTTGGAAAAATGTGTTGCAAACAATAAGATTGTTTTCTTCACAGAACTGTATCAGCCGGTCTCCTCTGTCGTTTCTGTTTCCCATACCATATTGCCCTACTATCTGCTTACATTAATTTTTTCCAACTTTTGCGTTCATGTCTCCCATGACAATTAGGACCTCTGATGATTTTACAACTTTCAGTGTTTGTTGTAGGTCTTCATAGTATTCTTCTAGCTGTTCATCACTATAATCAGTTGTCGGAGCATATGTCTGAAGAATTACTATGTTGAATGGTCTTGCCTTAATTTTGAGAAGTATCATCTTATCTTTATGAGTCCAGAATCCACTAATATTTTTCTCTAAATCTCGTTTTACTAAAATTCCTACTCCTCTCTCGTGATGATCTCCTCCTGAATAGATAAAATAGTTGTTGTTTTTTTTTTTAAGCATATCCTTTACAGGACTTAGCTGTCAACACCAGCATCTTTCAGCTGTATGTTGATCTCTTGGCAAGATTACGCTCAGTAGTTTGCCATTGCTTTCTGAGCGGCCGGCTCACATACCCCGTAAGTTACCGATGCGATTCGAACCACTGCTGATTTGAACCGTCATCACGTTACCTGACGAGAGTATACGAGATTACGGAGAAAAGTCATAACCTCTAGGCCACGAAGCCGGTAGATAAAATAGTTACAAACATTATTTTTTGTAAACTAAGGGCAGTAACACAACAAAACACACCACTTGCAGTGAATTAATGCGATTATCTTTCCTTCTAAAAAAAAAACACAAAAAAAACAGACACATTAAAGAAACTGGATAATTGAAATGGTGTGCCGAACGTTGCCATTGCTCAGTCGAAGAATCATTAAGGTGCTAAATGCAATTATATATTGCCTTGGTTTATTCTTTAAAAAAAAAACAGACTGAATGTTTATAGAAGATTAGCACTGAAGCTTCTTCTTCTTCTTATAAATTACTAGCTGCCAGGCCCGGCTTCGCCCAGGCTCTGGCGGGGATCTATCTATCTATCTATCTATCTATCTATCTATCTATCTATCTATCTATCTATCTATCTATCTATCTATCTATCTATCTATCTATCTATCTATCTATCTATCTATCTATCTATCTATCTATCTATCTATCTAGAGAGAGAGAGAGAGAGAGAGAGAGAGAGAGAGAGAGAGGAGAGAGAGAGAGAGAGAGAGAGAGCATCACTATTTTTACGTCACATACATTTTATGTACACATTTTTCTCCATGTTTAACATTTTTATGAGACTGCTCATGACAAGTGTCAGTGTATGTGTGTGAGTAAAGTGTGGGAGTTTGTTCATACTAGTTTCAATACTAACGTGAGACATTTTGTATGTGTCTAGATGTGAGGAAGTGTGAGTGTATGTGGAGGATGTGTGTGAGTGTGGGGATATGTGTGGGTGGGGGTTGTGTGGGTGTGGGTATGCGTTTGGATGGGTTGGGGTGTGTGGGTTTTGGTGGGTAGTGGTATTTGTGGGTGTTGGTGGGATGTGTGGATGGATGTGTGGGGGTGAAAGTAGGGGTGTTGGAATGGGTGTGGGGGATGTGTGTATGGGTGGAGGATATGTGTATGGGACGGATGCGGGGGATGTGTGTTTATGTGGGTGGAGATGTGTGGATGGTTTGAGGAAGTATGTGTGGGAGGCGGGGTTGTGTGGGTAGGGGATTGTGTTGGGTGGATTGGGGATGCAAGGGCGGGTAGGGAGAAGTGTATGGTGTGTGGGTTTGAGATATGCGTGCGGTGTGTTGGTGGGGGATGTGTGAATGATGTGTGGGTGGAGGGTATGTTTGTGGTGGTATGGGTGGAGGATAGTGTGTGGTGTGGGGGATGTGTGTGATGGGTGCGGGGAATGTGCGTATGGGTGGGGTGTATGTGTGGGTGAGTAGGGGATTGTGGTGGTTGGGGGAAGTATGTAGTGTGTGGGTGGGAGATGTGTGTGTGTGGATGGGGAATGTGTGGGTGGGGGTGTGTGAGTGGCTTAGGGATGTGTAGGTGGGTGAGGGAGTTGTATGTGTTGGGGTGGGATGTGTAAGTGGGTGGAGGGTGTGTGTGGGTAGGGGTATTGTGATCGAGAGATGTTTGGTTGGGGTGGGTGTGTGGGGGTGCGTAGTGGAGGATGTTTGCGTGAGTGAGTGTCTGTTGGTGGACGGGTAGGGACTGCGTGTGTGGGTGGGGAGAGGTGTGTGGTGTGTTGGTTGGGGATATTGTGTGGGTGAGGTATGTGTGTGTGGGTGGGGGATTTTTGTGATGTGTGAGTGGGGGTATGTGGGGTGGATGGGTAAGGGTATCTGTGTGGGTGTGGGTGGGAATATTGTGTGGTATCTGGGTGGGGGATATGTGTGTGGTGTGTAAGTGGGGATGTGTTGGTGAGGGATGTGTGTGTGTGGTGCGTGGGTTGGGAATAGTGCGTGGTAGGGGGTGTATGTGATGTGCGGGTGGGGATTGTGTGGTGGGGGATTAGGTTATGGCATGTGTGGGTGGGTGGAAGTTGTATGTGTGGGTGGTGGGGTGTGTGTGAGTGGATTGGGGATGTATGGGTGGTTAGGGAGATGTGTGTGTGTGTGTGTGTGTGTGTGTGTGTGGGGGGGGCTGGGGACATGTTATTTGGTGGGGATGTGTGTGTATGGTTTGGGGATGTGTGAGTGGATGTGCGATGTGTGGGTTGGTGGGGGATTGTGTGCATGGGTGGGGAATATGTTGTCGATAAAGATGTGGCTGGGGGATGGGTGGTTTGAGGTGTGGGTGGGGAGAGGATGTGTGGGTTAGGATGTGTATGTGGATGGGCGTGGGATGTGTGGGTTGGTGGGGGAATGTTTGTGGGTGGCGAGTGTGTTTTGGTTGGGGGATCAGGTGAGGGCAGTGTGTGCGGGTGGGGGATGTTCGGGAGGGGGATGGGTCGGTTGGTGGGGTATGTATGTGTCCCTTGGTGTGCGTGTTTGTGGGTAGGTGGGGTGTGTATGTGTCCCTTGGTGCGCGTGTGTGTGGGTAGGTGGGCGTGTTGTGTGGGTGGGGTGATGTATGGGTAGGTGGGAGATGGGCCTCATAACATGGTAATTAGCCTTGTTTATGTTTACAACATTCATTTCACAATGTTTATTTTTTTCCTATGTAAATGTATAATGCTCTTGATGAACGAAAGACGAGTGATTGGAAGGGCCGAATGTAAGACGGGCCTGCGCGCCCAATTTGTGACCCTAATAAAGTTGATTTGATTTGATTTGATTTCTATCTATCTATCTATCTATCTATCTATCTATCTGTCTGTCTGTCTGTCTGCTTGTCTGTCTGTCTGTCTGACCCGGCCCGGCTTCCCCCAGCTCCTGGTGGGGAGCATCTCATTTAATTCATATAAGTAGTCATATAAGCTCCCGTTCCCGACTATCTGTCTGTCTGTCTGTCTGTCTGTCTGTCTGTCTGTCCGACCCGGCCCGACTTCGCCCAGGCCATGGTGGGGAGCATCTCATTTAATTCATATAAGTAGTCATATAAGCTCCCGTTCCCGATCTATCTATCTATCTATCTATCTATCTATCTATCTATCTATCTATCTATCTATCTATCTATCTATCTATCTATCTATCTATCTATCTATCTTTCTATCTATCTATCTATCTATCTATCTATCTATCTATCTATCTATCTATCTATCTATCTGTCTGTCTGTCTGTCTGTCTGTCTGTCTGTCTGTCGTGTCTGTCTGTCTGTCTATGTATGTATGTTCGGCCCGAACATAACAACGAAATATAGATAGAATAGAAGAATAGATAGAAAATATGATTGGAAGAGATCTATCTAAAGTAAACTTGGCTCCCGTTCCCGACTATCTGTCAGTCTGTCTATCTGTCTGTCTATCTGTCTGAACTGGCCCGGCTGCACCCAGTCCCTGGTGGGGAGCATCTCACTTAATTCATCGTCAATCAACTCATTTAACCTCAGGGGACGTAACTTAAGATATAACAATTATACTAAAAGTTATATCCCTTTTTGTCATATATTATTATATTTTCTTATGTTCAGTCATGTAATTACAAAATTAAATTTTAGAAAGGTAATAGCTGATAGCTGATAGATAAAGCTATCACAGTTGGTTGCACAGGAATGAAAGGAAAATGTGTAGAAAATTTCATCTCAATCAGTTGAGACCGTTCGCGAACGAATGAAGGACATACTACATCATACATACATACATACATACATACATACATAATAATACATCATAATTACATACTACATCCTACCATACCTTACATA
>JACEFZ010023062.1:647500-675294 GCA_014155875.1 Cepaea nemoralis | reverse complement strand
TGAAATATGATTGTTGTTGGTTGATTTATTGAGTTAGAATAGGGTGAATGTGTCCTAGCATTTGAGTTGATAAATCTATTGGACCGTAAAAGTGTCCAATAGTGATAGGTAGTAATAGATGTTTTATTCTGATTTGATAACATGCATGTTGTGTCATTTTAAAAAATTTGTTTTTTCTTTAGATTCAGTTGGGGGTTGTGTTCATTTTATTTCGATTACATGAATGCTTTAGTATATTGAGTTATATGATTATAAAGTTAGTCGAGGACGTTTAGTTGATGAGGTTTGGCTTAGAGTTTTTTCGTTCAGAAATGATTTGATTATACTTAGTCCCAATGATATAAGGTAGGGGAAGACTGTAAAATGGCAGTATATGACTATGGGAAATACGGGGGCAAGATATAGTGCTGTGAATACCAGCTTTAATTTATTAGAGATGTTCATGGAATATGACATGGCTCATGGTGGAAGTGAGATAATGAAAAAGGAACAGAATTGTGGTGGCATGTCAGGTGGAATATGAAAACTTTTGCCAAATTGTTTTATAACGAACAAAGATGTATTCATAAGGGTTTTAAAAAATATTATTTTACAAATTTTTTTTATTGGCAAGGGAGGTAAAGGGTGAGGTCTTATTTGCATTGCTGTATGTCCATGTGGTTATGTCGTGTATTCATTCTTTATGTTCTTACTAGGTGCGCACCGCTTCTTTGCTTTTTCTAACTACATTGTTTTTGTACGTCCTGTGTTTGAAAGAATGAGAAATTGTATAAGGTCAAAAGTTTCGATAAAGAATTTATGAGCTGTTCTTATAATATGTATATTTAATACAGGAAACTGGAGGAGCCAAGAAAGAACCAGAATAGTAAAGGAATGAGAAATTTTATAAGTTCAAAAGTTTCGATAAAGAATTTATGAGCTGTTCTTATAATATGTATATTTGATACAGGAAACAAGAAAGAACCAGAGATGAAGAATTATATAGTAGATAGCTATATCATTTTTGGGAAATAAAAAAGGAAAGAGGACTGTTTGGATTAACAGGGTTACCATACGTGGTATTATATAAATAAAAGTCGAAGAAGAAGTATATGGGGGGGGGGGGGGGTTATTATTAGCAGACCATATCACTGGGAGAAGAGTTAAAAGAGATATTATTTACTCAAACTTGATTTTAGGGAAGATTAGAAGACAAAGAGGGAATGGAGTATGGGGATTTGGAGTAAAGATTTTTCCTTTAAAAGGAAAATTCTTTATTCAACATGGGGAGGTGTAACAGTAAGGGAAGAGTACTGGGGTATTATTAGAATCTAGTGGGAAATAGATACAGCACGATTGAGCATCGAGAGTGAAAGGGTGAGAGATGCTCAATCGTGACGTATTGGGTTGGCAAGGGGAGTTGAGATCCGGCCTTAGTCTTGAGTGGAGGAAAACATCGAAGCTTTGTCATCTTACCCAAATAAACGTTATATCAACAAGAAAACAACATGCCTTCGTGTTCTTATACACTGGTATATTAGTTAGTTCGTTAGTTAGTTAGTTAGTTAGTTAGTTAGTTAGTTAGTTAGTTGACAAATCATCCTCATTGCACATCGAACCATTCAGCCCATAAGTGCTCGGATCCCCTCCTCAGCAAATCCCGTAGCGTGTAGCGGCTAACGACACCAGATCTGTGTTGGTTTATCAATCTTCTTTGGCTTCCTGCGTAGTGTTCTTGTTTGGCCACACCTCTTTTAACTTGCTGTTCTCGCAGCCTGACCATGGTTGTAGATTCCCAGTCATCGCTTGGTTCTCGTAAACGACTCACTTCACGTAGAGCATTCAGAATGTCTGCCTGGTCCATGGCTCGTCCGCCTTCCACAATAGCCATAACTGCAAGCCTGTCAGCCTGCTCATTCCCCTGTACACCTGCATGCCCTGGCACAAATATGAAACTAATCTTTGCAAGCCGAGACCGCTCCACAGACAGCAGCCACTCTAATCAGACCCACCCCATCCCTATCCTTCTGAGCATACTCATTGAGTCACTAAGGACACGTGCCCGATTGAATGTCTGTCTCGAGCCATCTTATTGCATTACTTACTGCCATGACTTCCATAGTCAGGCTACATTGTGGTCAAAGCAAAAGCAGTCAGACTCTTCCTTCACACTTTCCCCTCCGGCCTGAGCCGTAAAGGTCCATGAACTTCTCACTCCTCGGACGACCGACACATCCGTGTAAATGACAGCATCATCCTCTAAAGAATTCGCGAAGATCAGAGTCTGTACTTCCGCCTCCATAGCAGCTGGATTTTCTTGTCTGCATTTACTGTCTAGTTAAGACATCAGCAACGGCATTAAAATGCAGGTGTTGACTGCACGCCCTGAAAAGGATATGCAAGTATTAAAAAAAAAAGTTTGCTAAAGCTTAAATTTACGGCCGACTCCTCATACCATCGAAATCAACGCAAAGCGACTGCCTCCAAATCGAAACCTCGACACGGTATGTCGAGGAAATATAAAACTGCGATTCACTAACACCTAAGCCAAAGCGAATGTGTCATAGGATATGCATACCTCTTAAGGTACCATACTAGATCAAGCATTACGTAATCTGTGTGGACTACTCGTAAACGTTTGTCTTCATCTTAGAGACTCAGTGTGGAATTGGGTGATAATATATTTATTGCTATATGATGAAATGGAAATCTTAAACAAGTCAGTCGGTATAACTATCTCGGAACAGTTATAATACCTGGCTGGAGGTGCGTTCCAGAGGTTAGAACAAGAATCGCTGTGGCGAAGGTAGTCATTTGTAAGATGGAAAACATATTGATCAATAAACAAGATGTCAACAGCATCCAGAAAAAGAATGTTTAAGTGCTACATATAACCTGGACTTTTGATATTTACTTCTCTGCCTTCCCCTTATTCTTTTCCCCTCAATCCTGCCAGTTGTCATCAAGTTCTGTAATTTATTTTTACTTATAATGTGTCCTAAAAACAAATCTATGTCTAATTTATCAAATCAATTTACGGTTCTCATTTGCGTCTTGTAGGATTTGGTCATTAGTTTTTCTGTCTGCTCACAGTACTTGTAATTTTCCTCAGAAACCATATTTCCACTGCCATCAAATGTTTTTCAGCTTGTCTGCTCATGATTGGGTATATGGTACTTTATATTTTTATAGGAAAATCTGCATTCTAGATGGGTGATGTGGTCAACATCACTCCGTCCGCATTTACTTCCCATCGAATTTCCTGGTACCTATTTTAGGGTGAGTTGACCTGGAAGCCCAGGTCAACTGAACATCCGTGCCAACGAGCCCTTTCTGACGTAACTAGGGGTATTGAGATGCGGCTACGTTGACACTCTTTATGAATTACACACTGATACACCGTGAACACAACTCGTCACCACCGAGTGATAGAATGGCATCATGTATTGTTTCTATGCGACACAATCACTGGGATATTCAAAGGTACATGTACACCCACGACATTTGTTTACACACTGATTGTAGTACGTCCTGCTATCCAGGCTATCTAATCAACTACAATGGTCTACACATACACTCTTCTACCCTACTTACAGTCCTGTTACACATGGTCGCATGGCGCCTACATTCACAGGCCGTCAACCTCTGCCCACGGCACACGACTCGACTCCGTGCTGTAACATGTCCACCCGCCTGGTCGCGGCAACGCTGTTCTCATCAATCGGTACACGCTTGAAATATCTAGCGTACACTCAGTTACTTGCCGTCGACGATTCTCGGCGTTTCATCGCCACAAGGGATATTCAGTTCTCAGCCGACACACTTCTCTGCTTTCGTCATCTGTCTGTCATGGCTTCCCAACTCCGACTGACTCCCTTTGTCCGTGCGCCCTGCTCGACCCTCCTAATCACGTGGCCTCCTCCTCGCAATTCTATTGGCCACTATCTTTAGCCCGTTACCGGTGTCTTTTTCCTTATCACTCTCCGTGATTATTTATCACTATGAATGTTTCAACAATCTATGTTGCTGTTAACCAGGACTTAAGTAATCTGACTCATGGCATATGCCCCCCGCAATTTCAAAAATGTTCTACATTTTTGGGTTCTTCCTTATCTCTACACTTGACATGAGTCAGCTTGGTCGCACATGCCTGTCCCTGGTCGCACATATCTGTCTACTGCCTCATGCCTTTGAGCTTGCTTCTCAGTTCCCTTTAACTTCCCTCTGTGTTACGTTGATATTCTGCCATACCTTCACACAAATTATAATGTCGGACACGAATATCCGTCTATTCCCAAATAGACCTCGTGTGGCCTCAACCCCCTTTGTATTCGGCAAGTTGAGGACCAACCTACTATGAGTCCCAATGTCCCACCCCGGACATTCCCATAAGGTTCCTCATTTATACCTCGGTACAAGCAACTGACACCCTCCCCAGCCCTTAAGCCCTGGGTGCAGGAACGTGTGTATTGCAGACATATCAATTTCACCCATATTTTGTTTAAGCTCTATCTTGCTCCTGAGTAGTCTATGCTACGACTGTGGATCTCTTTGGTGTGAGTACCTATGACTCTTGTATTTGTCTTGTCAACGTGTGTGCGTGGTCGGCTGCCATTAGTTACTTGTGCTCTATGGCTATCTATTCCCTTCATTTGCCTTATGTTTATGCCTGGTGTTCTTACTACCAACTTTTTCCTTGTAGTGTTCCTAATACCATGACCCTTATATACCTTTACATACATCTACTGCCATGCTGAAGTGCTACATGTTGAAATCTTATATGTACACAGTACTACCACTTGGTACTATTATCAATGGTACTACCAATAATCCTACTACACTATCCTTGTATCCTTTCCTTTAATTTCACTTGCACTCTGTTCTCTCTCTCTCATTCCCTCTCTTCATCCTTTCATCGTTTGTCTTTCTCTCTCTCTTACAACACCCATACTAGAACCTCAAATGTTCCGTCTATGCCTTTATGCTTCCTGTATACTGGTGTGCAAATATCCCGTTGCATCCCGGTTGTGTTCAAATTAATTCTCATTGGCACAAATTCCTACTCTCAGTCTTCTCGTCCCCTTTTTCTCACTTCGCTGTCACTCCTCATATTCTCATGATATGTATCTGTTACCACAATCACATAAGTTTCTCCTACCAATTGTACATGTCTGTCTTTCCAGTTTACAATATTGTCATAAAATATGAATAGTATATAAAATTGGACTCACATGTAATATTTCAAGCACTATTCAAACTTTCACTCGCCTATCATTATCATCTTTGTGACATCAATATGTATCACTGGTAGTAATGTCTCAGTTACCTTCTTCTTCTTTTCCTTTTATGTTATGGGTGTCATCTGTGATGTATCGTGGTTTTAGACCCACTGTCAACCTTCCTGCTCTGGTAGATGTTGATCCTTCTTTTTTTCCAGTTACGATCATTCATCAGTTTCTAGCATCTCTAGCACTGACATCTCATTTTATACGTTATGTGTTACAATCAGGTAATAGTACAATCAACACTGTTACAATTATTGTTAAAATTACATGCATACTGATTACAAATATACATGGCATGATGATCATGATCATAAGAACGTACTGATGTTTATGGATGTACTTAAAGCCATTAAAATTATATTTATCTCTATCTACGTATTATGAGTTTTGTTTATTGAATGATTAGTGAATGTTATTAACTATTACTCCCTTGGTTGGTTCTGGCTGGTATCTGTCTTCGCTAACTGTATCTTCTACCCATCAGATTCCCGATCTTCCTTGCGTCTGTCGGTCTCAGCCTCTTCAGTCTGCTAGTGAGGTAGCATCTTTGAGGTACCTTCGACACTATCTCTTCTGCTCAGTCATTTACACCCCTTAACTATCTGAAATTAACAACAGCCTTGGGTGTATATATATCCATACATACATATTTACATTCACAATGGCATATTATATTACAGCAATCCTATCACATTTCCTACATTCACATGTTATCATGGTCAGTACCACAACGTGCCAACCACTGGACCAATCACCTTGTATGAACGCATGGTTTCCTAGATGATAGTCTTACCGTATGCCCTATTGTACTACCGGGATTTTGTCCCTAATCTGACCCGATCATTTTATCATATAGTCGGTGTAACGTTTCTTAGGCCATGTTATTGCTAGCATTCATAGACTTCATGTATATATTTTAACCAAACTATTACACCTCTGTACTGTTTGTATTTTTTTTTCTCTGATGACTTTACCACCTCATCATGTTACTTCAATCAACCTTATACCTATCAATGCATTCATTCTACTACAACAATTCTACCTGTACCAATCACATACACATAGCTTTTATACACTACAAGTATATACAAACATGTATACGACATAAACATAAATATCACATGTATATACAATATACCTATCCTACGATACGAGTTTCACGTAGGAACATGTGATGTCTCCTTAACATGTAGTATTGTACAATGATTTGCATCTTCTTGTGTAATATATGTTGTTATTGATTTGAACTTATCTATTTCTTTTGTCTTTTCTTTCCTTTCCTCATCTGTTAACCCTATACTTTTCCAATACCTATTCCAATTCCTTATTTTGATGTCCTGTGTTCGTTTATTTATTTGATCTTTTGAAATTTCCTCTTGTTGCCATTGTGCTAACAGAGCGTCTGTGTCAATGTACCGTACATGTGGCCTCTTTGGGGAATTTCATTCTCCCAACCCGATTCTGTGTAGTCTGTAACATCTGTTTGTTTTATCTTCACCTTCTCTTTTGACCTTTCTTCTTGACTGTTTTTCTTGTTGCGTACGCCCTCTTCGTCCTGTAACCTATACCCAGATACTGACCTAATCTCTTGTGCTGAACATGCTTGTTGTACCATTTGTTTTTCTAACCTGTTAGCACATGTGTGAGTCAAGTATGGCATAAAAAATTGTTTCACCATTGCTGTGCTGTCGTTGAACTGTGGACAATCCACTCTAAAGTTTTTCACACCAAAGACTACTTTCTCCTTTTCGTACTCTGTTAGGTCTGGCCTAAAATTTAATGTATCCCATGTCAGTTCTTGCTGTGTCAACTGTCTTAGCTCTTCGCGAATATCAACTGGTCCATGCCTATCGTCCATGATTGTGTCGTTACCGTCGGGACACATTCCCTGTACGGTCCCTGTACTAGGGTCCCTTGTTTGTCCTTGAATTCTTCTGTATTCTTCGCCTGTATGGTAAATGTCTGTTCCTATGTCTGATGGGTCATCATCTACTTTAATTTTAATGTCTTCTGTCGGGAATGTCCATGCCGCATCGCAATCTGCTATTTCTAAGTTCTCTTTTTCCCATTTGTTTATGTCCTGGGGTGTGCACTCTTTGATCTCTGGGATATTGCCCAATATTAGCTCCGTTGTGGGATGTGGTAACACTGCCGCTTTTTTCCGCCCTTTGTAGTAAGGACAGTCAATGTCTGTCCAAGCTACTCTATACTGCTCTAACGCCCCGCCAAATGTTCTGCACGTCACTCTGTCGTCTGTATAGTCTTCGTCTCTTACCATCTTCCTGTCTACCCCCACAATTGTTGTCCCTGTGTCTCTAACCATTTTCACTGCAAAACCATTCACTAATGCTCGTCGAACGTCCAGATTTCCGTTTGTTATGTATGCAGAGTTGGCTTCCTGCATATACACTTTGTTGTCAGTCATGTCGCCCTGACAGTCATATATGTGTGTTGCATTTGTGTCTTGTTGTTCATCCTCGTCGCTGCTGGACATGGCGTATGAGATGTTGGTGTCTTCATTCAGTTTTCTCAGACTACACGTCCTTGCCAAGTGGCCATAGCTTCTACATAACCAGCATTTCAGACTGTCTCTATAGTCTGCATACCTATTGCTTCTTCTGACCGACATATTCTTGAGGTATGACTTATACTCAGGATTTCGATCGCACATTTCCAACGACCCGTGTTGGCGATCACAATATTTACATTCTCTTACTGGGCCAGTTCGAACTACGTCCGCTTGTCTCGGTGGGATTTGTGTATATCTATTCATTGGTTGATATTTACTTCTGGGTCCGTATGATTGCCTTCGATCAGAGAACCTGGCAGCTGCTCCTACTATAAGTTCTGGCTGTGCCCCCTCTGCAAAAATCTCCCTATGGGCATAATAATACGCCTCACCCTTGGACTCCATTTCAGATATTGTGGCGCATTTTTTTTCAAGCAGGAACGTTGCCATGGAGTCTGGCACAGCTGAAATAATTTTATCTCTCAGCATCAGGTCTCTGTGCTTTTCGGGGTCGTTGCCTACTCTAGCTGCCTTCAGCCATTTGTCATATAGAGATTGAGTTTCGGCCATGAAATCCATGAAGGTTTGGTTCGACTTTGGAGTCAGCACTCTAAATGCGGTTCTCAGACCCGCCTCATCTAAACTAAAATGTGCCAAGACTCTTTCCTTGACATAGTTGTAATCAGTTCGCCGATGCTCTGGGATGCCCACTACCACCTTCAATGGCTCCAAGGCCAAATGCTTATGGAAGAGGATCGCCCACTCTTCAACTGGCACCTTGTAGTGGTTCATCAACACTTCGAAGTTGGTAACCCATGCAGAGATGGAATTCCCTTGTGCAAAGTTCCTGATGATACCTTGATATCTTCGAATGGGGTCCAATGCTTTGGCTGCCAACTTAGTTTTTTTAACTTCAGTTTCTTTCTCCAGTTCTAGCATCTTTACTTTAATACTCCCCTCCACATCTTTGTCTTTCAATGTTAATTGTACTGCCAGTTTCTCTTTTTCGAAAGCTAGTGCTGCCTCTTGTGTTGCTAATTTCTGTAGCTCAAGTTCTTTGGCGTCTTTAGCTGCCGCTTCTTGTGCTGCTAATTTCTTTTCTTCGAGTTCTGCTTGTGCTGCTAATTTCTGCCTTTCAAATTCTCTGACTGCTGCTCTATCTTCCCGTTCTTGCTTCTGATGTTCAGTCACTTTATTCTCCGCCCACGTCATAAGCTCTTTTCCTGTGAAACCACACTTCTCACCTAGAACTATGAAGTCTGCCAAGGTAGACATGATTATCTGTTATCTATTAGTCCGATTATATATATCACTATCAGTACACGCAGTAAGTGTTGTCGCTGATCTTGTTTTGGTAACCTGTAACAGAAAAAGATTAACTAACCACCATCATCCCTGTGGAAGCACAATCTAATTCATCAGACTGATTGCACAATACCATACAAAGGTGTCTAATAGCTCTCTGTAATTGAGCAGTACACATAGAAAATTAATTGGAATTAACTTGCCCTGTATATATCCAGCGATGTTTCCAGTGGCTTGATCCTGATGCTCGGTTCACTTCCGCTTGCTTCCGGGCTTGATCCAAATCAGCGTGGCCGTCCCCGTTTCACTCACAGGTCGACAAGGATAAACTTGGTCGTCAGGTGCAGCTCCACATCAATGGTGTAGATACCTCATAGTGTACTACTAACTGTCATGGAACACATTTCTGGAACAGATACTAGTTTTGACATAATTAGTCTATGCCAGCATTCTAATGCATGCAGCCCCCTGAATACCGCTTCACACTGTAATTCTTGTGGCAAGATGCCATAATGTTTCTGTATTTCTATTTTCCGGGATTTCCTAATCTTAAAGTGTTGTCGCTCATGCACAACGCCAAGTTAATCAGAAATTATAACGTTGAGTATCGACGTATGTTCTGTTGTTTGTATTGCTGCTACTCATCTTCTTAGCTTTCGCAGAATTGGCGCTGACTGCTCCATTGTACTTTGCACCATGAATGCTAACTTCACTGATGATACCTCACTTTGAAACCATCACCTGCATCAAGTTGCCCCATATTCTTACTTATGCTCTTCAATGTTTAATACAACCGATTACTTTCCTGAGCTGTTGAACCTCGCTTACTGCGGGTTACTTTCTTGTACATAAGCTCAAGCGTCCTATGTTCCACACCTAGCCATGGTTTTCTGTTATCTATAATCCATGCGCTTGTGCTATTATCTTGTTGGTGTACATAGCCTTAACTGTTTATGGTTAATTGAAAAATCTGTAGCTGACAATACATACATACTTGTTCACTACCATAATAACCATTGCCTCAATTTTGCCGAGTTCTTTCGAAGGACGAATGCCCCCACGTTGCCAACGAGCCCTTTCTGACGTAACTAGGGGTATTGAGATGCGGCTACGTTGACACTCTTTATGAATTACACACTGATACACCGTGAACACAACTCGTCACCACCGAGTGATATAATGGCACCATGTATTGTTTCTATGCGACACAATCACTGGGATATTCAAAGGTACATGTACACCCACGACATTTGTTTACACACTGATTGTAGTACGTCCTGCTATCCAGGCTATCTAATCAACTACAATGGTCTACACATACACTCTTCTACTCTACTTACAGTCCTGTTACACATGGTCGCATGGCGCCTACATTCACAGGCCGTCAACCTCTGCCCACGGCACACGACTCGACTCCGTGCTGTAACATGTCCACCCGCCTGGTCGCGGCAACGCTGTTCTCATCAATCGGTACACGCTTGAAATATCTAGCGTACACTCAGTTACTTGCCGTCGACGATTCTCGGCGTTTCATCGCCACAAGGGATATTCAGTTCTCAGCCGACACACTTCTCTGCTTTCGTGATCTGTCTGTCATGGCTTCCCAACTCCGACTGACTCCCTTTGTCCGTGCGCCCTGCTCGACCCTCCTAATCACGTGGCCTCCTCCTCGCAATTCTATTGGCCACTATCTTTAGCCCGTTACCGGTGTCTTTTTCCTTATCACTCTCCGTGATTATTTATCACTATTAATGTTTCAACAATCTATGTTGCTGTTAACCAGGACTTAAGTAATCTGACTCATGGCATATGCCCCCCGCAATTTCAAAAATGTTCTACATTTTTGGGTTCTTCCTTATCTCTACACTTGACATGAGTCAGCTTGGTCGCACATGCCTGTCCCTGGTCGCACATATCTGTCTACTGCCTCATGCCTTTGAGCTTGCTTCTCAGTTCCCTTTAACTTCCCTCTGTGTTACGTTGATATTCTGCCATACCTTCACACAAATTATAATGTCGGACACGAATATCCGTCTATTCCCAAATAGACCTCGTGTGGCCTCAACCCCCTTTGTATTCGGCAAGTTGAGGACCAACCTACTATGAGTCCCAATGTCCCACCCCGGACATTCCCATAAGGTTCCTCATTTATACCTCGGTACAAGCAACTGACACCCTCCCCAGCCCTTAAGCCCTGGGTGCAGGAACGTGTGTATTGCAGACATATCAATTTCACCCTCAATATCACTATTAATGTTTCAACAATCTATGTTGCTGTTAACCAGGTCTTAAGTAATCTGACTCATGGCAATCCGTCTCGAAAAGGATTCGAATACATGTCCACCCCACCGACAGGCAATTCCCCATTGGCAGTGACACTTGGGTATCGGGATACGTTGGAAAGTTTACACCAACTCACTCCGACAGATGCAACTCCTTCTCAAGGCTCAAACAGCCTGGGCCTAGACCTTAACAGTTACAGTTCAGATTTCATAAGATACATGAACTAGACAACCACTTAACGAACCGATCATCCAACCATCCAGGCAACGAACCCCACAAACTAATCATCCCACCAACCAGCCAGACAACCAGTCAGACAGCCAACTAATCAACTCATCCATTCATTCAACCAGTCAATTAATTAACAATTCAATCAATCTGCTAGCAAACTAGTCAACCAACCAACCTGCCGGTCAGCTAGACAGCCAGCCGGCCAACCTACCAACTTACCAACCTGCCAGTCAGTTAGCCAGCCAACCAACCAACTAACCAACCTTCCAATCAGCTAGCCAGTCAACCAGCTAATCAATCAACAAACCAACCAAAAAACCGGCTGATCGACAGATCGACAACCAACCAACCAACCAACCCACCCACCCACCAACCAACCAACCAACCAACCAACCAACCATATGTCCAAAAAATTTACAGACAAAATTCCTTTAAGAGCTGCCAGTAAAAAATATCTTTAACTACTATGTCACTACATTTCCTGTGGTTGTCCAGCGCTTGTCATTATTTTTGTCGTGTGACTTGGGAGTCTCCGTGGCGAACAGGTTACACATTCTGCATGTCGCTCTGAAGGTCGTGGGTTCAATTTCGAGCTAAGTCGTTCAGTTCGCCAGTGGAATTTTCTGTGTCTCCTGGCGTTCGTTGCTGGAGCTAAGGAGTTCATCCTTTGTTCGCCTCTTTGTGTTATTTTTGGGTTTTGTATCTTTTAAAATGTTATACAAAGCATACATACTACATCCCCCTTGTTTTTCCATTATATTGTTGTAGTTTATAGCAAGGAGTGTTATCTTCTTTCGTGTTGTTTGATGTAATTTTTGTGGTGTTAAATGTGATATTGTTACAAAATTTAACATCAACTCTAGAGAAAAGCAGAGAGTGGCAGGTAGACAACACGCGTCAAGTTATGCAAAGTGAGCTTCCTCCTCTCTTGAAAATGGTGACGTCCCTGGCTTTCTTGACCTTTTTCTGGAAACCGTTTTCTTATCTATAAGAACCTTATGCTACGACCTGTCTCCACCCCTAGGGAGTCTTCTGAGCCATTCTTGGTTTTCTGTTGTAGTCGGTCATATCGGATAGGGATATCTTTCTCCCTGTTCCGAAACTACTTCGCTACATCTTCTCAGGATACCTCCTTGACTTCCCGACAATGGAACACAGGATCAAGATCTGGAGAGCTCGTGCATACTTAAAAATATGTGCAGATGAGCAGCACCCTCTGCATGATGCTATATTCAGAGAAAAGGGTAACAGGCTAAAGAGGGGCAAATCATGGATGGGTCGGGCGGAAGATGTCGTCAGACAGGTCTGCAGTCTTACCAGTATCAACCCCGGCAAGGAATGGGTGCCGGTGCCTCCGGCTTTTAAGTGCACTTTCTTCTGCATTATCACACTCGACAGACGGTGCAGAGAGCAGAACCCTGCCGTTGTCAATGCAGAGGTTAACGCGCTCATCTACGAACACTCAGATAGCCCCGAAGTGCTCATCTATACAGATGGATCTGTTGTAAAGCAGCAGAGAAGTGCGTGGGCATTTACAGCCCGTTCAGCTGGCCGAACCGTTCAAGAATCCTGTGGTGCCCACTTTATGACCACGAGCAGCATGACGATGGAGATGATGGCAGTTACAGAGGCATTCATATGGCTGGAATCACAGCATTATACCAACGTGTGTGTACTAAGTGACTCAATGAGCATGATTCAGAAGGTCGAAGCTGGAGCTGTACGCAGACAGTGGACTGAGTCGCTGCGGAAGTCTGTTGTCCATAAAGTCACCTTCATCTTCGTCCCGGGACATGCGGGAGTCGAGGTAAATGAACGACCTCATAAACTGGCTGGCTCTGCACACCCTGCAGATGGCCAGCCCATGGATCGTGCCGATGTTATTAACGCCCTTAAAGATATGGCGAGAACACAGGACTTTTGCGTCAGTGAATCCACATCGCTGTCCAGGATGAAAGACTTGAGAGTAAGAATGGGCACTGCCAAGTGCGAGAGATACACTGGGAAAACGAGGTGCCTCGTCTACCAACACAGAACTGGCACTATTAGCCACCGAACGCTGATGCATATGCTGGGGGGGGGGGAGGATCTGAGCACCTATGGACCTGTCCGGAGTGCAATGAAGATAACCCAACTGATAACTGATAACTGATCTTCTCAGGAGTCTGCCTTGAATGTTTAAACATTTCTACCAGACATAGCAGTCCTACCGGATCACGGACCATCTTCTACATTCAGCGTAGCAAGAAACTTATTTAACAAATGTCTAACCTTTATGCGATGAGGAGGTTGTTTATTAGGATATATTTCTATACATCCTTGAACAACCATCCGTGTCTATCGACCACCATTTCAAAACACTTTTTCAACCAAAATAATTCTGTCTTCCTTTGATAACACCGTTACTCCAGCTGACAACAACCTTTCACTGCATATTGCTTCATGATGGTCAGTGGAGTACAGTTTTTTGATGACGTCATTACTTCATTTTATCAAATCTGTTCTACATACAAAGTGTAGTGAGACTTTACAAACACCTTATATTAAGTGTTTTGAATATTCATATTTATAAAATGCCGTTTTGAAGATGTTGTTCTATGTTAGCAGCTGAATTTACGTCTCGTCAACCGATTTATTTTATTTTATGGCTTTATTAATCCGTACGCATTTCAATGTCTCGCTAAGTTAAACACCCAGATTACCAAAGAAAATATATCGGTCACGTTAATTGGGCTCCATGAGTCTTTACCCTGAATATGAAGGAAATATCAAACATGAAAGTTTGTATAGTGGTTATTCCTGAACAATATAGCCACCACTGCTATAGAAACACGTATAGTGCGCCTCAGAATGCACTATTTTAATTGCATTTATTAGACGTAAGGTGCTGCCTACGCACTATGCTCTTTTTTTATTTTTTTTTTAATTTTTAGATTATACGGATATTACATTATTTTCTTAAACTCATTGTGCAGTTTTAATCCCGGACATGAATCCATTTTCCCCCAAATTTTAACGAAGCATTTTCAAGGTTGCAGAGAATCCGTTTGTTTTTCAGTGTTTCACGTAGCTGTATTTACGCTAAGTGACGGTGTGGGGTCCCAGATGTGGGATACGGTTGGCCAAGCATTTAATAAATTAAATAAAAGACCTGTGTTAACTATGTACAACAACAGTAGTCAATGACACCGAATGACCTGGCATCGATGCCAAGTCAAATATTAAATCCGCATGTATAGTGTATGTGTATGTATGTATTTGTGTGTGTGTGCATGCAGTAATTAAAAAAATATAACGGGATCATAAAGTGCGTCAACATCCTAGTATTGAAAAGGAGTGACTAAGAAACAAAGAAAATGAGTGTTCGGTATTCTTTTAAACGGTGCACGAAAACAGCATTTTCTTGGCGACAATTTGGGGTTATTTAAATAGCATTTTCTCTTGTCGGGGGAACCTTGTAGTCATTTAAATAGTATGAGGCATACCTTCACACGTATTAATCAGCACTGATAGAAGTATAAGAAAAGAAATACTTATCAGATGACAATAAAACACATACACATTGAACTCTATAGTGTAGAAACTGCAGGATTCGATCACGCCGCTTCCTTATTGCAACAAAACCTCGCTGAAGGAACAAGTGTACCTCGAAGTACCACCAGCCAGACACCCCTGATTATGTGCTCATAATTCAGGTCTCTCATCCACTTCAACCTGCGAATATTAACTAGTAAAGATACATACAGTGGACCTTAGATATCTAAATCTGCTTACTTTCTCAAGTGCTTGTCCATTTATGCTAATATTTGTTATCCCGTGTTCATCGTAGGTAATTACTATTTTCTTGTAAAATTACTATATTTTTATTTTTCTCAGTTCCACGAAATCCTAAAACATTTCCTGTAACATTTGAGCTTACAAGCCCACATTTCCGTCTTTAGTAATGGTGAAATGCTCATTTATTCATAGGTATTCATGTTGCCATAAGGAATATACAAGTTCTCGGCAATTTTACTTAGACTTGCTTGCTGGTGTTGTGCCACCACCACCACCACCACCACCACCACCACCACCACCACCACCACCACCACCACCACCACCACCACCACCACCACCACCACCACCACCACCACCACCACCACCACCACCACCACCACCATCATTATCTACTATCCATTACATTGCAGAGTCTGGTACGGGGTGTCCAGTTCCTCTTTTAGTGTGTCATCGGAATAAAGCTAGCTTTACACCTATCCAAATGTCAGCAACTTACTTGCGACAGGTATTTCAGGACTCCCCTACTTTTGCACCACACGAAATAATAACTCGTGTCATTTGCAAAAGGATACAATTTATTTAGAGCTGATTACAAACAAGCTCCGCGAGGGGAATACTTCATTGACAATAAACATCATAGTACGTTACACAGATGCAATGAAGAGGTGATAATGATACTATTAATCACTGAATGGAATCTAAAGCCTAACAATCACTATTGTCTATAAACTTATAGTATTCATAAGGAACACGTCTACTCTCTAGCCGTCTCAGTCGCAGTCTGAGCCACGCTTCTAGTTGCGTGTTCAAACACGGACGTTGGATCCTCCGTGCGCTGGCGACTCTTGCGTGCGTGGTGTCCCAGCACGCTGGTCAGTTAACTAGAGTAACCTGTACTCCATGGTTACTCGTCGAGGCGAGTTTCCTAGTGTCTTGGGAAACCCTCGCTCACTTACACTCAATGCCCTCTGGGTTGACACAAGTGTGTCCTGTTGTAAAACTATTTATAGCGCTTGTGTCTCTACTGTCTGATGTTCTCTAATGGTCTCTGTCTTAGCTCTATTTCTTATATTCTTAACTCTGTAAACTCTTATCCAGAACTTTGACAGGCTCCTCTCCTCTCCGTGTAGTGGTACAACCTTTTAACTCATGCTTGTAACACGTTGTATGGTCACTGAAAAATTGGCTGTCCAATTTATGTCAAAGATCTCATTAGTTGTAAATCTCTCTTCTGGGGATAGAACAAACTCTCTTCTTTCCTTACTCACACTGTTCTATTAATTCACTCGGCTAATTGAGTAGCCCACCGTATCAGTACAGTTGGCTATAGATCTTCTTGGGAAATGTTTTGATCCGGAACCGTTGTCTTATGACTTATGTCCTGACTTCCGTCTTATGACCCATGTCTTCTGACTTCTGTCCGTTGACTTATGTCTTTTGACCTGTCCTCATATTGCCCAAAATGACATCCCAATACAAGTTGACTCTGTTATGAGTACATCACATGAGCATCGAATGTTCATGTTCCCAATAATATCAGCCCAAACTCGTATATATTAAGTTCTACTCTTCACATTCTAGCTTCCGCTTGTGAAGAAATATTTTCAATGTTACATTAAGGTGTGTTTTTTTTCAAGACGTTATTGTGTCCCCTGATTTGAGTTACTGTTCTTTGAAGCAAATGGTGTATGCAACTTTTATGTGTTCGTTTTTCTGTTTGTTTGCGTGTTTTCTAATAAACTATAGTGTACTTAATTTGCTAACTTGTGTATGCGTTTCTATTCTACATGTGTGTCTTTCTTCGAGCGCCGTCAATCGGTTTATTGTGGCTACAAATGACTGTTATTCTTATTTATGACCACGATTCCGTTTCAAGATGCTCAAAGTATTTTCTGTATTTAATACTACTAAAGTATTGCAGTAACACACTTAAAACTTGACAACACATTGGTTACACAGATTGACACAGACAAGTCACAACAAGACGTTTTAAGCGGTGAACAAAAAATTTGCCGCTACCTCTCTTTCTCTCTGTCTCTCTTTCAATGTTTACTACTTTATTCATTCTATCCTCTCATTTACACATCTTTCATTCACTTTCATACCATCGTTATGTCAAAACATTCATTCGTCATTAAAATATGGTTCATAATATCAAGTAAATGAACATTACATATTTACACTAAATGATTGGCTGAATTGTACAAGTTTTCACGCCAAATGACTGTGCGGTTTCTTTGCACGTGTCATGCCTATACAAAATATACAAGTTTGTGAGGATGGTTTGTTACCGATCCTATAATACTAACTAATCTAACTAACTGATGTAATTTCGTGTGCTGTTCTACATTTATCCTAAGGGAAATAATCTAACTAATTAATTACATTTAAGCAAAATGGGTTAGTTACCTTCAAGTGTTATTGGTACATGAAATGATGTTAATTCCTAAATGGTTGGGTTAGTTTAGAAATGATATTTTAATCTCCTGAATTTATAAGTGATTATGTTTATGCGGTGATAAGGTAAATTAATATCTAATAATTGCATTTCTAATATATGTGTTGACTTCAATGGGTTCTTAACTAAATGTAGGTGACTTATAACTGTCAAATGAGATAAATAAAGTTATATATGTACTTGAACATTTTGCAATTCAATTATTAATAGAAAAATGAAGTTATGCGTACTGTTTATAAAACAATGTTATATACATATCACAATTACTTTTATATATAATTACACTAAACTAATGTCGTCCTTTCGGGTGTGATGTTGGAGCACTGTTCTTGGTAGACTATTTTCATAACATAGTTCCTTTAGACAAAGTCTTATATGCTCCCTTTCCTGGATAGTGTTTATATATATAGTTCCCTACCAATATATGTAGGTTCACATCTAACACTTCGATGTAAATATGGCTTATACATGTGTTAGCGATGTAGATATACTACTTATGCGTCTGTTGTTTCACTCATAATGGCATTGTTACTCTTACACAGTTTAAACGCTTGGCGATTATAACGCACTTACAGTGTAACTTTTTCACCATATCCGGCACTGATCTAAATAGCAATTACAGTGTCACTGTTTCTGGTAATCTCTGGTCGATCTCTTCCTGTACCTCAGGTATTTCAATGTTTGACGGTCGACTCAAAGTGTATGCCAAAGAGTTCAAACTCCCCTTCAAATGCTGGATGGTAAAGGCATAGTTCTGCAGTATCAAGGCCCATCTGTAGACCCTATTGTTCTGGGGAATGCCAGACTGCATAACAGAAAGCGGAGAATTGTCGGTTTCGATCACAAACTGTGTACCTGCCAGAAACCTATGAAGGTTTCTAACACAATATATTAAGCTAAGGCCCTCCAATTCAGATGCTGAGTATCTCGATTCAGCTGGGCTGATCTTATGGCTCACGTACATTACTGGATGGAACTTCCCTTCATAAAACTAGCCTAGGACTCCCGATATGGAGATAGCACTTGCGTCTGTACGTAAAAAAATAGGTAAGATTTTGGTTAGGCAAACGCAGGATAGGTGGAACGCTGAATAAATACTTCAATTTTGATAAAGTACTAATTAACCGTGCATCTTGAACATTCAATTTTGCCGAAGCTTTCAAAATATTGGAAAAAACACTGGTGATTTCCGCCAGATTGAGAATAAATTTACTATAATAATTAACAAGACCAAGTAGACTTGGACCTGTTTCTTGGTCGTTGGCATCGTCAAATTGAGAATCTTGGTCACAATTTTTTCATCTGTTCTGAGTTGGCCCCTGCAGATGGTATGGCCTAGGAAGTCAATTTCTTCCATGCCCAACTCTACTTTAGTTGGTTTGACTGTGAGACCGAATACTCGCAACCTATCGAAGACATGTCGCAGTTTCTGTAGGTGTGATGTCCAGTCTACAGTATGGATACATATGTCATCTATGTATGTAGATGTATTGGTTACCCCGTGGAGAAGATCCCTAGTTAGACGGACAAAAGTCGCTATAGCATTACGAAGGCCAAAAGGAAGAAATCGCCACTCATAGAGACCTAAAGGGGTGGAAAAAGCTGTTAAAGGAATTGAATTTTCTTGCATCGGGACCTGCCAATATACTTTCGTGAGGTAGAGTTTGGAAAAGATGCGAGATGTAGACATATCAAGGATCAAATCCTCGCATGCTGGGATTGGCTCAGCATCAATTTTGGTCAATCTGTTTAAACGTCGATAATCGACGCAGAGTCGAATTGTTGAGTCCTTTTTGGCGACAAGGACGATAGGGAAAGAATATTCTGACTGAGATTTCTGAATTATTCCACTCGACTCAAGAGATAGTAATTCTTTGTCGAGATTTGCCCTATAATTTAGTGGGATGGAATAAGGTCGACACTTGATTGGGGTGTTCTCAGTCAGAATAATGGAGTGCTCTATTCTGTCTGTCTTTCCTGGGATGTCGGAGAAAATGTCTTTGTACTCCGTCACTAATTTTATCATCTGTCGTCGTTGCTCGTCTGTAAGTTTGGTTTCTATCCGTATGCTGTCGATGGTCCCAGTCGTGTCTACTGTAGGGACTGGTAATTCTATTCCGTCGTCATCTATCTCGTTCAGTACTGTTGTTGTACTAGCTTTGTGTGCTGTTACCTGGCTAAGTGTGTTTGCGATGTCGTTGTCCTGTGTCGCCCTACCTAGTGTAGTTGTGTTGTGTACGTCTGTCGTCCGATTAATTGGTGTGGGTGCATCTTGTTCGTCTGTCGGTAGTTCTTGTCGTGAGAAGTATGGTTTCAGCATGTTGATATGAAATATACTTTAATTTTCCCTTTATCGATATTTCATAATCGACATCTGATATTTTCCGTTCAACGTTAAATGGCCCTTGCCACGATGTTAGTAACAAATTACGTTTATCTGGTAGTAAAAGCAGAACCTTCTGATTAGGTTCAAGGTGTATTGTTTTAGCACCCTTATTTGCATAGTCGCGGTACATCTGTCCTTTCCTCTCCAAATATGATTTGGCTATTATACACGCTTTCATTATTCTATTGCGTGTCTCTGTTACCATCTCAAAGGTGTTACTGATGTTGGGTTTTCTGGTAAGCTAGTGATTAGCTGATGGTAAATTGTTAGGGGTCCTCGAGGGTTCGCCCCATACACTAATTCAAAAGGTCAGAAACCAGTACTCGAGTGCGGAATTTCTCGATGGGCACATAGCACTGCTGGCAATAGCGTGTTCCAATCAGATGGATTTTCTGCTGTTACTTTTGCCAGCATGTGTTTGGGATCCCCGTACATTTTTTCTATGATCCCGTTGCTCATTGGGTGGTACGGGGTACAGAAATGCTGTTCTATTCCTAACAATTTTGTTAAGGCTTGCGTAGCAGCCGAAATAAACTGCGTTCCACGATCTGATAGAATAGTTCATGGAAAGCCAAAACAACAAAATAAGTGCAAAAATACATTTGCCACATCTTTGGAGGTGATGTATTTTAGTGGAGTAGCTTCGATCCATCTGGTGCATAGATCCACGAGAGTAAGTATGAATCGGTTTCCTTTGCTCGACACCTGATTTAGGGGTCCAAAAATATCGACCGCCACACACTCAAATGGTCTAGATGCTAATAATGACCGTTGAACTTCGGCCGTCACATGCTTTCCCTTTCTAACAAGATGTTGACAAATAGTACATGAACGACAGAAAATTTTTATATCAGTACAGAATTTAGGCCTGTAGAAGTGTGACAAAATTCTGGCTCTGGTTATGTCATAGGCCAAATGTCCAGCAAACGGTGACTCATGTGCGATCGTTAGCACATTTTGTCGGTATGTTACAGGTAACACCGTCTGCTGAATTTCATGGTTATTATTTGTGTAATAACGCATGAGAATTACGTTGTGTATTCTAAAATACCAAGATGCATTTTTAGTCACTTTCGCTCGCTCACCTAACAATTTAACATAAGGTGCGATAGTTTGATCGGTGCGTTGTGCCTCGATAAATTCTTGTCGAGTAGTGTTGTTATTGGCACCGCTGGGTGTTAACAGCTGTAACATCTCATTTTGTAGGTCAGTATAGTGTGTTTGAGTATCTGACCTTGTTACAGCATTAGCCATGTTTGTATGTTTCCAGGCTAATATGTCGTCGTCAGTACATTGCTTCAATGAAGCTACACAGCCTAAATCAGATCCGTGCATGGATCTTGCAGGATTGCGCAAGTAAATGTGCCGGTAAGGAACGGGGTATTAATATGCGCTTTTGCCAGTGGGTATTGCTCAATGGTTCTGGAGAAAGTACGGCATTTGACAAATTCACCCGTGTAATCTTCTGGTCTAACCAGCTCTTTTCTTAAACCAAGTAAAGTGCTGCCGCTATCCAGTAAACAATGGCATGGTTGATCATTGACCAGTGCATCGTAGAACTTCAGATTACCTCTGGAGGCACTAGCTGCATTAGCATCTTCGTTGGAACATGGTATAACATGGCCACATGTCAATTTCCCATCCGTATGAAACTGGTGACATGTGTCACATCTCTTAAAGTCTAATATATCAGTAACTACTGCCACACTTTCACATTCACTCTCTGGTAATACATTTACAAGTTCAGAGTCAATTACACTATCATCGTCAGATGACGTATCGATGAGCACAGCATTATTTGCTTTCATTCGTTGTCTACCAAGGCACTTAGAGCTATAATGGCCATAGCTAGAACAAAAGTAGCATTTAACAGCACGTTTAAATGAATTTCGTCTACTTTCTTGTTTCTTTATTATGGTTTCTAAGTGTGAGAGATATGCCGGGTTTTTGTCGCACATAGAGTAGCTAGGATGAAATAATTTACAATATCCACACTGTGGTGGCTTCTGGTAAGGTTTGTCTTTCTTATGATACTCTTTCTGATTATAAGATCTACTAGGTACGTTCTTAACAAAAGCAGTGATCTCTGTATCATGTGTGGTGGTCTTAAATATGTCACGATTAGAAGAAAAATATGCAGACCCCCGTTTTTCTAGTTGCTCAATGGGTTCGATGTCAGCTTGTTGGAGAAACTTAGCAAAAGGGGTAGGGACTGTGGATATAACCTTATCCATTACCATGAGATCCTGTAATTTATCAACGTTTTTGCCCACTTTCGCTGCTCTAATCCATTTATTGAATGTACTTTGCACGTTTGAGATGTAATCTAGAAAGGTTTCAGTTGGCTTTGGTTTTATTTGGGAAAACTGAATTTGATACCCAGTGGCATCCAGAAGAAAATTCTGCATGATCCTATCGTGGATGTACTGATAATTACTCCTTATTTCTGTAGGTATTGATTCTATAACCTTTAATGGCTCCCCACTGAGATTTCTCATGTAGATCATTGCCCAATCTTCTAATGGTATTTTCTGAGTCTTAAGTTGAAACTCTATGTTCTCAGTCCATGCTGAGATTGAATCGCCTACGCTGTATGGTTTGATCAGGCCTTTATATTTACTAAACTTATTTTGTTCTTCCTGGCTCTTTTGTTTACTAGAGGCAATATGGATGTTTGAATCTATCTCCATTTCTTTCATCTTTAATTTAGTTTGTGACTCTACCTCTATCTGTTTTTGTTTGGTGGCATGATCTAAATCTATCTGTTTTTGTTTGGTGGCTTCCTCTAAATCTCGTTGTTTTTGTTTGGTGGCATGATCTAAATCTAGATGTTTTTGTTTGGTGGCTTCCTCGACTTCTTTCATTTCTTTTTGATGTTGTCTTTCTACTGCTCTTTCGTCTCTCTGTCGAGCAATTTCCTCTTTGTATCTTTGATCAGCCCATTTCTCTAATTTCTCTCCAGTATGGCCTAATTCTTTGCCCGCCTGGATGCAATCATTTAATGATGCCATTTTGTGGCTTTATGTTATTTCACAATGATATCACAGTAGTTTTACACAATGGTTTATAGTTATGTGTTAGTTATTTACATTCTCACTGAAAATAAAGATGCATGGTTAACATAGTGAATATCAAAATAATTCAAAAATATACTCTTCTAATTTATCGGAAAATACGGCCCTTGGGATGTTCCACCGCTGTCTTCCGGACACAAAAATGATCGACTTGACAACAGACCGGATGCTTCTGTTTAGTAGAGCATCAATAGTTTAGCAACATGCATATGATATAAATACATGTTCATATTTCATGCGGCTGATGAATCATAAATGTGATCTAGATAATGATAAATGATGTTAATGAATGAATGTTATGATAGTATAAATGATCGTCATGAGGAGTAAGATGATTCGTCATATGAATGTCACTGTCGTCTTGTCTTCACTTTCTATCTTGTTTGGTAACACTACGTTCTATGGCTTCCGTTCAGTAAGTAATTTACTTTCTTTGTGCATAAAGAATTTATTTTGCACAAATATCTAAATGAATGTGATGAATGGTGACATTAATGGCTGTATCACAGAAAATGAAATGTACACGATGGTTTGCTTGACAATTTAAATACATATTTGTTTACATTTTCATTACCACAAATTCATACACATTTCCTATTAATTTTCGTAGAATAACACAACTTGTAACTTAATCTTTCTTCATTGTGGTTCAAGCTCCACGAATGGTAACATATTAAGTATCAAGTAGTACTGGTGTTGATCACTAACGTTCACTCACAAAACAAAATTATTTCTGACATTGTATGGTGAATAATTCACGTTAATTTTAGGTACTTTTAACACAGAAATAATTCCAAATGGTGCCTGTTGACGTTGGTTCAGGCACTTCTGACACCAAATGGGGTCCTGCCTGTCAGCAACTTACTTGCGACAGGTATTTCAGGACTCCCCTACTTTTGCACCACACGAAATAATAACTCGTGTCATTTGCAAAAGGATACAATTTATTTAGAGCTGATTACAAACAAGCTCCGCGAGCGGAATACTTCATTGACAATAAACATCATAGTACGTTACACAGATGCAATGAAGAGGTGATAATGTTACTATTAATCACTGAATGGAATCTAAAGCCTAACAATCACTATTGTCTATAAACTTATAGTATTCATAAGGAACACGTCTACTCTCTAGCCGTCTCAGTCGCAGTCTGAGCCACGCGTCTAGTTGCGTGTTCAAACACGGACGTTGGATCCTCCGTGCGCTGGCGACTCTTGCGTGCGTGGTGTCCCAGCACGCTGGTCAGTTAACTAGAGTAACCTGTACTCCATGGTTACTCGTCGAGGCGAGTTTCCTAGTGTATTGGGATAACCCTCGCTCACTTACACTCAATGCCCTCTTGGTTGACACAAGTGTGTCCTGTTGTAAAGCTATTTATAGCGCTTGTGTCTCTACTGTCTGGTGTTCTCTAATGGTCTCTGTCTTAGCTCTATTTCTTATATTCTTAACTCTGTAAACTCTTATCCAGATCTTTGACACCAAAATAAGCGTGGCCTGGTAAGGACGCCTGTTTAATCGAACCAGAAAGATGTATTGTCCTTGCTTGCAGAATAGTATACATTTACGGATATATAAAAGCATTATTTTGGTAGTTGAAGAGAGAAGTTGAGGACACGCTAGACAACATACAAATTGAAAGCTGTAACGACCCCTCTGGCATTCGACCATCTAACATCCAAAATGAGGACAGCATCTCGCTGAAGAAACAAATATGCTTCCACGAATGACCAAGTAAAGAGACATAATTATGGATATTTACACCATATATGGCTGAATGATCCAAGCAGGAATCAACCACTTATAACACAACATACGAATTACTGGTTGACTTCTAAAAGCTGGGCTATGCTGAGTGCTTTAAAAAATAATAACTGCGCACTTAATTAGCAGCTAGTAGTTATGAAAACTGTAACTTTGTAATGAGTAGGTGATGCTTGACGAGTCAGAGAAATCACATTATCTTACCCTGGATTTAGTCGGCTCTGTGGGTGTCACCTCTTGTCCTTGGGAGGAGAGGAATCAACAAGCACACTTTTTTAATTCCATATCATCAGCTTGGGAATCTACCGGACCTTTGTCTACACACCCCCTTTCGGTCTCTGGATCACTATCTCTCTCACTTCTTACCATAGGACAACACCCCTAGACACATACAACACAACTCAGGCTTCTAACAAATGATAAAAAACAATTAATAGATCAAAGTGTCACGTGTGTGCAATGTAGGTGTATTGAACGTCTGTAGTATAGTCGATTGTGTATGCGAGATAAGACCATTCAGTTCATGATCATAGTCCACTTTCATCATAGTATTCCGGCCGTACCACAGCACAACACAGCAAGTTCAGAAGGACCTTACCGAATGAAGCGTATGTCCTGCCAGGGGTCGACTTCTTCCAGTTGATCGTGGATAGTCTGGATGCCTGGTTACTAATGTTGAATGTGCTAGAATACTATCCCTGAGTTCGGCACACACGCTGTACTTGATACTTCACTGAAAATCCTGTGATCTAGGAACACTGGCACATTTCTCACACGATCCCTAAAAAACTGATGGTGTCTGTTCGAGTGTATTCTTCCTGTCTATTTGGAAAATGTTACTGATTGATTCTCTTCACCATTCTAACCTCTCCACATAATACTGTCATAGTCCAGAGAAGTAATTACAGTTAATTAAAATCAGCTGTTTTGGTAACTCAACCACTGACAGCCTATTCTTTCACTGACTGACAACCTTGGTTCAGATAAGTCTATGATTTGGCAGACCACTTCTGTGGAGCGGGGTCCAATTGCCGAGGCCATTTAGCAAACCTGCACACGGTGTTACTGCCATTGTCCACATCTCTGAGTTGTCCTTAAGTTCTCAGATACAGTAGAAACTGTCGAAAAGAGAACACCCGGTGAGAGAAACCCGGTTCAGACCTACTATATGTAAGTGTAGGCGGAAGGCCTTACTCAGATATTTATATCATGATCAACATAGAACTGAACTCTGGCATAAGGCAGAGGAGTCAAGTTGGCCTGAGACGTGGTAAGAAAAGGAAAGACTAAAGGAAAGGCGAAGGAACCCCAGTAGACACCCTACCGGAAGACTCTAACATTGACATTTCCTTTATCCCCCAACCACTCTCAATCTCACTGAATATCATCCCATGACATTGGTCTTAACCTGCTGAGTTAAACGATATATCACTCGACCTAGTTTAAACAACGCCTCAACCTGCTGCTGCCGACACTCCTATAATAAGGTTCCAACAACGCCCCAATCACTACGCTCGATTCCTAATCTCTATCAATTAAATACCTTATGAAAGCTATTTCATCCTAGAATTGAAACCACAAATTCACAACATGGACAAATGTCCGTCGACTTTAATCAACACTGGACACTGTGGCTTCTTTTCTTATCTATACTGGAATATAAGAACACTTCCTTGCTTTTCAAACCATCTGGCTCACTGATTGCAAATTTCTGTTTTATCCAAACTGCAGAGAACATTGTCCGAATGACGTCACTGACTTGGCAGGAATCTGTCTGTCTGACCCGGCCCGGCTTCGCACAGCTCCTGGTGGGGAGCATTTCATTTAATTCATATAAGTAGTCATATAAGCTCCCATTCCGACTATCTGTATGTCTGTCTGTCTGTCTGACCCGGCCCGGCTTCACCCAGTCACTGGTGGGGAGCATCTCATTTAATTCATATAATTAGTCATGTAAGCTCCCGTTCCCGTTCCCGTCTGTCTGTCTGTCTGTCTGTCTGTCTGTCTGTCTGACCCGGTCCAGCTTCGCCCAGCCCCTGATGGGGAGCATCTATCTATCTATCTATCTATCTATCTATCTATCTATCTATCTATCTATCTATCTATCTATCTATCTATCTATCTATCTATCTATCTATCTATCTATCTATCTATCTATCTATCTATCTATCTATCTATCTATCTATCTATCTATCAATCTATCTATCTATCTATCTATCTATCTATCTATCTATCTATCTATCTATCTATCTATCTATCTATCTATCTATCTATCTATCTATCTATCTATCTATCTATCTATCTATCTATCTATCTATCTATCTATGAAAAACATACTGACCAATAAAAAGATGTCAATTGAAACGAGAAAAAGAGTGTTGAGATGCTACATAGAACCTGTACTTTTATATGGATGTGAAGCTTGGACAATGAGCTGCCAGGCTGAAAAACATCTGATGGCTGTAGAAATGTGGTTTCTGAGGAAAATGCAAAGAATACCATGGACAGCCAGAAAGACCAATGAACAAGTCCTTCAAGAAACAAATGAAGATCGTAAACTGATCAGAGACATTAGACGTAGACAGTCACAATTTTTGGGCATGTTATGAGAAGAAATGATTTGGAGAACTTGGTGACAACTGGTAAGATCGAGGGGAACAGACCAAGGGGAAGACCTAGAAACAAGTATCTGGATGGCTTGGCCTTGTGGCATGGTCGAGACAGAAACACGGAACTGATCCACGAC